>JAMPIV010010039.1:1717500-2252226 GCA_024509875.1 Oreohelix idahoensis | reverse complement strand
CAGATACAAAATAAATCAATATTAATGTCAGCTGGTCATAGGTTTATACTGATGGTTGATACAGTGTGTTTAAATAACAGTTTATACTGGGGCCTGAGGAAGGAACCTGTCCTCCTATCAGGTGCCTCATCCAGGTGATGGATGGTTGAATGGATAGAGGTTAGCTGCGAAAACTGAATAATCAGCTATGAACCAAAACAGGTGGTTGTCACTGAGGGTAAGGTAGGATAGTTGTGAAGGACATCTGCCTCTATCAAATCACCTCTGAAGCTTTATGATGTGACAACCAGTGAGATGGAGGTGCTTTAACCTCTTCCCTCCCCACTGTCTTGAGGGTTTGATTTTTTAGTGAAAGGCTAGCGGAGACAACCATACACAAACTGATGGAAAGCAACGGGAAACTATAGTAGTATTATCCCTTGTATAATCATGAATCAAAATAACTTCCTAGTAAAAGACAACGACTTTGAGGGGGATTCCAGAGGAATCACCTCGTCATGTAGGGAGCATTATGTGCTACAGGTAATACCCAATCGTCATCAAGCTACTGTTAGCAATATTAGAATTAAGGATAACTTAGTCATAGGAACTTGAAATGTCAGGACACTGATGCAGAATGGAAAATTACATAACATCAAGATGGAAATGGAAAGAATGAATGCAAATGTATTAGGACTATGTGAAATGTGATATACCAGAACAGGTGAAATATATTCTGACAACTACAAAATATTTTATTCCAGAGGACATAAGCATGAAAGAGGAGTAGGTATAATATTAGATGCAGACAGGGCAAGAGCAGTAAAGGGATTTTAGGCAATATCAAATCGAGTCCTGTTAGCTAAATTAAGTCACATACCAATTGATATCAATTTTATGCAAATATATGCCCCAACAGCAGATAGTACAGAAGAAGAAACTAACACATTTTACAATGAACTTAATATGGCAATGACACACTGTAAATCTCATGAGATAACTGTTATACTTGGAGACTTCAATGCGGAAGTTGAAAATGAAACAGTTGATGATGTGACTGGTGGTTATGGTCTGGGAGAAAGAAATGAGAGGTGACAGACTGATGGAGTGGGCTGTTTGAAATCAAAAGAAGAAGCAGTGTTAATAGTTCATGAGAACATGATAGAAAGGTGGACAGAAAACATGAAGGAACTATATGATGATGAAAGACCAGATTTGAATGATCAGGACGGCTGTAATGACCAGACTCTTCAGCAACATCCCGTCATTAACAACATTAACAAATAAAGATGAAAAACGTGAAGAAAGAGGTGAAAATGATGATAATGTGTCAATGGAATCGATTAAAAATGAGCTAAACCAAAAACTGATTAAATGAATCAAAGAAATCAGAAAATACAAATGAATTAAAAAAACAAAATGCAGAGAATGAATTTTAAATACTTGAAGCTATGGAGAAGCAAGCTGGTAGTTTGAATTTTTTTAAAGCAATATTAAGTATAAACCCTTCTTCCTTTCAGATCTCAGCTGGTGATTGCTGCAGAGGTATGGATGTTGTAGCTTGCAGTCCTTCGTACTGCTAGCAGATAGCTATTATTAATCCTTCTCAGGCCTTAGTATCTATCAATGCTGTGCCTAAGTTGACAGAATTCACCTTTTTCTGAATGGCTAATTGCATTCTGATAAAACCAATAGACTACCGAATTGGAAAATTCACAGTGGCGTAATTAAATTTTGTTCCCATTTTCACCATGTAGGTGTATGCATAAATTAAGCTGTAGTTTTTGTAATTGCTTACAGATTTGCATGAATTATATGTCATTTTAAAGATAAATGAATGCACTTTTACAACAAGCTGAAAAACATTATGTTTACACGTACGGTAAATATTAATAATAATATTAATTCATTGAAAGACAAAGTTTCAATTTTTTTTTTAAATTATCAACATACCAACATGTTGCTTGTTTCTAAGGCAGCTAATGCCTGTCTGTTGGTGATTATCGCGTAGTATTTCCAATTACAACAAGACCAAGGACAGACATACTGACTAATATTTACACTATCGGTAGCTTACATTATCACACCTACACCACTTGTATAAACAGTTTTACACGATTTGGTAACTAACCCAAAACGCTGAAAAATATGAACATAATATCAATTGTCCAGTGTTCTACAACAACCATGCTTTGGGAATTTGTCTTCCAGTGGCAACTTAAAATCTCGAACCAGATCAGAAAGTGTTTCAGTACATTTTTCATTCGTTTTATTACTAAACAACAGATCGACGCTCTGAGCGGCTTGCGGTCCAAATGATAGAATTTCATAAGTCGGTCCCACGGCTTGCGGTAGTAAATGTGTTAAGTCTACACAGTGAGAAACATACCTGGATACAAAAAGGCAAAACCCACAAAGGAAAAAAGGGATAAAACCTACTTTGACAAAACTCTGAATTTTGTAACAAAAATTTGTAACAGCTGTACACTTAAAACTGTAAATTTCTTAGCCTTTCCTGAGAAGTTATTTTATTAAAAAATTAAAACAAATCACAATAAAATAAAATTCAAGAATACAAAGTTGTCCAAAAGTTAAACTGTGTTAATTCTAGTACACTTTAGAAAAAAAATATATATATATTTATAATTAAATATATCATGTTATTTTTAAAACAATAATAAAATGTATTATTTTCCCCATCTTAATAATTATGGCAATGACAACTGATTTAAAAAAGACAAGTTTTTTTTTTTTTAATGTCTGGATCCCCAGGATCCAGATATTTAAAAAAAAAAAGTTCTCAACTCCCATGAAATTTAAAGTCGGGAAAAATCAGAACCACTAGTATATACCTCAATGTTAGCAGCACTGGTGATAATATCAGATCAGGCTGATATATACTGTTCAAAAAAATAAACGCAACATTATTGCAGTGGTAATGGACACTGTCACATAATATCTTTTGTTGCGCACATGGACTTTGGTGGAATAAACATATATTTTGGTGCGCACATCAGCTTTAAAAGAAAATGGTGCAAAGGGGTGCAATGGAATGGAGTGAACAGGGAGAAAGATGTCAGTTGGCTGGCTTTAGAAGCCGCATTGCATATTAATCGTGCTCTCTTTATGGTTGCTGGCTTTTGTACAGCCTTGTTTTATATTCCAATGGTAGTAGGACTTGTTGATCCAGCCATAGGGTTATTGCTGACAATTTAGTGCTGTTGTTATTGCATTCGTACATGTAGCATTGTTATTATTAAAAAGGGAGATTGTCAGCACACCTTCGTGTACACTTTGTGAATGGCGTTTACAAGTATGTTGATTGTGTGACCTCTCGCAGTTTGACACGAGCTTAGAGGACAATGTCATGAATGTGTAGATATTATACTGTGACATATTTTGGGGGGCTGTGGTTCTCTATACAGGTGTATTTTAGCATTCCACTTTGTTGGTGACTGGTGGTATCTGGATATTTGTTGTATTGATCTTATTACGGACTCTCTCATAGCAAGTTTACAGTTGTTGAGGCTTTTGTTGGCGATTGGGTTGCAGCCCATTATTTGTGCAATTGGTTTTTCTGATGAGGGCATTTTGAAATGGATTTGTTGTCGGCGAAAACAAGCTACAAGTTCGTGGATGGACTCATTGTGCAGTTTCAGTACTATGAAGCTAACGTTTAATGAGTTTCTGTCAGTCTGGGGCGACGACGATGCCATCTTATTGTTGGATTAGTTCCATTGTCAGTGATTTGGAGAGCTAATTGTGGGTCTGTCGTAATTGTGGTGAAAAATTTGAGTTTTTAGTTCCTTCCAGGCGTAGGCGAAGAGGTTTTAAAGTTGTCGGTCGTTGCAGTTGCCTGCTGATTTTTTGGATTATCGGTTGTCCAGTGGTGGCCTACCTGCTGAGAGCACGAAGACGTCGCCAACATTGTTATTTGTGGTACAACAGACTATGTGGATACTACACGTGTGTATCTGCTAGTACACATCTTACAGCTCGCCTCTACCGTGAATACGTTGCCTTGCCTGTGCATGCTTATTGCGCGACTCTGCTGCATTGACGTTTTGTCCGCATGAAAATTTAACTCGTTTGTGAATACTACCGACTATCGTTGTCGTGCTGGGAAACTGTTCGTGATGAGGAACTATACGTAATTTGCTGAGCAGCATTATCCGTGAATGCTGATGCTGATATATAGCGTTGGATGAGACAGAACATTGTAGTCATGCTGATTAATTGTACGTGAATGGCGGATACGACCATGACACATTTTCTGATGCAGTGGTCTATGTTACGCAGCTAATAAAAGACATGATGTCTTGCTGATGGACTTTATGTTGTTTCTTACTGCAGCCATGGTTCGATAACGAATGATAATTTCTGGATGTCACTGAGTTTACCAGTTATCATTTATTATGCTGGTATAGCCTTTCTTGGACACAGACATAAGAAGGCCATTTACATTGGTGTGGATTTTGCGAGCTTAACGGCATGGGAGGATATTGAACATTGATGTATGTTCTTATTACTACACCCATTGGTGGCTTCAAGGCTTCAGCTACGAGAATAACTGACGCTGAGTGTGGATCTTGTCTTTGAATTTGTTCAGAACATTTTGCTGCAACCGGACAGTGCAGAGTGCACTAAGCGTAACTGATTGTGGCATTAACATTTGTCGGTACTATTCGTGCTTTTGTCTCGTGATTCATTATCATCATTCGATTGAGGAGCTGGTATTGGAACTTTGAGGATTCAGTCTACAGAAAGACAGTCATAAATTTAGTTATATTTCTTGTTTTCTTTCTTTTGCTGTTCTACTTACTTTTTTGACGTCATTTTATTTTATGTGTTTCCCTTTTTGTCATGTTTTTAATTACTGGTCTACTCTGCTCATCCATTTGAATTTTTGTTCGTTTAGATCGTTTCTCCATATGCTGGTATTTGCTATCATGCTTTTCTGTGACTATTTTATTATCTGTTCTTTTTATTGTCTCTGATACTTTCATTTGCAATTTCATTTGTTTTACACATTTAAATTATTTGTGCGACTTCTTTCTTCATTTTGATATTGCCTTGTTACAGACCTCGTCGCTTCACCGTCCACTATTGGTTTTCGTGCCGTCTTTGTTGTCTTATTATTTATTGTAATGCATTGGTTTAAGGGTGGAATTGGTGGCGTGTTTAACATTTTCTTTTTTTCTTATGGGAAAGGGATTATGTTGAACTGAATTCTTTAGACAGTAACACTGTCAGTTTTGCAGTGGGGTACAGGCACAGAGAGTTGACCCTGTTGACTGTCCAGCATAACTGACCGTGCACATTTTCAGTGTCTTAGCGGTGATTGTCTTGTTTGTATGCATAGTGTCATATTTTTGCAAGTATTCTCTTTCGTCATGTTTTGCTGTCGTATTCTCCTGTTTTTTTCTTGCTATCTTGTACATAAGTTATATTGACAATCTCCTTGTTCTCATTTGTTAACAGTACGGTTTGTATATACTTATTTGTTTCTATCTCATATATCTGTCATCACTTTCTTATCATACTGTTGGTTTTTGTTTGTTAAGTGAGTTCGTGTCTCATCATTATAAGTACTGTTCATAGTATATGGATTTTTGATTTCCTTTGTTACATGATATGTATTTGTAAAATCACGCATTAGTGAAATAAGAGACAGGGTACGGACATCATTTTTTAGCCATTATGCGGATGTCCTTGTCTAAAGCTACCACTGTGTGAGCTTGAGATTTATGTCATTGTATCATGACATTGATTGGGTATAGACAAGCAAGGATTCGTTTCACCGGATCCATTATTTGGAATTGACTTGTCATACTGTATTTTCACCTGCTTGTTTTTTTAATCAGGTGTATTCAGAACTGCAGATACATCGTACCCTTCGTCTGCAAATATATATTGGGCGTGTGCAACAATATATTTATTATTATTCTGTAGGGGTATGGGTACAATTTGAGGAATTGGTAACCTTCATAATTTTACTTATTTCGTAGTGTGCCACCGCATTTGTATTGCACCTCGACCATAACTATGTCTAGCCTTAAAGATTTTATTGAAATTGGAGAGAAGACAGGAAAGTCTGGGGATTCTCTGCTTGAGTGGGCAAAGGCCGAACACAAAGAGTATGAGTTACAGAAAAAACAAGAAGATGACAGACGAGAACGCTATGAGGAGCGTCAATTACAAAAATTGAAGATTGAAGCAGATAAAGAACTGGAACAGATTGAAGCAGATAAAGAACTGAAACAGATTGAAGCAGATAAGGTACTGAAACAGATTGAAGCAGATAAGGTACTGAAACAGATTGAAGTAGATAGGGATAGGGAACTGAAACAGATTGAAGCAGATAAGGTACTGAAACAGAATGAAGCAGATAAGTAACTGAAACAGATCGAAGCAGATAAGGTACTGAAACAGATTGAAGCAGATAAGGTACTGAAACAGATTGAAGCAGATAGGGAACTGAGACAGATTCAAGCAGATACGGAAAATAAAAAAATTGAGGCAGATCTAAGACGGATGGAGTTAGAAAAATTGAAGATTGAGGCGGACAAGGAAATTGCTATAAAAATGTTGGAGCTTGATTCTGGCAATCCTAGTTCGACTTCTAGGGAGCCAGCTCGCCCTTATAGGCTACGATTACCGAATTTTCGGGAGGAAGTAGATAGCATGGACTTCTTTTTGGAGAGATTTGAATCCGAGGCTCTTGCCTGGAGGGCAAGGAAGTAGGAATAGCCTTCACTATTATCTGCATTGCTTTCCGGCTCTGTGTTAAACACCGTATATAGTTTGCCTGTGGCTGACAGAACTAATTATGATACCGTAAAGGCAACATTGCTGAGAGAATTTAAGCTGACAGCCGAAGGGTATCCCTCTCGTTTCAGAGATGCGATGCCTAGTGCCGACCAAGATTTTGGCTCTTTTGTCACCAAAATTAAACTTCGCCTTAATAGATGGACAGAGCTGGAGGGAATAAACAGAGATTTTGATGGACTGTTTGATCTCATGTTGCGGGACAAGGTGTTGTCCTCATGTTGTTCTGACATGGGTGCATTTTTTCAGGAACGCAAACCTAGAGACATTACTGCTATGTCAGAGTTGGGGCAGCAGTATGTTACCGCTCACCCTGGTAAGACAATTCACAAGTCATTTGTCCCTGAGCCTTTCGCTACATGTGTTGGCAAGGTTAGTGGGAAACCTTTCCGGCAACATCGGTCCAAGAGTGCGGACAGGATTGCCAAGAGAAGGTATGATCGGCAATAATCTCGTGGGCAAGGATCTCATGGGAACTATGATAGTTTTAAGGGATACAGATCCCCGAAAAATCAATCGTTCTACCGTCAGGATAGATCTCCGTTTAGATACACGGGTGATAGGCATGAAAGGTCTGCTTGGAGGCAGGTCAGAATAGATACTCCAAGCAATCCTGATCATCGCTGGTATAGAAGAAGTGGCCTGAGTAAAAGGAATGACAGGGATGACAAACGGGAGCAAGAACTCCTCAATTCACCAAACGGTAGTCCTACAAAAGATGATGGTGGTCAGCTTTGATGTGGCGTGTGTGACGGAAGGGGACATGCTGCAAGAGTCTGTCCAAACAATTAGGAAAAGGCTAATGCGGCATGCGTTCTGAAAACCTTTAATAATGAGGATTGCGAGGGATGTAGGCCTTTGTTTGAACCTGATGGCAGACCATTACTGATTTGTGGCCATACTCTGCCTTGCCTCTCTTCTCTTGATGGGAGCGGAAGCTTAGAGTTACACCAGGGCATGGTTCAGAACCGGTTGGTTTCAGTGTTGAGGGACACATGATGCACTATGATAGGAGTGCGCCGATCATGTATTGACGAATCGTGCCTTATTGGGAAGACTGTCGGTGCGTGACATTTGGGGGGAATGTTGAATATTACCCCCTAGCTATTATAGACGTGGATACACCCTTTGTTTCTGGTCGGGTGCAGGCATGTGTTCTTGAGGCGCCAGTAGTCGATTTGATTATAGGGAACGTGCTTGGTGTTCGTGACTGTACCCAGGCTGATATCACAAAATGGCAGGTCGAACGGTCAGTTGTGGCCAATGTGGTGGTCACAAGGGCGCAGACCAGAGCGGACGACAGTTCAGTGGCGATACAGCGGGAACTACCGACATCATACGCTGTCCCATGTATTGCCTCCACGGGTCCCGATGTACCAGCATCAGACTTTATCCAGCAGCAACGAGCTGATAGGACATTGCAGAAATGTTACACTTTGGCCCATAATGGGGATGTAAAATGCATGAAGTCGGCACGTTACTGGTTTGAGTTGAAAAATGATATTCTTACCAGATGCTTTTCCAGCCAATTCGAATTGAAGCGCCAGGTGGTTGTGCCTGTCACCTTTAGATCAAAGGTGTTGCAGGTGGCACACGATTCACCATTTGCTGGACATATGGGGGTTGCAAGAACTTGCCATAGAGTTCTGTCACAATTCTATTGGCCGGCATACAACAAAGACATTAAAGTATACTGCAGGTCTTGCAGGGTATGCCAGCCGGTGACACATAGGGGTAAATTACCGAAGGCCCCATTGTAGGTTGTTGATTTGTCGGTTCGCCCCTTCCAGAAAGTTGCAATCGATATCGTTGGTCCTCTTTCTGTTGCATCAGAGAGAGGCTTTTGTTTTATTCTGACAATGGTGGATCTATGCACAAGATGGCCCGAGGCTGTGCCAATGAGGACTATAACCTCTCAGGCTGTGGCGGATGCGTTGCAGATGTTGTTCAGTAGGTTTGGGTTTCCCGAGGTGATATAGTCAGATAGGGGATGTCAATTCATTTCTAAGGAAATGGCCGAGATCACTAAATTGTTGGGCATTTCCCAATCGTTCACCAGCCCATATCATCCCCAGTCAAACGGGGTATGTGAACATTTTAATGGCCCATTGAAGGATATGTTGGCCAAGGTCACTGCTGGATTTCCCCAAGAATGGGATAAATTCCTTCCAGCAGTATTATTTGCCTATAGAGAGGCGCCTCAGGAGAGCACCGGGTTCTCTCCATTTGAACTATTGTACGGGGCGAATCCGAGAGGCCCAATGCACATTCTGAAAGATATACTGGTTGGTGGGTGTTCTGATGGATCCTCCGTTTCCAGTTACGAATACGTCATAAACCTGCGTGACCATATTGTCAAAGCGTGTGCTGTGGCACGTGATAATTTATCTGTGGCGGGGGTGCGGAACAGGCAATACGCTAACTGCGGATCCAAATTACTGTTCTTGGTTCCCGGTAAAGAGGTATGGCTTCTTCTGCCATCAAAGGAAGACCGTTTGAGCATTACATGGCAGGGACCGTTTAAGGTGCTTAAGAGGGTAACGGATGTTGATTACTTAATACAGGTTCGGAACAAGGAGAAGGTATTCCACATTAATATGTTAAAGCCTTATATAGAACGGCCAGAGGCTCTAAAAGGGGTGGACACTAGGTTGTCTGGGGAGACCCCGAAGATGGCATGTTCTGTGGTCATTAATGAATTGGGTGACATAGGAGATATTAATCTCCAGCTGTCTCTCGTTCCCCTTGCTCCTTCTGAGTTTTGGGAGAATGTGCAGATCTGTGACGGCCTAACGATAACACAGAAATCTGAGGCTCGATCGGTCATTGGAGAGTTTAGGGATGTTCTCACTGATTTGCCAGGACGTACCGACTTGATCTGCAACAATATCATCCTGACGGACGACCAACCGATCAGGGTGAAGCCGTATCCGCAGCCATTACATTTCAAGTCGGTGATTGAAAAAGAACTAGATGACATGTTACAGTTGGGGATCATTTCTCCATCGGAGTCTGCTTACTTATTCCCCATGGTTGTGGTATGAAAGAAAAATGGGTCCTTGCGTGTCTGTATCGACTTCCATAAATTAAATAGTGTCACTGTGATTGACACTGAGCCAATACCGAACCAAGAGGACCTCCTTACTCAACTTTCCCATGCCAGATTTTTTAGTAAACTGGATTTATCTAGGGGATACTGGCAGGTTCCTCTTGCCGAGTCGGCTAAACCTTTGATGGCATTTTCTACCACAAAGGGTTTATTTCAGTTTAATTTTATGTGTTTCGGGCTGGTTAATGCACCCGCAACTTTTGTCAGAATGATGAGAAAAATACTAGGTCATCGTACGGATGTGATTACGTACATCAATGACATCTGCCTGTTCCATGAAACATGGGAACAACATATGTCGGGGTTGTCTTCCCTGCTGCTTTGTTTACGCAAGCATGGTTTAACGGCACGCCCTAGTAAGATTTGTATCGGTTTCAGGGAGTTGAATTGTTTGGGGTTTATAGTAGGTAATAATCTATTAAAACCTGAGATTGACACGGTTAAAAAAATTTTGGAACTACAAGCACCTAGAACTAAGAAGCAGGTCAGAAGCCTAATGGGACTTGTCAATTTTTATCGCAAATTCATCCCTCAATTTTCTACAATTTCTGATGCTTTAACCTCTCTTACTAGTAAAGGGATGCCTAACAGGGTTGTATGGTCAGCAGAATGCGAGAAAGCGTTATCAAAAATCAAGGAGTTATTTTCCAGACGACCAATCCTTAGTTTGCCTGATTTGAGCAAACCCTTTATACTGCAGACCGACGCGTCATCTGTGGGCATTGGCGCATGTCTTATGCAAGACCACGAGGGTACACTACATCCTGTGATGTATGTTAGTCAGAAACTGTTACCGGCAGAGACAAGGTACTCAACAATCGAAAGAGAATGCCTGGCTATAGTATGGGCAGTGTCAAAACTGTCCCGATACTTGATAGGGTCCCAGTTTATACTTCAGACAGATCATCGACCTCTACTGTTTTTGAAATCTTTGAAGTCGACAGGCTCACAGTTGACTCGTTGGGCCTTGTTGCTACAACAGTTCCAGTTCACAATTATCCCATTAGAGGGTAGACTAATGTCGTGGCAGATGCTCTGTCTAGACTGTAATTTTTAGGACATGAGGTATATGTGTTCGTAGGCACGACGTCTACGTACACCAGTGTAAAATTTTTTTGTTTTGTTTAACTTGTCTAATATTTTGTTGTATGCTGTGAAATCTACTGCTCTCAGGGAGAAGAAAACTCCATTTTCTTTTCTGGGGAAGGGGGTAGATGTCACATAATATCTTTTGTTGCGCACATGGACTTTGGTGGAATAAACATATATTTTGGTGCGCACATCAGCTTTAAAAGAAAATGGTGCAAAGGGGTGCAATGGAATGGAGTGAACAGGAAGCCTGACAGGGAGAAAGATGTCAGTTGGCCGGCTTTAGAAGCCACATTGCATATTAATCGTGCTCTCTTTATGGTTGCTGGCTTTTGTACAGCCTTGTTTTATATTCCAATGGTAGTTGGAATTGGTGATCCAGCCATAGGGTTATTGCTGACAATTTAGTGCTGTTGTTATTGCATTCGTACATGTAGCATTGTTATTATTAAAAAGGGAGATTGTCAGCACACCTTCGTGTACACTTTGTGAATGGCGTTTACAAGTATGTTGATTGTGTGACCTCTCGCAGTTTGACACGAGCTTAGAGGACAATGTCATGAACGTGTAGATATTATACTGTGACAGACACAAATTTCAAACTTATACCAAAATTTTATTTTACAGAATTAATGTTTCAATCTTGGCATGAAGATACTTTCAGACTTTAACAATGAAATGATGTTCATTAAATTTGGTTTGGACTTTTATTCTTTGTGATTGAGGCCTCCGTTTCAGTAAGGTGTATGGCCTCCTCTGGCCTCTATCAGAGAACGACATCTCCTTGACATGGATCCGATTAGCCGTTGGATCTGTTGTTGTGGGATGGCTGCCCACTCTTCCCGCAGTGCAAGAGACAACTGTCGGAGATTGGCTGGAGCCACGTCTCGCTGGCGGAGTCGTCTGTCGAGTTCATCCCATAAGTGTTCTATGGGGTTCATGTCTGATGACATGGCTGGCCACAGAATGGTCTGGACGTTGTTGTCAGCAAGGAACTGGGTGGTGAGTTGTGCCACATGAGGTCGAGCATTATCCTGCTGAAAAATCGACCCTCGATCAGCCAGAAGTGGAAGGACGTGAGGACGAAGAATTTCAGCGACATATCGTTGGGCATTCAGGCGTCCTTCAATTTGCACCAGGTCACTTCTTCCCATGAAGTTGATTGCCCCCACATCAGTACACCTCCACCACCATGTGGAGGAGCCTCATCAACGCTGTTCTGGGTGTAGCGCTCATGGGCTCTGCGGTAAACTCTTCTCCATCTATCGTGTTGCTGGAGCACAAAAAATGATTCATCACTAAACCAAACCTGTCTCCTGTCATTCCCAACGGTCCATTGACGATGCTGGTTTGCCCACTGCAGTCGGTTCTGGCGATGCCGGTCCGTAAGAACAGGACCTCTGTAGGGTCTTCTAGCTCAAAGACCAGAGTCGTGCAGCCGGTTCCTGACCGTTTCATCTAAAATTCGACGAGCTGCTGACATTGACTGGACTGTGGAGGACGCAGATGCAAGTCGATTCCTGAGGTGACGCAGCGTATGAAGCGGTCTTCGGCAAGAGTTGTGACTCTGGGTCTTCCACTGCACGGCCGGTCTGCCACTGAGCCAGTTTCTTGAAATTGCCTCCAAAGGCAACTAATGGTGCTTCTAATCACATTAAATTGTCTGGCCACTACACTTTGTGAATGTCCAGTCTGTAAATGTCCAATGATGATGAGTCATTGTTCTGTAGTGAGATGAGCCATACTTGCGCATTGAATTTTCAACTGAATTTATTCGAGGAAAGTCAATCTTTTATAGGCATTCAATAATATGGTCAGAGAGTTTTGTGTTCCGTAAGTTTCACGGGATTCTCATGAACCTGTCACGAGTTATTGTCAAAAATGTTGTTTTTACCTTGACCTCTTTCATGACCTCACGAATCATGAGGTGAGTACAATTCAGGTAACCACGAGAAGTTAATGACCAGGTGGACACAGTCGATAGGTTGACTGATTTAAAACATCATGCGTTTATTGTTTTTTTGTCCTATGTGTATGAATGGTTTGTATGTGGTGTATATTCTTAGCTGACCACTGACAGAAAATCTCACACAACAAGCAAATGTCTTTTATAAAAGTAACACCAAAAAAGTTGCATTTCTTTTTTTGAACAGTATAGTTTGTCTGAACAACAGTATATACCTCAATATTAGCAGCACAGGTGATATTCATTACCCTCCACTCACAAGGAGCATAGGCTTTCAACAAATACATGCCAAGTCCTCCTGTCGCATGCCATCATCTCAAGTTCTTTCCACAGTCTCCTCATCATTTTCACCTCTGTTTCCAGCTTTCTTCTCCATGTGCTTCTTGGTCTACCTCTGCCTCTCTTGCCCTGGGAGCTCCAGAACAAGGACTGCCTTGTAATACTATCTTGCCAAAATAATACAGACCTGGGTGACCCTAGAGTAGTGCTCCACAAACTTTCTCAACGATTCAAAAGAGTTGTGGATCCAATGGATCCCATTTTATTGTAACATCACCAGCAAAGCAGAGGCTGACAGAATGGCAAAATAAGATTCACATCTAACTCAGCCTGATGCAAGCATAACTTTCGAGAGGCAAAGAGTTTTATCAGAATCAGATACAGAAACAAATGGAATGTCGAACATCCAGGTCACACACAGAATAGGACACACATTGAGGAATCCTGTTGATAGCATTACAAGGCAGTCCTTGTTCTGGAATCCACAGGGAAAGAGAGGCAGAGGTAGACCAAAAAACACTTGGAGAAGAGAACTGGAAACAGAGGTGAAAATGATGAGGAAAACATGGAAAGAACTTGAGAGGATGGCATGGGAAAGGAAGACTTGGCATGTGTTTGTTGAAGGCCTATGCTCCTCGGGGAGCTAAAGGGTACTGATTGATTGATTGATTCCCAAGACTTCTGTTTTGCTGCTAGCACCTTGTTCTTTACTTCTGTTCTGAGTATCATATATTCTCTGTATTTCTCTGTTTTTCCTGGTGTGTTATTTGCTCCTAAGTATTGTTTCTATGCCTATTTCTTCACTCTTATTTTCTCTTTAACCTCATCTGTCCACCAAGGTGTCCTCTTTCTCTTGTTCCAAAGTCGAACTTCACTACATGCTTCTGCTGCAGCTGTCTTTATGATGTCCTTGAATTTCAGCCAGAATGTTTCCAGGTCATCAGGATGTTGTTCTTTGTTTTTCACTGCTGTAGCAATAAGCCACTGGTATCTGGTCTTCACTTCTGGCTCTCTCAGCTTGTAGGTATTAATGCTTGTTTCCCCTGTTCGTTTACTTAGCTTCTTGCGTGATGTTAGGCAGTTCCTAGGCCGAGTAACTCTCATACATGCCACATGCTATGGTTTACCCATAATCTGTACAAGGTGTTTGCATTTTCAGATGTGTACACCCTGTACATAATTTCTGTACAGGTTTTCTAACCCATTCCCCTTATTACTGTGTCGCAGAGTTCTTTTATAAGGTCCTATTGAACTCAGGATCCCCTAGTCTGTTAGTGATAATTAAGTACAGAAACAGATTAAATGATGACACCATCACATTATTTTTACAGTGTAAAATCAACATTTATTGTTTGGGTTTTAAAATACTTTTTTTTACTACCAACTCAACAGAAGAGAACAAGTGGTAATCTTCAGACTCCACACTGGCCACAACAGATTGAGATACCATCTATTCAACAAGCTAAAGATAGGAACTACCGATCAGTGTAACTGTGGCACTGATAAAATGACTGCTGAACATCGGCTTCAATGTTGCCCCTTATACGCAGTACAGAGAAAGCGCACATGGCCGATGCCAGCTCCTTTCCGGGAAAAGCTTCACAGGGATTCAACTAGCCTCAAATTGACTACTGATTTCTTTGAGAACATTCAAGTGATGTCTGAGAGCATATGAAGAAGAAGAAGAAGTAATACTGTCAACAGGTTTCCTCAGCATGTGTCATATCCATCACCATTGTCTTCTTCTCATCTCTTGTTCCACTGGCACTTGTCTTGTTCTTGTCATCAGTTCCACATTGGTAACCTTGTCACACCATTTTAATCCTTCTATTCTATGCAAACACTCATTTATGAAAGTCTGTAGCTTTTTGGTTCTTGTTTTTGTTCTTCACCATGTTGTGGAGCCATATAATAGTACTGACTTGACTTTTGAGTTGAAGATTCTTAGTTTTGTGTTGGATTCAATTTCTCTTGAAAGTACAGGCGACAGGTTCAGGTTAATGGCTGATATAGTTTATCTGAACAACTGTAAATTCAAGATCATACCTCAATATTAGCATCAGGGGAGGCAGGTTCATATTTATGGCAGCCTCCATTATACTCCTGTTTACACTCCTCACAACCTGGAATTTAATTACAGTACTTGACACATTTTCATCATTACACACCACACACATGTATTTTGGAAATGCTGTAAAGTTGAACACTCGAGAAGTAGAGCATGTCTCCAGAACGTTTCAAGTAAATAAAGCAGACTGATGTTTTGACCGAGTGTTCTATATTCATATGATTCATTCAGAGAGAGAGAGATAACTGCACATGTTGCTACTGTCATACTCACAACCACTCGCAACACTAGACCTGAACAAGTCAATCATTTTGATATGGCTACATAAGGAAACTGCATCAGTTTATAATTCCCTAGCTACTTAGCATGTTCTTGTTAGAGCACTGAACAGCTTATTTGTAAGTCTTCCTATTAGATATTTACCTGAAGCATACAGTAAAAAGTCTTTAAATTTGTTGTGTGAGATTTTCTGTCAGTGGTCAGCTAAGAATATACACCACATACAAACCATTCATACACATAGGACAAAAAAACAATAAACGTATGATGTTTTAAATCATTTTATGAATTACATGCCTCCTTTGAAGATTACCCAGCCATGTGGATCTCAGAATAATACATCACTACGGCAAGCATTCAGATGCAGCAAGCCCTAACCTCACTGGAAGAGTGGACAAAAGCATGGCTAATGAAGATAAATGAAGGGAAAACAACAATCACAGTGTTTTCCTTCTCTAAATTAGTGCTAAATTGGAACAACCTACATTTTAATGAAAACCCAGACTACCTAGGCATTACCTTCGATCGTCGCTTGACGTGGAAAACCAAGATTGAAAGAAACAGGACATGAGCACAGCAGAAATTGGCAATTATGAAAAAACCTGATGACATGGGTTGGGGGGTGGACGAGAGAGTACTAAAGAAGCTATACACTGGGCAAATGAGACCAGTCTTAGAATATGGCATTGCAGCATGGTCAACAGCAGCTAAGTCAAACTTTGATAACATAAACAGAACCCAAAACCAAGCATGGACAATCATAATGGGGTGTATGAAGTCAACATCAATTGAAGAGCTGGAAACGATTACATACCTCCAGCTATGGACGATAGAAGAGATAACAGAGCCCAACAACAAGCCAAGAAATTCAGGATGCTAACAGACCACCCCATGTATCAGAATAAATGGACTTCAAAGGGGAAGACTGAAGTGAAGCAACTTTGTTGAAACAGTCAAAACATAGATGAGAGCAGACCCCCATCAATACAATGTTAACAGCTACACCCATCTATACTGCACATAAGCTTCCAGTCTGGAAACAACAGTGCTTCCCAGAAAGAAGAGTCTAAATAGAGTCAAAATGGGATATCATCTATTTAAAGATAGGGACTTCTGATGAGTGTAACTGTGGCACCGAAAAAATGGCTACTGAATATCTACTTCAAAGGTTCCCAACATATGAGGAACAGAGAAAGCGCATATGGCCACCACCAGTATCATTGCTGGAAAAGCTCTTCAGAGATATCAACAGCCTCAAACTGTACACTGCTTTCTTTCAACATATTCAAGCTGATGTCTGAGGGTGAATGTAGAAGAAGCAGAAGAATTACATGCACATAAATAAGGATTATTTTGAAATATATTTTTTCATATATTTTCAGTACAGAATATATTTCTGTTGAAAACTTGTTTAGACTTACTCAGTAAACTGTCTCCAACAGGTAATGTGGAAAGGATGCTTTTATTCTCCCATTCTCCAGAAATATGAACTTCCTCCTCATCTTTACTTTCTTTCTTCACTGTGTGTCCCTGAACACAAAATAGTGTACATATTCAAGTCTGAGACAAACCATTTCTGTTTTAAACATGGTCACAATTTGATAACTGCAATGATAATTGTTTTTGTAACATTAAATTACTTATCTCAACTACGATACTATTGTCATATATTCCCAAATTAAATATTTGCCTTTTAATATAAGTTCAATAAAGAAAACAGACACCATGAAAGTAAAGTTGGGCCAGATACTTTAATATGACATAGGTCAAACTGGCAATACAGTTAATGAAGCACTACTGTTTGCTGTGAAAAATGTATTATCTCCATTCTGAACAATATTCATTCATATTTTTGTAATAAGAATTTGTGTACTGATGATATTTTTGATTTGTTGTTAACAGAGTGAAGAAACTGATCTGTGCTTTAAACAAAAATTATGCATTTAGATCACTTCATTTTCTCTACCGTTTTGTACATTTGCTCCTGACAAAGTCCACGCAGTCATAACATAAGATTTTGATAAAGAATAAAAAAGAAGACTCACTATAAAATCTATATTTATTTCCTGTTTTATTTTTTGATCCAGGAATGGAATCTTTTTTTCCATATTTCTTGCACTCTGAAAAGAAAAAAAAAATAATTTATGTTAAGAAATTCAACATGGTAACACACTGGAGCTTTCTGTGGTGGCTCCATGTTTCATAAGGAGTGCAAACAAAAATGAATGATGAATGAAACCCATTGAGTGCTTAAAGATTACTTGGTGAATTTGAAAAGTTAATTAAATTTATTTTCAGTTTGGAGGTATTCTTCTAAAGTGAAGATTATGATATCTGAAGGCATATGGACTTTTGTTTTAAATTGCTGTCTATTGCTGTGAGTGTGTTTATTGCTGTAATCTATGCTTGGCAGTTAGTACAGAATTCTCTATACGGTTCATATATTTCTAGTGTGTTGCCATTTTGGTATTTCACATATGCTCCAAGTCCAGCACTGGGATGCCTCTTTGTCTCCATTTATTTTCTTACTAGCAATAGATTGGGTTGTGAAAATATCAGCAACACATAAGAAATGGAATTCAGTGGAATCTGACTAAACAGCTTGATGATCTAGATTTTGCAGATGACTTGGCTCTTTTCTCCTCTAACCATAAACAGATGCATGACAAAATGAAAATATTTGATGAGAGGTCACAGCAAGTGTGTCTAAAATTAGACAGGGAAAAGACAAAAATAATGAGAATAAATGCAAGAAATGATAACAAGGCTGAACTTGAACAAACACCACTAAAAGATGTACACATATATAATGGCAGCAATACAGACAAAGTTGGAGGGACAAGATAAGAATATACAAAAGCAAGAAGAGCTTTCACCACATTGTGAAACATCTGGAGATCAAGAAAAATGAAGTCCAACATGAAAATAAGTATCGTCAACTTAAATGTCCTCAGTCCAAATGTATGGCTCGGAAACATGGAGAACAACAAAAACAACAAGAAAGTTACAGACATTCATAAATGGGGGCTTGTGTAGAACAGAAGGATTGAAATGGTATGACAAAGTCACAAATGTGGAACTGATGACAAGAATCAGACAAGTACCAGTGGAGCAAGAGATGAGAAAAAGATGCACATTTAGGAAACTTGTTAACAGCATTACAAGGCAGTCCTTGTTCTGGAATATCAAGGGAATGAGAGGCTGAGGTAGACCAAAGAAGAGAGCTGTAAAGGAACAATCACAGTTGTTTTTGTAATCATTCAAATGTTCAGTATGTTCCCCTCATGGGTTGAAATGAAGAAGAGTGGGGCGTGTTCTTTGATGCAATCCAAATAAGAGATCTACATCATTAGGGTTAAGATTAAGGTTAGGATGCTTACCCCCTTATTATTGAATCTCAGAATTCTGTTTTAAGGCTGTATCAAATATGCAGCTTAGTGTTTTTCATTCCAACCCATCTCATGCAACATCAATCTTGTAGTCTAATTCATCCCAGAACCTTTGTAGTATACAGCCTATGTGCTTTTGAGGCCAAAATTTGTTCAAAGCACATGACCTGGGCACTTTCAATTGTATTGACCACTGGGCAGAACTGGGTTGTTTTAAGTAACTCTTTGGCATCTGTTGATGTTCATCTGCTGCTTGGTACTTGACTGTCCTTATTTGCCCTCAGCTGAAATAGCTTTTTTCCAGCTGTAGTCTGAGAAGTGTCTTATTACTGAGAATTTTTAATTCCCTAGATATCTTAAATTTTCTTGTTATGGCCTTAAACATCTTATATGCATGTCTTCCTTTCAGATTTTTATCCCACTCTGCTTTCCATTCATTTTTTATTATTTCTTTAAGTAAGCTTTTAATCTCTGATTTAATCATCCCTCTGTTTATTACATTTTTATTAAATCTACCTTTTTTTTTGGCTTCTTTATCTGCCTTTTCCTTTAAATCTATGCCAACATGTGAAGGTATCAAAGCTATTAAGACTGAACATCCCCTGGAATATATAAAGTAGCCATAAATATCTCCTCTGCTATATCAGGTCTACTACATTCTCGTAAGTTTCTAAGTGTTTGAATTGTTGAAAGACAGTCTGTTAAAATTGTTAGTTTCTTGGGAGGGTTTTTAGAGAATATTTCTAGTGCTTTTAGTATTGCCACCATCTCTGCAGTGAAAATGGATGTACATTCCATGATGCTATACTCTTTTGCCATTTTCTATATTGGAGTATATATTTCTATCCCCAATTTGGCATCCTCTCCCTTGGATCCATCTGTGTTTTCAGTAATGCTGTCCTTTGATATTCGTTGTATATATTTTTTGGCTGTGTTTTTAATATTTTCTATATTATTTGCTTTCTTAAGTATTTCTGCAAGGTGGTAGACCTTGTCTGGTTTCTTGATCCCCCAGGGTGGAACCACCAGCGTGTATTCACAACTGTTATTAACTGATGTAATTAAAGTAGGCAGATGGACAATTTCCTCCATTCACTTCCATTCTGTTGGGTATCTATTGGTATTCATTGGATTGACCTGAGTTGTTAGTTGACATTTGGCAAAAGCTGTATTTGCTGGGTGAGACTTATCTAACATATGTTTGTTCATGTAATTAAGTTTTAAGGGGCTAAACTACAGTGAAAACTAACTTTTGTTCTAATAACATTTACAAACTTTTTATGTGCTCAATAGACACAGTGTATGTCCATGAACCAAATTCTACAGTTTATATTGTTAAAACACATGTGGTTACCATGGTAACCAAAAAAAAAAATCCGCCATATTGGATTTTCACCACTTCTTGAGAGCTAAAAACTTATGTTTCCCATTGACCAAACTTTATAAAATTGCACACACATGTTGTGACTGACAATTAAAACAATTTGTCAGATGTTTTTTTTTTGATAAGTTTAAAATTCTATTTTTAATGATTTTTTTAAAAAATTACACTTTATTTGAATGGAAAAAAAAATATTAAAAAGAATATATCAAAGCAGATTACAAAAATATCACAAAAAGCATGTGACAATTTAAAAGTATGTATGTGTACTACATGCATGCCAAATTTCAGACTGATCTATTAGATAGTTTGTAAAAAATAACATTTTTGATAATAAAATGTTAGTTTTGAGAAAAATGCATTTTAGTCACCGAGTAACTTGTCTTGTCCAATATACTCCATTCTGGGGAGCTGAATGTGTTTAAAATTGTCCAGCACTATATGCTGCACCTCCTTCAGCTTCCTGCAGCTCCTCCTCTCGCCTTTATCTTGCCTAATTTTTCTTCTTTCGTTCTACATGGTAAAAAAAAAAAAAAAAAATTTCAAGAGCAAAAATCTTATGTTTACCATTGACCAAACTTTATCAAATTGCACACACATATTGTGACTGACAATTAAAACAATTTGTCACATGCTTTTTTTGATAAGTTTAAAATTCTATTTTTAATGATTTAAAAAAAAAAACTTTATTTGTATGAAAAAAATGAAAAGAAAATATTTAAAAAAAATATATCAAAGCAAATTACCAAAATATCAAAAAAAGCATGTGACAATTTAAAGGTATATATGTTTACTACATGCATGCCAAATTTCAGATTGATCTATTAGATTGTTAGTAATAAAATTTTTGGTTAATAAATTGTTAGTTTTAAGAAAAATGCATTTTACTCACTGAGTGCCTTGTCGTGTCCAATATACTCCATTCTGGGGGGCTGAATGTGTATTAAAATCCTCCAGGACTATATACTGCACCTCCTTCAGCTTCCTGCAGCTCCTCCTCTCGCCTTTGTCTTGCCTCTTGCCTAATTTTTCTTCTTTTGATGGACCAAAGTTGAACTCTCCAACGGCCACAAGGACACTGAATTTGGCTTTTTTTAATGACACAAATTTCCGCTTGCTGCAACGACTCCATATAACATTGTGTAGGCTTTCATTTGCATTTTGTGTTGCACCTAGCTGACACCGCTTGAGTAAATGCTGATCAGTAAGATGCTCATAAATAGGGGCTAAGTGCTTATGGAGCAGGTTATAGTCTAGCGGAGTGTGAACCTTGGTCTCGTGTGGTCCTGCAGCTTCTCCTTTGGCGATGGAAGCCTGATAGAAACACTAGGAGTCTTTGCCTGGCGGACACAAATTATATTGGGGTTTGTCGTTTGTCGAATATCCATGGTAGAGAGAAGCCATGATGGCTTGTTTCATCTCTGGGGCTGTACTATGCTTGCGGATGGCCCTGGTGTAGTAAATACACAATTTTTGTATGGCATTTTGGGTTAGATGACCACAGTCATTTCCCCCAAGGGTGACTTTTTGTTTCCTGCAGTCAGTAATCAGTGTCCTCAGTGCAGTGCCTAATCGCTTTGCAACATGGTTGACGCACTCTTCTTTGGTTATGTCAACTTCTGGTCCATACGGTTTGATGTCGCAGAGTCTGTTGTAGGCCTTGGAATCGCCATCTGATAGCAAAACAGTGTAGCGTAGCTTGTGATTTGCCACTGAACGAAGAAAGAGAACTTCACAGGCTTTTACCTTCATCATTCCGGCTGACCCTTCATAATTACGGTAGCAGTCCTTCTGATGCTCTGCTTTCTATTTTTCAAATTTGTCAGGCTGATTTTTCAGTTGCCACTGTCCAGTATTCTCACAGGTGTGACAGAAGGAAGACATAACATGCGTATCGATGACCATGCCAGTCAAGATGTCGATAACACTGCCAACACCTATCAGTAACTTATGACCTCTAGTTAGCCATGTTGCATCAAAGCTGACAGCGATGTCAATGACTTCTTTTTTATTAATGGTACAATGCTGACTCTTAGCGTGTTCAGCTCGGACGATGCTGACGGAACGTTGAAATACTGTAGAGTGAATGGTATCCAAATGATCAAAAATTTGATCTGCATATTTATGAAATGTTTTCTGGTGCAGGCCAGGGAGGTCTAGGTTCTCACAGAAGAGATTGAATGTATATGGGCCCATTCCAGACATGAGGGCACCAAGAACAGCAGATTTGTTGATTGCATGTCCACGAGGGCCGCGGCCTTCTGGTTCCCTCTCGGATGTGTAAGTTCTAGAAATTGCTTTTTCACATGTGTGACACACAACTTCCAGGAAGAGAGAGAAACCCTTAGACTTGGTGTTGTCAGTTCTTGTTTGCAATGGGTATGCAGAAATTCCATGTTGTTTGTGTATCAGTTTGTGTATCATTCAGCGCTGATTCTGTTTTACCTTTACCACTGCTAGAAATCACATACTGTCGACGCGACCTGGCAGCAGATATTTGCTTTGATCTCTTACCTATTCTTCCCATTTTGAAGTAATAGAACACAATTCACTGAAATTTAAACAAGAAAATTATCGAACACCACGTTACATGCAGCAACAATAATTGTTGATGGGCGGAAATGGCTGTTGCTTTCTTCCACATTTGCGCACGCAGCCAAAATGTTGTTATGACCAATCACAGGTGTTTACGTTTGCGCCTTCAATGGGTCAGGAATGAGGGCATGAGGTCACCACATGACCACTCCTTATAAGGAAGTTAGCGTAAAATTACGGAAATTTTCAAACACACATCAGTCAGAACTATGAGAAAAAATAGTTTCGAATTTGCGATATTACGGCAGACAACAAAATTCCCTGTGAATCGATACCAAATAGTCCACGATATGGACAGCGTAACTAAGGTATTATTGAGCGACAAATCTTGCATTTTCGGCACAAATTTGCAAATCATAGCTGGGGGTGGGTACAGAAAATATGCTTTTTGATACATCAAATGCATTTTTTATGTTATAAAACCTTGCTCAATCGATTCCTCGATGATTATTTAATAAAATAAGCTCACAAGTAAAAAATTGATATTTTGTACGTAAAATCCAGTTTTCTCTAACGGGGACCACCTTAACTCCTTTCCCCATAATTCAAAGGGTAGAATTCCTGAAGCTACCTATAGAGCCCCCAATGATGCTAAAATTCTGTCTAATTTAATCTTAAAACTGTGTGCAGCAGAGTCATTTATACTTCTAAAATCTATTTTTCCTCTGATAAAAAATTTATAAAACCGAGAGCACTGCCATTTACATTTCAAACATCTTAACAAGTTAGGCACTCCCCTACAAGACTCCACTAGTTTATCTATGTGTTTATTCCAGTTCAGCTGTTGGTCCCACGTCATTCCTAGATATCAAGTGGTTTGCAAGAAATCATCACAGCAATCAAAGGGTTAAAGAACGGAAAAGCTCCTGGCCATGATAACTTAAATACAGAGCTATTTAAGACAGACCCTGAGCTAGCAGCAGAACTATTAGAACCACTATTTGCACAAGTCTGGAAAACAGGGACAACACCATCAGAGTGGAACAAAGGAATAAATGTCAAATTGCCCAAGAAGGGAGATCTTGCAGACTGCAATAATTGGAAATGAATCACTCTTCTCTCAGTTCCCAGCAAAATACTAGGCAGGATAATTATAGAGAATTTCAAAAGCAGTAGACTACAAACTGAGGAAAGAACAAGCAGGATTTAGAAAGAACAGAAGATGTGTGGATCATATATTCACTCTCAGGAATATTATAGAGCAGTGCTCAGAATGGCAAAGACAGCTGTACATTAATTTAGTTGCTTTTGAAAAGGCTTTTGACAGCATACATAGGGACAGTTTTTCATATCAACTGGCTATAGGAGGAAGCATGTTTCCACATAAGAGAATACACAAGGCAACATGGATATCACCAGACCATAGAACAGAAAATCAGATTGATCATATATGCATAAACAAGAAGTTTAGATCATCATTGCAGGATGTAAAGGTATATAGAGGAGCAGATGTGGCATCAGATCACCATCTTCTGATAGCCAAAGTAAAAATGAAACTCAAGAGATATGCAACAATGCAAAATTATAGACAACAGTTTAATGTAGGACAGCTAAGAAATCAAGAAACAAGAGACAAATTTGCGGTCACAGTATCCAACAAATTCCAAGTGCTCCAACAGCTGGAAGATGTAGAGAATACAGAAGACTATTGGCAGCAGGTCAAAACAGTATGGAAGGAGACATGTGAAGAAATACTGGGGAAAAGGGAAAGACAACAAAAAGCATGGATAACAACAGAAACCATCAATAAGATAAAAGACAGAAAAAACAAGAAAGCAGAGTTAAACACAAGCAAAACTAGAAGCTCCAAAGCCAAGGCTCAAGAAGTGTACACAGAAGCAAACAAAGAAGTAAAAAGAAGTATCAAAAGAGACAAGAGGAAGTATATTGAGGAGTTGGCAAGAGAGGCAGAAGATGCTGCAGCCAAAGGAAATATGAGAGAACTGTATAGCAGCACAAAGAAGCTAACAGGGAAATACAAGCAAACAAGTTGCCTCATAAAAGACAAGAATGGGAAACTGCTCAGCAATATACAAGAGCAAATGAAGAGGTGGACAGAATATTTTGGGGACCTTCTCAATAGACCAGCTCCACAAAACCCGCCGGACATCCAGCCAGCAGAAGAAGAGCTACAAATTAACGGTGAAAGACCAACGAAGGAAGAAATAAAGAAAGCCATAAAGCTTCTAAGAGAGGGAAAAGCGTCTGGACCTGATGGCATTCCAGCAGAGGCCATCAAAGCAGATATCGACACGGCTACAGAGATGTTATATAAATTAATTGGTAAAGTCTGGGAAAAGGAAGAGATACCAGCAGAATGGAAGGAAGGATATCTGGTTAAGTTGCCTAAGAAGGGAAATTTACAAGAGTGCACAAATTATAGAGGAATAATGTTACTATCAGTGCCAGGAAAAGTATTAAACAGGATTATCCTTGAGAGAGTAAAAGAGTCCATAGACAAGAAACTGAGAGATGAACAAGCAGGTTTTCGACAAAACAGATCATGTACAGACCAGATAGCCACTTTGAGAATAATAGTTGAACAAAGTCTGGAATGGAATTCACCACTATACATCGGATTTGTGGACTACGAAAAGGCCTTTGACAGTGTAGACAGAGAATCACTTTGGAAATTGATGAGGCATTATGGAGTTCCCCTGAAGATCATTAATTTAATAAAGAAAACATATGAAGACATGACATGCAGAGTTCTTCACGAAGGACAGCTTACAGAACCGTTTGGGATAAGAACAGGAGTGCGACAGGGATGCCTCTTGTCTCCATTTCTTTTCTTGCTGGCAATAGATTGGGTTATGAGATCATCGACAACACACAACAGAAATGGAATCCAGTGGACTCTGACTAAGCAGTTGGATGATCTGGATTTTGCGGATGACTTGGCTCTTCTGTCCCATAACCGTAATCAGATGCAGGACAAATTGAAAACACTCGATGAGAGGTCACAGCAATTGGGTCTGAAAATACACAGGGAAAAGACAAAAATAATGAGAATAAATGCAGGTAATGATAACAGGGTTGAACTTGAAGAAACACCAATTCAAGATGTAGAATCATACACATATCTTGGCAGTAATATAGACAAAGTTGGAGGGACAGACAGCGATATCAAAATAAGAATACAAAAGGCAAGAGGAGCTTTCATTGCACTGGGAAATATATGGAGATCAAGAGAAATCGGATCCAACACGAAAATAAGAATCTTCAACTCAAATGTGAAGTCAGTCCTATTGTATGGATCGGAGACATGGAGAACAACAAAGACAACAACCAAAAAGCTACAGACTTTCATAAATGGGTGCTTGCGTAGAATAGAGGGATTAAAATGGTATGACAAGGTTACCAACGTGGAACTGATGACAAGAACTAGACAAGTGCCAGTGGAACAAGAGATAAGAAGAAGACGATGGCGATGGATAGGACACACACTGAGGAAACCTGTTGATAGCATTACAAGGCAGTCCTTGTTCTGGAACCCCCAGGGCAAGAGAGGCACAGGAAGACCAAGAAGTACATGGAGAAGAGAGTTGGAAACAGAGGTGAAAATGATGAAGAGAACATGGAAAGAACTTGAGATGATGGCACGGGACAGGAGGACTTGGCATGTGTTTGTTGAAGGCCTATGCTCCTTTGGGAGTGGAGGGTTATGAATGAATGAATAGGGACAGTTTATGGAAAATACTGAGGGCTTATGGCATTCCAAGCTGCATAGTGTCAATCATAAAAAGCCTCTATGCCAACTTTACATGTAGTGTTGGGCAGAGCAACCTAACATTTGAGGTGAAGACAGGAGTACGACAGGGATGACCCTTATCAACAACTCTATTTTTAACAGTCATAGACTGGGTGATGTGCCAGACAACAGAGGGCAGTCCAAGAAGAATAAGATGGACTACATTTTCTACATTGAAAGATCTGGAATATGCAGACGACATTGCACTACTAGCACATTCACATCAACACATCCAGGAAAAAATGGATAGGCTTAATAAGTATAGCCAGCAGGTGGGCTTGAACATCAATTTAAAGAAGTCAGAGGTCAAGACGCTCAATATGAGCAACTCTGAGCCCATATCAGTAAGGAATCAGCAACTGGTACAGACAGACACCTTCACATACCTAGGATGCAAAATAACACCAGACGGCGGGGCAGGCAAAGACATCAACATGAGAATGAATAAAGCAAGAACAGCCTTTTTTAGCCTAAACAACATCTGGAAGTCCTCTCAATACAGCACAAGCACAAAATTAAAATTATATCAGAGCTGTGTGCTCTCTGTGCTTCTCTAGGGTGCAGAATGCTGGAGAGTTACAGAGAAGGAAATGTTGAAATTGTCCTCTTTTCACACAACATGCCTAAGAAAAATTCACCGCATCTTTTGGCCGAATACCATCACCAACCAAGATCTGCTTACTCGAAGCAAGCAGGAGGACACGCACACCATCATAGCTGGCAGACGCTGGAACTGGGTTGGTGTTACGTGCAGTCTTTGATATCTTACAATATTATACATTGGTATTCTTGTTATCTTCGCAAATATTTTGAAAGCAAAATGGTGCTTAAGGGAAAGTCATTATTGTGTTACTTCCCTTGAAAGTTGTGTCGGCTCTTTCGATCAAACTCCGCGGATAAATCCATTTTACTGCGATTTATTCGTTGTTTGGGTAATAATAGATTGTTCTTGCTTCAGAATATCTATGGCCTGAATTTATGTGTATTGTTTGTCTGAGTAGGACGAGTCTGTCTTATATCTGTATATCTTTACATATCTAAGTCGAACTATATGTTCTGTTGTCTCTAGAGAGGTCGAAGGGTATTCGGCGGATGTGTCGCTAGAGTGTGGTGTGATTTGGCTTCGTCCTGATAGGGACTGTGTGTTTTCCATGTCGGCCTGTCGCCGGGGAAAAAGTGATCTCAGTATTTGTGGGGAAAGTGATAGTCGTCTAAACCTATCGTGTATGCTTTACCCCAGTGTTTATTCGTATTGCCAAGGAATGGCAGTTTCATATTTCCTATACCAAGGTAATCAAAGATACTCTTATGAACTCTCGATCGAAGCCACCATTTTCGATAGTTACGATTTGAATGTCTAAGAGAATATATTTGACTCGATGAAAACGACTTCGATTCCTAGCAGCACTATATCCTGTAGATTGCAGTCAATTGTTCATGATCAAATCTACAGAGCAATGAAATGTTTTATGAATGACTAACTTTAGGACAGATTCATTATCTGTATCCAAACGTGAGTGACAGCTCACGAGTGAAGCCATCTTGGAACCAAAACATGTAGTGACTTTCAAGAAGAGAAAAGGGATGCCCGTATTATCGCTTGTTTAGTCCAGAGATCACTGCTACACATGAGAACCCATTGCTAGCGGTTCAATATTATTATATGGAAAAATATGTGCTGAACATTATGTTGAAGAATCGTCGCTAGACGAGATTAGGTTTAGAAGCCATCTGAAATATTGTTTATAAGCTGACGTGCTCAGTCAGTGAAGTCAGATGATATATATGTATGGGCGATACTGAGTGCTTGGCTACTGACAGTCCATTATACATTATTCTACATGAGTGCCCATGTAACATTGCAAGACCATTTATCCACTGTACTATGATGTATTATGCCAACCTGTGATTTGTCACTATCTGTGCTGTCGAGTGTGTACGTCCAATTAAACTTTAGAAAAGGTACACAGTCGTTGGTGTCGATGACTTCCAGCCATACATGAGTGTGAGAAAAGAACATTTGTCAACACCACGAACCTTTATCATCATTCGCACATTATACACTCAATCCATGTCTACACACCACTGCGTAGGTCAAGTTGACATTCCATACACTACAGTGGAGCAAACAACACCATAGAGATCTTATCAACTGATGATGATGATGATGTCTGCTTCCATCCACTTATATCTATCTTTTGGTGGATATCATTAACGGGAATAAAAATCCAACGTTATCAACTTTATCAACCTTATCAACTGGTGGACCAGCTTTCTGGGTTTGACCTCGCAGAAGTTCAGAAGTCAACAGATTACCGATACCAGACCGTTTCCTGTGGCTGATACGACACACTTGCAGTATTGGTTTGCTCTTTGTCAACACTTCGTCACGTGACCTGTCAAGTGAATGCAGTATGTAGGTCAGCGTTGTTGACATTTTTTACATTAGACATTATAGAGTTTCACAGAACAGTTGGATCAATTCTTGTCAATGTTAACAGGAAGACAGTATTTGTGAACTAAGAAGTCCTATTTTCATCGATGGATCTTCTTGTTTTCCATATATGAACTTTAATATTTAAGGCCAGAATGTTTAATTGAATAAAGTGGCAGTTTGTTTATTTTCATAAAAATAACTTTGCCATTACTGTAAAACTGAGCCTATTTTGCAACACATACTATCATACACATAATTTATATATATTTATGTTTACATGTTATTTGTTTGTATAGTATGTTAGTTTCTATGTCAGCGGGTTGTGTTTAAGGTTGGGCGGCGTCCTCACAACAGAATATCCCACGTCATAGAGGGTCCGTTGTGGGCGTTTTCTATAGGTGCAATTTTCTTGATTGAAAATTTGCTGCGACAACTGTTGCTTTTGTGTTAGCTGTGAAGTCTGTAATTATTGTTATTTTTGTAATATTTCTTTGTTCTTTAGTTTTGTTTTGATTTGTTTGTAATTTGTTGGTCTAACCTTTTCTATCTTTCAGTTCTATTCACAATTTATATTCATATATTGTGACGTCATTTGTGTTGTTATTCTTTGCAGATTCAGTGATTATTTTCATTGATTTCCCTATTTGATTTATTTTGATTTCTGCAAACGTTCTTGTATTGTCAGTCCTATTTGTACTTTATGTATTCTGTTGGTTGACATATGTTTTATATAGGTATATTTCATAAGACACAATTGCCTGTGCACTGCACTTGGATTATGGTATAAACCAGTACCTGATTATTATTACTATTATACAAGACCTTATTAAAGGCTTGTGACCCACAGATATTGGGATAGTATACTGATTAATCAAGTCATTGAGAACTTGTGGTATTATTATTGATTCAGGTGATTAGTATTATTGTTAGACATCATGTCTACATTAGAATACTTCATTACACAAGGGAAAGCCCTTGATAAGACTGGTCAACAATTAGAACAATGGGCAGTTGCTCAATATGACAAAGCATTAGCTGCAGAAGAGAGAAGAGCTATGGCAGAAGAGAAAAGATTAGCTGCAGAAGAAAGAAAAGCTATGGCGGAAGAGAAAAGATTAGAAAGAGAAGCTGAGGCTGCTGCTGAACAAAAGAAATTGCAGATGCAGGTAGAGGAAAGGAGATTTGAAGCTGAACAAAAAAAATTGGAAAGAGAAGCTGCGGCTGAACAAAAAAGATTAGACAGTGAAGCTGAACAAAAAAAATTGAAAGAGAAGCTGCGGCTGAACAAAAAAGATTAGACAGTGAAGCTGAACAAAAAAGATTAGACAGGGAAGCTGAACAAAAAAGATTAGACAGGGAAGCTGAACAAAAAAGATTAGACAGAGAGGCTGAAGAAAAAAAAGCAATAAGAGAACATGAATTTGAGTTGGAGAAATTGAGATTGACAAGTATGAGTAATGTTAATCAGGCATCTAGTGGTAATGGTAAACCTTCTACTTACAAGGTTAAGGTTCCACCGTTCAATCAGTCCAGTGACGATATTACATTCTGGCTGGATAGATTTGAACGTTCTTGTCGTACACATAATGTGGATAAATCACAATACGCTAATCAATTATCAGAAAACTTGAAAGGTGAATCTTTGACTAGATTATGCCTTGTAGGAGAAGCAGATAAGGATAATTATGATGTCATTAGGGCGGCTTTGATAAAAAAATATCAGCTAAGTGAGGAAGGCTATCGCCTTTTATTTAAAACGATGGTACCTGAGACGGGTGTAGAATTCTCAGAATTCACTGCAAAGGCACGTCTCACAGTTGATCGTTGGATTGAGCTTTCCAAAACAGAAAAAACGTATGAAGGACTTATGGATTTGTTGCTCAGAGATAAGATTATGTCATGTGTGAACAAACCTTTCCTTGAATTTATACATGAGCGTAAACCCAAATCTCTAAAAGAAATGGAAGAATATTGTTCCCAATATGTCACTGCACACCCCGACGTGACTTTTGGCAACACTAAGATTAAGGAGAGTATGCCAGTTGCTTCAGCAACACCATACAATCCCAATTATTCACACAGATTTCAGGGACCTCAAAACAGATTTGATAAAAAAGGTAACCATAATAGTTATCAAAACCAAGGTAACCAATCATTTCAGGGTTCTTCTTCAAAGAACTGGAGACGACCTGATAGCTCTCGACACAGGGGTGGTCATAATTATAGGAATTTCCGTAGAGGAAGTAATTATAGAAACTATCAGGGTTATCCGTCTTGGAGTCAACAAGATCATAATTACAGAGATACTCATTATAATGAATATGATAATGGTAACCAAGGGAACTATGACTCAAACCCAAATAGGGGTTACAATAGAGGTAACAATAACTACAGAGGTGATAATAACCGAGGTAGATCTCAAAACAAAAGACATAAACCACATTTTCAGGCAAACTCTGCACAACAAGAGTCCCATGAAGCCTATAAACAGAGTAAAGATAATAATGATGCTAGTAATATGGCATGTGCCGCTTTTGATTTTGGGAGAGCATCTCAGTGCCCCCAATGCAAAACGTTATTTGAGCCAACCACAGTGTCTACTTTAAGCTGTGGCCATCCTCTTCCTGCTCTTCCAGCATCAGTCGCGCATGATGGAAGAGGTTCTCTTGTCTTACATAAGGGTTTAGTGAATAACAATCCAGTCTCTGTGCTATTTGATTCTGGATGCACCACAATTGGTGTTAGGCAGTCACTCGTAGTTCCTTCCCGTGCCACTGGACAAGTAGTCAAATGTGTAACATTTGGCGGCACATTAGAGAAATACTCTACTGCTATCATTAGGATTGCTACTCCTTTCTTTACAGGAGATGTACACGCATGTCTTCTTCCGAATCCGATCGCTGACCTCATCATCGGTCGCATTCATGGAGTCAAGGAATGCACTCCGCAACAAATTTCCACGTGGGAAAGGCAAAACATGCAGATTGCTAACGCTGTAGTCACTAGAGCTCAGGCTCTTAATATGCCTCAAACTTCATCTACTGAAGATAATGAAGTGCATAACCAAGATAATCCCTTGGTAATTTCTCGTGACTCGTTTATAAAACAGCAAGAAGATGATCCCACTCTGAAGAAATTCTTCATTCTTGCAACTAAAGGTGATCCGAATAAAGACACAAGTCGTAAATCGTGGATTACAAAGAAGAATGGCGTACTTGTACGTATGGTTCAAGACTCCATTACGTCAAGTCATTCTCAAATCCTGGTTCCCAAGAATTTGAGAGTTAAAATTTTGCAGCACGCTCACGACTCTCAGTGTGCTGGACACATGGGTTTTTCCCGTACTAAGTCAAGAGTCCTTGCGGCTTTCTTTTGGCCATTGGTAAACAAGGACATACGGATTTATTGTCGATCTTGTAAAGTATGTCAGGAAGTTAAATCCAAAGGTCCACGGCATGCTGCACCCATTCAGGCGGCGGACATTCCTATTCGGCCGTTTCAAAAAATGGCCATAGACATTATTGGTCCATTTAAGATCAAGTCTGCCAGAGGACATCAGTTTATCTTGACGTGTGTTGATATGTGCACACGTTGGCCAGAGGCTATTCCTCTGAAGAGCATTACTACTGCTGATATTGCAGATGCTCTTTGGCTTATATTTTCTCGTCTGGGGTTCCCCGGAGAGATATTGTCAGACCATGGCACCCAACTAATATCAGATACCATGTCTCAAGTAATGTCTACTCTGCAGATAGATAGATCTTTAAGTAGTATCTACCATCCAATGTCTAATGGTATGGTCGAACGCCTTAATAGAACACTTAAAAACTTACTGGGGAAGATAACTGAGGATCATCCTCAAGACTGGGACAGAGTTTTACCTGCGGCCCTCTTCGCTTACAGAGAGGTACCCAATGAACATACGGGATTTTCTCCCTTTGAACTCGTCTTTGGCGCGCGTCCGCGTGGCCCTATGTCGTTGCTTCACGATCTCATAACATCTGACAATATTGACGATGACACAAAGTCATCCTACGAATATGTCATCGCGTTGAGACAAAAAATTATCGAAGCATGCAAATTAGCAACTTCTTCTTCTGAATTTGCGAAACAGAAGGCAAGGCAATTTGCCAATAAGAAGAGATGCTTACGACAACTTTGTCCTGGTGACAAAGCATTTGTATTACTACCTTGTAGGGAAAACAGATTACTTATTTCTTGGAAAGGTCCGTACGATATAATATCGAAAATTTCCGATGTCGACTATATTGTCGATATTGATGGGAAGCATAAAACCTTCCACATCAATATGCTTACTGAATTCCATGAACGTCCGGATTATTTGCAACCCATTTTCCAAGCAACGGACAATTCTCCAGTACAACATGGTCATTACTCATCACTGTCCGTGATACAGGATGAGGAAACAAGTTTTTCAGATGTAAATCTTCCTCTTCCAATGATCCCACTTCATTCCAGTGAATCATGGAAGAACGTTACTGTCTCTCCTGATTTGTCTCTAGGAGAACAGCGACAAGTTTCAACTATGTTGCAAACATTTCAGGATGTACTCACTGACATCCCTGGACAAACGAATGTCATTCAACATGACATTGTTCTAACTGACCATACTCCTATTAGGGTTAGACCTTATCCTATACCTATACATTTTCAAGCACAGGTCGAGAAAGAGTTGGATGAGATGATAGATTTGAAAATAATCGAACCATCCACCTCTGCATATTCTTCGCCGATGGTTATTGTGCGTAAAAAAGACAATAACATACGTCTTTGCGTTGACTATCGAAAATTGAATCAAGTAACGAAGTTCGATGCCGAACCTATGCCTTTACTGGAAGAGCTACTTACTCGACTCTCCAAATCTCATTTTTTCACTAAACTTGATTTGTCTAAAGGATATTGGCAAGTTCCTTTATCTGAACGCGCCAAACCTCTCACGGCTTTTTCAACACCTAGAGGTTTGTTCCAATGGAATTTTATGCCTTTCGGTCTTATGAACGCACCAGCTACGTTCGTACGCATGATGCGCCGAATCCTATCTTATCGGTCAGATGTCATTGCATATCTAGACGACATCTGTCTTTTCAGCGATACTTGGGAAGATCACTATTCAGGGTTAGATGAATTGCTGTCTACTTTGCGTGAGCACAACCTGACAGCGAAACCCTCTAAAGCCTATATTGGTTTTAGCGAAATTTCTTTCCTAGGCCACCGAGTTGGTCATGGTTTCCTAAAGACAGAGGACCATAATACTAGTAAGATACTTAACATCTCAATCCCTAAGACTAAAAAACAGGTGAGAAGTCTGTTAGGTCTTATTCAATTTTATGGCAGATTCATTCAGAATCTATCCTCTATCATGGCACCTCTCTCAACACTTCTAAAGAAAGGTTCGCCTAATGTGGTCCACTGGTCTCAGGAATGCCAATGCTCTCTGGATAAGATTAAAACACTGTTTTCAACACCACCTATTTTAGTGCTACCCACTAAAGATAAGACATTCGTTCTTCGTAGTGACGCTTCATCCACTGGGATTGGAGCGGCACTAATGCAAGAGTACTCTGGAACTCTGCATCCTGTAATGTATATTTCCAGAAAACTTAATGCGGCAGAAAGGAATTATTCGGTTTTAGACCGTGAGCTATTAGCTATGGTTTGGTCGATCCTCAAACTACAGAGATTCCTTCTAGGCGCACATTTCATAGTAGAAACCGACCAAAAAGCTCTTACTGCTATACAGAGTAAGAATTTGAAGAGCTCGAGGTCTACTCGATATGCAATTGCTCTTCAACCTTTTCATTTCTCTGTGCGAGCTATTCGTGGATCAGATAATGTGATGGCAGACATTCTGTCAAGATGCCCACATGATTCCACATAACTATTAGGGCTTAGACTTCTTGATATGTCTAGTTCTATAGTAGTTCCTTTTCTATATCATGATAGATACACATTTGTAATTTAATAATATAATGATTGTATCACTACATAGCGGTTCATTGATGTTTATTCACCGCTGTGCTTTGATGATTTTTTCTTCATAAATCATAAATTTAAGATATCTAATACGAAATGATGATATGAATTTTTTAGGCATTGTGTAATTGCCAGAATTGTATTATACTTTGATGACACCTTCCTGGAAAAATATACTTGTAGAGAAATAATTTCTCTCAGTTTATGAGACACATTCTCACCAGTCGCTCCATAAGTCGACTTAGCCTCATATTAGGCGTTATGGGTATTCCTGATTTTTTCATCTGCGCATTATTCATGCGTTGTGAGCCTATTGTACGTTGCTCCTAGATGTATTTCAAAAAAAAAAAAAATGTTCCATTTTTTTTTTCCCGGGAGGTGTGGTAAGACTGTTACGTGCAGTCTTTGATATCTTACAATATTATACATTGGTATTCTTGTTATCTTCGCAAATATTTTGAAAGCAAAATAGTGCTTAAGGGAAAGTCATTATTGAGTTACTTCCCTTGAAAGTTGTGTCGGCTCTTTCGATCAAACTCCGCGGATAAATCCATTTTACTGCGATTTATTCGTTGTTTGGGTAATAATAGATTGTTCTTGCTTCAGAATATCTATGGCCTGAATTTATGTGTATTGTTTGTCTGAGTAGGACGAGTCTGTCTTATATCTGTATATCTTTACATATCTAAGTCGAACTATATGTTCTGTTGTCTCTAGAGAGGTCAAAGGCTATTCGGCGGATGTGTCGCTAGAGTGTGGTGTGATTTGGCTTCGTCCTGATAGGGACTGTGTGTTTTCATGTCGGCCTGTCGCCGGGAAAAAGTGATCTCAGTATTTGTGGGGAAAGTGATAGTCGTCTAAACCTATCGTGTATGCTTTACCCCAGTGTTTATTCGTATTGCCAAGGAATGGCAGTTTCATATTTCCTATACCAAGGTAATCAAAGATACTCTTATGAACTCTCGATCGAAGCCACCATTTTCGATAGTTACGATTTGAATGTCTAAGAGAATATATTTGACTCGATGAAAACGACTTCGATTCCTAGCAGCACTATATCCTGTAGATTGCAGTCAATTGTTCATGATCAAATCTACAGAGCAATGAAATGTTTTATGAATGACTAACTTTAGGACAGATTCATTATCTGTATCCAAACGTGAGTGACAGCTCACGAGTGAAGCCATCTTGGAACCAAAACATGTAGTGACTTTCAAGAAGAGAAAAGGGATGCCCGTATTATCGCTTGTTTAGTCCAGAGATCACTGCTACACATGAGAACCCATTGCTAGCGGTTCAATATTATTATATGGAAAAATATGTGCTGAACATTATGTTGAAGAATCGTCGCTAGACGAGATTAGGTTTAGAAGCCATCTGAAATATTGTTTATAAGCTGACGTGCTCAGTCAGTGAAGTCAGATGATATATATGTATGGGCGATACTGAGTGCTTGGCTACTGACAGTCCATTATACACTTATTCTACATGAGTGCCCATGTAACATTGCAAGACCATTTATCCACTGTACTATGATGTATTATGCCAACCTGTGATTTGTCACTATCTGTGCTGTCGAGTGTGTACGTCCAATTAAACTTTAGAAAAGGTACACAGTCGTTGGTGTCGATGACTTCCAGCCATACATGAGTGTGAGAAAAGAACATTTTTTGTCAACTCCACGAACCTTATCATCATTCGCACATTGTACACTCAATCCATGTCTACACACCACTGCGTAGGCCAAGTTGACATTCCATACACTACAGTGGAGCAAACAACACCATAGAGATCTTATCAACTGATGATGATGATGTCTGCTTCCATTCACTTATATCTATCTTTTGGTGGATATCATTAACGGGAATAAAAATCCAACGTTATCCAACATTTATCAACCTTATCAGTTGGCCATGTCCTCAGAAGAGACCCCGATGCCATCACAAGAACAGCTATGCTTTGGACCCCTGAAGGAAAACGAAAGAGAGGCCAACCAAAAACAACCTGGCGGAGGACTGTGGAGGCTGAGATGCAAAGAATGAACCAGAGTTGGGGCACTGTACGAAGGATGGCCACCGATCGAGCAAAGTGGAATCAATTTGTTGTTGCCCTACAAGACGCCACTAGGCGTGATGGCCACTGACTGCTTTGATGGTCGGTGGTTAAGGATCTAAGAAGAAGAAGTGGTTTGCACTGTATTAATGTTTTGCCCTTGGATATTTATGTCTATAATTTTATTTTTAACAATGATTTAGGTGAAGAATTTAATGACATGAAAAATAAATTGTCACAGTTTGCAGATGATGTTGCTATATGGAGAACTGGGGAAAATATGCCAAAATTATATAAGGATCTACAACAGCAAATAAATAAAGTATGTAAATGGATGACAAAATGGGGATTTCAGCTGAATGCACATAAAAAAACGGGAATGATCTTCAGTAAAGACATGATCTTTTTTCTTCACCAATTTCAATGCACAGATATTACCAAAGAGAATGCAGAACTAAATGCGTGCAAAACAACCTAGTCAATTCCAAAAGAGAACAAAGATGGTCACATGGAGACCAAATCTCACATAAAGGTCGCTCAAGTGGCGGGCAAAGTTACAAAGCTTAAGGCACCGGGTGAAGATAAAATCATAACAATACTCGAACCAGTGACAGGTAAGAAGGTGGTAGCCAAAATCCACAAAAATAATGGTGGTGCATTTATTACACCAAATGAAAGTATCAGAGCAAAAAAATATAATATAGGAACTAAGTAAGCAACCAAATACAGTAACTCTAGCTCATGACATTAGTTTAATTTAAAGTAAAAATAGAGATTGCAAAGGAAACCCAAAAATGTGTAATGAAAGGGGTAATACCAATTTATCAGTAAAGAAGTGATGAATAGACTTGTGAAACAGAGCCCTGACATGATGCTGGTGCAGGATGAAAGAATATCAGTAAAAGGGAATGTATTTATTTCAGCGGTAGTTATAAAAATGGAAGGGAGGGAAACCCCCAAAACCCTGCATTTCGATCACACTACAAGAACACAAAAACGAACATTCTCCCAGAGCTACAAAGCACAAACTGTATGCAATTTGGCTATGACAGAAAAAGAAAAAACAATCTGCAGGACAGTGCCGGTGTTCACTCCTTTGCACAGTGTGAAAAGGTAAAAGTAGACACAGACTAAAAAAAATTAATGTGAACGGAAAGTGTGCTCATTGCAAGGGGGAATCATAGTGTTAGGTTCCAGGGCTGCCCAGTGTTTCAACATACAAAAATAACTCTTAAAGAATCTATAATGACAAAAACACCATTCAAAATGGTGATTAAAAGTATAAAAGAAAACACCACACACATGAACATGAAAGTAATAACAGAAATTAAGAGTGTACAAGATGAAGTTTACATGGTTAAACTAATAAAACAATTGGTAAAATTAGGTCAGAGTTGAAATGAAGAAAATCAGCTGTGTTCTTTGATGCCATCCAAATAAGATGCCCACTAGATTACTATACCTAACCTTTAATATTGCTTATCAAATTCTTTTTTTAAGGCTATATCAAACACATGGTCCACTGTCTTCATTTCAGCCCCTCATGTCGCACTGCCCACATCAATCCTGTAGTCTAATTCATTCCATATTCTGTGTCACATATATGCTCATGTCCTTAAAGGACTCCTTTTGAATCAAATTTGTTCAACGTGCGTGACAAGGGCACTTTCAATTGTATCAACTATGTGATAGAACTTGGTTCTCTTGAACAACTGTTTGACATCTTTTTGTGTTTCAGCAGTTGCCTGGAACTCGAATATTATCTTCTACCCTAGGTTTCTACCAGATTTAAAAAAAACTAGATAGATCCTGAACTAGGAGGCTCTTTTTAGGGCTGAAGAATAATCAATACTTCAGTACTCCTCCACGAAATGCAAGCACTTTGTTGTAGCAGCTCTACTGCATTTGGCAGATTCACAGTTTTTAACTGCAGTAGCTTTACTTACAATACTGACTTTTCCCTTGGAACAAGAAATCACACCAAGCCACCATTGTAGGAACTCAGAACTTCCATTTTGCTGAGCTAGTAACCAAGCTTCGGATGCCGTGACATGAGAATTGTGGAGAGGCATGATCACTTACGCTGGCAATTTTTTTTTTCTTTATATTAATGAAGGAAAATATCCTGTTCAACCTCTGATGGGTTATAATTAGGATATACGAGGGACGGTCAAAAAGTAATGCCTCGTAATTTTTAATTTCAATCAATAGGCAAGAAAACAGATAAAATTCACATTGAAATGTAGCCCCAAGACTGAACTTCAAAAATTTATTTCTCAATGTAATCTCAGTTATTTGTTACAGTTTTTGTCCATCTTCTCACAAGGGCATGTATCCCCGCACGGTAAAAATTTGTGTCCTTTTTCCTAAACCACTGGCGTACGGCGTGTTTAAGGGTCTCGGTGTCCTCAAAGTGATGTCCGCGAAGATCTTCTTTCAGTGGTCCAAACAGATGGAAGTCAGAAGGTGCAAGATCGGGACTGTAAGGGGGATGTGGTAATAATGTCCAGCCAAATTCTGCAATCGCAACAATGGTGTGTTTAGCGGTGTGTGGCGTGGCATTATCGTGCAACAGTAGTGCAGTTCTCTGATCTTTTAATGGTAAAGTCGCCGAAGACAACCTCTAAGCTTCTTCAAAGTTTCAATGTAACGGTCTGCATTCACCGTGTTTCCCTGTTCCAAGAAGTCGAGAAGAATCACACCCTTCTCATCCCAAAACACGGAGGCCATAACTTTTCCTACAGATGGTGAACTTTTGAACTTCTTTCTTGTCGGCGATGTTGTGTGATGCCATTCCATTGACTGCCTCTTGGATTCTGGTTCAAAAAAATGAACCCAAGTCTCATCACCTGTCACAATATTTGATAAAAACTCTTCTCCTTCAGCTTCGTAACGGTGCAGGAGGTTGATGGCTATGGTTTTCCTTGTTTCTTTATGTCTGTCTGTCAACATTCTGGGTACCCACCGTGCACAAACTTTTGAATAACCCAGGTCTTTAATGATGTTCTGGACACTGCCTTTATTAATGGACAACATGGAAGAAAGTTCATCCAGTGTTACCCGACGGTCACCACGAATGATGCCATCAACTCGATGAATGTTGTGTGGAGTCACTGCGGTAGACGGACGGCCAGTCCGCTTTGCGTCAGCCACTGAGGATTGACCTACTTCAGCTTTGCCACAATGATGTACCCAACGTCGGACAGTGCTAACATCCACTGTTGAATCTCCATAAACATTCTTCAAACGTTCGTGGATGCGAATTGGGGTCTCGCCTTCAGCATTGAGGAATTCTTTGACATAACGTTGTTTTAACCGAACGTCTTTGGCAGCCATTTTTAAACTGTTACAGTGGTGTCACCTGTTACTGAAACAGGTTAGTAATGCTATACAGTGCAGAAGAGTGTTTGAGGAATCCTGCTAAATTTACAAATTGCACACTGATGCAGTATTTACATACATAAAAAATAGGAGGCATTACTTTTTGACCTTCCCTCGTATATTGTTTTCAATTTCAAATAATATGAACAACTGCCGATATGAGAAAGTGGCATCACACTTGTCAAATAATTGTAAACAGGGAAAATCACAACTACCAATTATGCCTATATGTTAAAAAAAATTCAAACAAACAAAAGCGTTGTACTTCAAAATGAAGACTGCACGGTAAATTGGAAGGATAGTGGAGCAAGGTTATATGTCATTGAAATGCATTTGTATCGCTTGACACAATGTAAAATACCCATTATTAACACTAACCCGAACACCCTTGCCCTATTTCTGCTTGACCTGAGTGCAAACTCCTCAGTTTAGAGGCTTTTTTTTTCCTACTGTGCATGCTCGAAACAGGGTCAGATTTTGGATCAAGGTTAGCGTGCGAAGTGCGGCACAATTACTTTGCTTACTTACTTACTTAGTCATTCCTCTTCTACCGTAAAGTATAGAGGTTTGTAAGAGACAGTGCCATACTATTCTATCAGCTGTCTTCCTCCTGGCTTGGTTCCATTCTAGTCCTCAGTCCTTCAAAGATTGTCTAATGTTGTCCTCCCAGTGGACTTTGAATCATCCTGGAGGTCTGGATCCCTGGCTCTTAGTTTCCCATGCTTGCCATGGTAGCTGATCTTCCTACCATTCTGCAGACATGGCCAAACCATCTCAGTTGGGACTGTTCTACTTGTGTCTGCAGGGGTTGGGTTTTTAGGCCTTGACGTATCATTTCGTTGCGGACCATGTCTCTTCTTGTTACTTCAACCACCTTTCTCAGATACCTCATTTCTGAGGTTTGGATCTGACTTTTTTTGGGTTGTAGTCATTGCCCATGACTCGCATCCATACGTCAAGACTAGGACATAGGTGCAGTGGTATACAGCCATCTTCATCTTCTTACCAACTTCTCTTTCGCTGAGGAATCTTTGATTTATGGCCATAAAAAAAGTCTCCCTGCTGCTGTTCTTGGGGTAGTCAACTCTTCTTTGATGCCGTCCTTTCAGTCTATGACAGCTCCAAGGTATTTAAAGTGGTCAACCTGCTCCAGGACCTGTTCTTCAAGATTATTATGATGTCTTCTTTCCTCTAATGATATCACCATGGTTTTTGTTTTCGAGCTGCTTATGATCATCCCTCTCTTCTCCAGCTCTTCTTTTCAGACTTGCAGGTTGGATTGGAGATGTGCCTCTGATTTAGCAATCAGGGCAACATCATCAGCAAATGCCAGCTCTGAAATACAGACCTGTCTCATCTTCCAGTACCCCACTGAATACTTTCTTGTCCTCTTCTTACATGTCTTGATGACATCGTCCATGAGGAGTATGAAAAGATAAGGTGACAGGATATCACCTTGTCTTAAACAAGTGGTGGTCCTGATTTCTTCTGACTTATGGTTTGCCATCCTCACATAATTTCTGCAAGACTTGTAGAAGCTCTGTATAGCATGAATCAGAGGTGCTGGAATGTTCTTCCTTGCCAAACAGTCCCAGAGTTTGTTCCAGGGGACCTTGTCAAATGCCTTTTCCAGATCTAAGAAGCAAAGATAGATCTCACTCTTATACTCAAGAGCCCTTTCACTCAACTGTCTGAGTGTGAAGATTAGGTCTTGAGTACTTCAATTTGCTTGGAAGCCACACTGGACCTCATCCATTTGTGGCTCAACTAGGCATCTGAGTCTCTGCTCCAGTATTCTAGAGTAGATTTTACCAGGAACACTGAGAAGGGATATGCCTCTATGTTTTCTACATTGACGGTTGTCACCCTTTCTGAAAATCGGTGTTATTATGGCAATCTCCCAATCCTTTGGTATGGTCTTGTTGCACCAAGCTGCCAGTAGGACCCTTAGGCATAATAGGTTGCCTGCTGCTCCCATGTACTTAACCATTTCTGGTGTTATGCCATCATGTCCTGCTGCTTTGCCCATCTTGATTTTCTCCAGTGCTGCCTTCAGTTCTTCCATCTTTATGTCATCTTCATCAACACTGGTTTCCCCTTCTGTGACAGTGGTTATTATTTCTGGTGTTTGACCTTGCTCACCATCTAGGAGCTCTGAAAAATATTCTTCCCATTACTTCTTTTGGGGCAGTAAGCAATTTGCCTTGCTTGTCCTTTATAAATTTAAGAGGGCACTGTTTTTCTTTCATCATATTCTTTAGGGTCTTATAGAACAATTTCTGGTTTTCTTGTGCAAGGCATTCTAGCTTTTCTCCAAATTCTTCCCAGGACTTACTGTGATATCACAGTATCCAGAAAATACCAAGTACTCCAACAGCTGGTAGATGAAGCAGTTACGGAAGACCACTGGCAACAATTAAAAAATATATGGAACGAGACATGTGAAGAAGTACTGAGAAAAAGAGAACATCCGCACAAAGCATGGATAACAACAGAAACCATTAGCAAGATAGAAGACAGGAAAAACAAGAAAGCAGATTTAAACAGAAGCAAAACTAGAAGCTCCAAAGTCAAGGCTCATGAAGTGTACATAGAAGCAAACAAAGAAGTAAAAAGAAACATCAAAAGAGACAAGAGGAAGTATACTGAAGAGTTGGCAAGGGAAGCAGAGGAAGCTGCAGTCAAAGGAAATATGAGGGACCTGTACAACAAAGAAGCTTAGAGGGAAATATAAGCAAGCAAATGGCCTCATAAAAGATAAGAATGGAAAATTGCTTAGTATTATACAAGAACAAATGAAGACATGGACAGAACATTTTGAGGAACTTCTCAATGGACCAGCTCCAACTAATCCTCCAGACACCCAGCCAGCAGAAGAGGAGCTACAAATCAGCTGTAAATGACCAAGTAGAGAAGAAATAAAGAAAGCCATAAAGCTTCTGAAAGATGGAAAAGCAACTGGTCCAGATGGCATTCCAGCAGAGGCCATCAAAACAGATATTGATACCTCTACAGAGATATTATACAAACTACTTGGCAAAGTCTGGGAGAGAGAGGAAATACTAGCAGAATGGAAGGAAGGTTATCTGGTCAAGTTGCCTAAGAAGGGAAATTTACAAGAGTGCACAAATTATAGAGGATTAATGTTACCATCAGTGCCAGGAAAAGTATTAAACAGAATCATCCTTGAGAGATTAAAAGAGTCCAAAGACAAGCAACCGAGAGATGAACAAGCAGGTTTTTGACAAAAACAGATCCTGTACAGACCAGATAGCCACATTGAGAATAATAGTTGAACAAAGTCTGGAATGGAATTCACCGCTTTACATCGGATACGTGAACTATGAAAAGGCATTTGACAGAGAATCAAGTGACAGAGAATCACTTTGGAAACTGATGAGGCATTATGGAGTTCCCATGAAGATTATTAACTTAATAAGGAAGACCTATGAAGACATGACATGCAGAGTTCTTCGTAAAGGACAACTTACAGAACTGTTTAGGATCTTAGTTGGGACTGTTCTACTTGGGTCTGCAGGGGGTGGAATTTTAGGCCTTGACGTATCATCTGGTTGCGGACCATGTCTCTTCTTGTTACTTCAACCACCTTCCTCAGATACCTCATTTCTGAGGTTTGGATCTGGCTTTTGTGGGTTGTAGTCATTGCCCATGACTCGCATCCATATGTCAAGACTGTGACATAGGTGGAGCGGTATACAGCCATCTTCGTTTTCTTACCAACCTCTCTCTTGCTGAGGAATCCTCGATTTATGGCCTGAAAAAGTCTGCCAGCTGCTGCTTTTCGAGTGGCCAACTTTTCTGACTTGTTGTAGAGTCATTAGCAAGAATATATGAGGTATTCTTCCCAAAGTATGTCAATACAGAATAGACATATCCTGTAGCAGAATCACACAATCCAAAGGTCTTAATGTGATACTTGCTTGGCTTTGTTGCATTGTACTGCTTGTGTTTCCAGCGTCCATTATTCCCAATAACCATTTCATCAATGGCTTAATTCTGAAATGGATAAAATGCATCCTGGAACTTCATAATGAGCAAATTTAAAAAAGGCTCTATTTTGTCCTTCCCTTCTGAATCAGCATCTCCAACATGCATCATTGTATGGTAAATTATTTCAAACCTAGATCTTGAAAACATACTGCCATAGAAGGGTGTATAATTATGAGGTGTCTGTGCCCAATAATCTTTTACCAATGGCTTTTTGTCTAAACCCATCACAGTCGTTACTGCGAAAAATTTCAAAAGCTCATAGTCAGTGACAGGTTTCCAAGCAGCAGAGGAAGATCTGTTTGAAGTTGGGGGTTTTGAATTCTTTACGTCAGCATAGTCATTTATTACTTTGACCAAAGAATGTAAAACATCTGGTGTCAGTAATGTAAGCCAGCAATCAAGCACAGAGGAAGTTGCATCAAGATTTGCTTGCAAACCTGGTTCATGAGTTGGATCAAAATAAAAACTATTCATTGTTTCACCCTCAGTCACTTGCTCCCATTGTTCTCTTTCTTTAGTTACGCCTATAGTATTCCCTGCACTATTGGTAACTCTGACTGAGGTTTTTGCTCTTTTACGACCCACTGATGGCCCAGGACTTCTAATATCTTCACTGCTTGAATTGTCACTACTACTGTTATCACTGCCAGAAAAATCACTACTTGAATCGATGTCCACATTGTTTTCACTGTCCTCCTCGTCGCTAGATCTATCAATCAATTGCTGAAATAAGTTTCTAGCCTGTTCAGCAGTTAGACAAGGTGTAAGTGCGTTTTTTGTGGCGCTATGATTCGTTGCCATAGTAAACAGTATTGCGATTTGGTAAGTAACCTGAAACATATGAAAAATATGAATATCAATTTTCAGAGGCACAAATTTACCCATGCTTTTGAATGTTCTTTTCCGGTGGTAAATTAAAATCTCGAACCAGATCGGAATGTGTTTCATCATATATTTCATTCGTTGTCTTACTAAACTTAGAAAGCCGGTGGGAGCGGTCTGCCATCCAAATGTGTTTCTTTCATAAGCCGCTCTCACCGGCTTGCGGTAGTTAATGTGTTAACATGAAATATTTAGAGTTTGTTGAGTTTTGTTTGACCACAAGTGTGTTACACTCACATTCGACTTTATTACATTAATGAGCTAATACGCCATACTGTGATTTATGTTCACACCACATGAGAAAAGTATCTTTATTGCTTACAGTTATATGTCCCATTCATGACATACACTACTGAAATACACTCAATGATTATTCATTTGACATATTGTTGCAGTCACCCATTATTCATCGGTTTGCCTGCCTCATATTATCTACTGTCTCTATTACTTAATTTTTATGCCTTGCATTATGAAACTAAGTTACTAATGTTACCTGACTTGACATAAGGCATTTTGGACAGTGTGCGGTGTTTGAATGCCTTGACTGATATATTAATTTCATTTTACATGTTGGTTCATGTTTACTATAGTGACCTCACACTAGTGTCAAAAGATTTGTATTCTGTATAAGCAATGGTTTTCGTAATTCTACTACTTAATTCCACACCTTGGGTATTTATTTGTCTACTATGAAGCAAAGACCTAGGTGCTGTATGATGCATACCAACTGTGAAATTTGATGTTACCATCTTTTCACTCCAGTGATGTTTTAAACTCACGCCACGTAAATAATGAAAACTACATTTTCATTATTTAACGGAGGAGGGAGGGGAAAGGGGGGGGGGGGTAATTGTTATGTGTAAATTTCATAACATTGGATGTCGTTGTTGACTTCCTGGTTGATGTGTTTGGAGACCGTTGTCTTGGTTTCAAGAAGTGAACTTTGTAAGTCGGACAGCCAAAGCGTGCCCTGCCGGCATTCGACTGTGTGGCTTTACAAGGTGTCGGAAGCTTGTGTATTTTTGCTCCAGAGAGTTATATGATTTTCCCTCTATCTTCATTATGTTGTACCATCACTAGATTACGCATACACCTCCGTGCGGTAATGCTAGTTAATTTATTTATGCAAGATTGAAAGAGGATGCTGATCATTACGTGAGTGACTTATTATTAAATAAAATGTGTGAAAATGTCCTCGACATGTTTCATTAGTACGAGACTGTACTTCGACGGTATAGACTGTTATATTGACGCCTTCTATGCATAAACATACTCTCTTTGATGTGTAAGTAGAGCTGTAAGATGTCCAATTAAAAATATTGTGAAGTGTCCAATCTGGCCTTTGGACTATCATTCATCCTTACAAGTGTATGGTGTGAAGGCAGGAACTGAACGGGCCATACTATCAACACTGGCTGTCAAGCAGTGTTCAAAATACTAAAAGGCCAAGCCACAATTGCACAAGTGCAAAATATTTAAAAGTAAGCAGAAGAAGTATATTATAAAATAAAACCTGCGACGACCCCACCCGTATCAGTAACCTTGTCATATCATTTTAATCCTTCTATTCTATGCAAACACTCATTTATGAAAGTCTGTAGCTTTTTGGTTCTTGTTTTTGTTCTTCACCATGTTGTGGAGCCATATAATAGCACTGACTTGACATTTGAGTTGAAGATTCTTAGTTTTGTGTTGGATTCAATTTCTCTTGAAAGTACAGGTGACAGGTTCAGGTTAATGGCTGATATAGTTTATCTGAACAACTGTAAATTCAAGATCATACCTCAATATTAGCATCAGGGGAGGCAGGTTCATATTTATGGCAGTCTCCATTACACTCCTGTTTACACTCCTGACAACCTGAAATTTAATTACAGTACTTGACACATTTTCATCATTACACACCACACACATGTATTTTGGAAATGCGGTAAAGTTGAACACTTGAGAAGTAGAGCGTGTCTCCAGAAGGTTTCAAGTAAATAAAGCAGACTGATGTTTTGACCGAGTGTTCTATATTCATATGATTCATTCAGAGAGAGAGAGAGAGAGAGAGAGAGAGAGATAACTGCACATGTTGCTACTGTCATACTCACAACCACTCGCAACACTAGACCTGAACAAGTCAATCATTTTGATACGGCTACATAAGGAAACTGCATCAGTTTATAATTCCCTAGCTACTCAGCATGTTCCTCTTAGAGCATTGAACAGCTTATTTGTAAGTCTTCCTATTAGATATTTACCTGAAGCATACAGTAAAAAGTCTTTAAATTTGTTGTGTGAGATTTTCTGTCAGTGGTCGGCTAAGAATATACACCCATACAAACCATTCATACACATAGGACAAAAAAACAATAAATGTATGATGTTTTAAATCAATTTATGAATTACATGCCTCCTTTGAAGATTACCCAGCCATGTGGATCTCAGAATAATACATCACTACGGCAAGTATTTAGATGTAGCAAGCCGTAACATCACTGGAAGAGTGGACAAAAGCATGGCTAATGAAGATAAATGTAGGGAAAACAACAATCACAGTGTTTTCCTTCTCAAATAAACCACAGAGCTCTAAATTAGTGCTAAATGGGAACAACCTACATTTTAATGAAAACCCAAACTACCTAGGCATTACCTTCGATCGTCGCTTGACATGGAAAACCCAGATTGAAAGAAACAGGACAAGAGCACAGCAGAAATTGGCAATTATGAAAAAACTTGATGACATGGGTTGGGGGGTGGACGAGAGAGTACAAAAGAAGCTATAAACTGGGCAAGTGAGACCAGACCTAGAATATGGCATTGCAGCATGGTCAACAAAAGCTAAGTCAAACTTTTATAACATAAACAGAACCCAAAACCAAGCACTGAGAATCATAACGGGGTGTATGAAGTCAACATCAATTGAAGAGCTGGAAAAGATTACATACCTCCAACCAATGGACGATAGAAGAGATAACAGAGCCCAACAACAAGCCAAGAAATTCAGGATGCTGATAGACCACCCCATGTATCAGAATAAATGGACTTCAAAGGGGAAGACTGAAGCGAAGCGACTTTGTTGAAACAGTCAAAACAAAGATGACAGCAGACCCCATCAATACAATGTTAACAGCTACACCCATCTATACTGCACATAAGCTTCCAGTCTGGAAACAACAGCGCTTCTCAGAAAGAAGAGTCTAAATAGAGTTAAAATGGGATACCATCTATTCAACAAGTTAAAGATAGGGACTTCTGATGAGTGTAACTGTGGCACTGAAATAATGGCTACTGAATAGCTACTTCAAAGGTTCCCAACATATGAGGAACAGAGAAAGGGCATATGGCCATCAGCAGTATCATTGCTGGAAAAGCTCTTCGGAGATATCAACAGCCTCAAACTGACCACTGCTTTCTTTCAATATATTCAAGCTGATGTCTGAGGGTGAATGTAGAAGAAGCAGAAGAATTACATGCACATAAATAAGGATTATTTTGAAATATATTTTTTCATATATTTTCAGTACAGAATATATTTCTGTTGAAAACTTGTTTAGACTTACTCAGTAAACTGTCTCCAACAGGTAATGTGGAAAGGATGCTTTTGTTCTCCCATTCTCCAGAAATTTGAACTTCCTCCTCATCTTTACTTTCTTTCTTCACTGTGTGTCCCTGAACACAAAATAGTGTACATATTCAAGTCTGAGACATACCATTTCTGTTTTAAACATGGTCACAGTTTGATAACTGCAATGATAATTGTTTTTATAACATTAAATTACTTATCTCAACTACGATACTTTTGTCATATATTCCCAAAGTAAATATTTTCCTGTTAATACAAGTTCAATAAAGGAAACAGACACCATGAAAGTAAAGTTGGGCCAGATACTTTAATATGACATAGGTCAAACTGGCAATACAGTTAACGAAGCATTACTGTTTGCTGTGAAAAATGTATTATCTGAATTCTGACAAATATGAATTCATATTTTTGTAATAAGAATTTGTGTACTGATGATATTTGTGATTTGTTGTTAACAAAGTGATGACACTGATCTGTGCTTTAAACAAAAATTATGCATTTAGATCACTTCCTTTTCTCTGTTTTATACATTTGCTCCTGACAAAGTCCTTGCAGTCATAACATAAGATTTTGATAAAGAATAAAAAAAGAACACTCACTATAAAATCTATATTTATTTCCTGTTTTATTTTTTGATCCAGGAATGGAATCTTTTTTTCCATATTTCTTGCACTCTGAAAAGAAAAAAAATCATTTATGTTAAGAAATTCAACATGGTAGCACACTGTAGCTTTCTGTGGTGGCTCCATGTTCTGTAAGGAGTGGAAACAAAAATAAATGATGAATGATACCCGTTAAGTGCTTAAAGATTACTTGGTGAATTTGAAAATTAATCTCAAGACACCACTTATTTTATTTTTATAGTCAGAATGTGGTTGTTGTTAGTGATTAACTAGAGCTGCTGAGCTCATTGCTCTTTCGCAGTCAATGCCAAGCTGAAGAATTTGGATGTGTTCTGTAGCTGTTGAGTGGTGCTGTATAGAGTGTTTGTGATTGTTGGGGAGCCCGGCAATATCTATCATCTCTCTGTGGAGAGTCCTGGGCAATGGAGCAGCACATGCTTAACTGTCTCATATGGATGGGTACAGGTGCTGCAATTTGGCTCATGTGTGGGGTTTAATTTGTTTAAGTGCTTGTTGAGTCTGGTGTGTTCTGTTCTTAGTTGGAAGATTGTGCTCTGCTCCTTTGGTCGTAGGTTATTACTGTTGTCATTATTGTTGGGACAGGCCACTTCTTTATACAAGGCACGTCTAGTAGACCCTTTTGCCCATTGGTTCAGCCATTCCTCTTTGAAGTTGTTTTAGAGTATTTGTTTAGCTGTCTGCATGTTTGCTGGAGTGTTTGTCTGAACCATGCTTGCTCATAGTTTTGCTAGTCTGACTGCTTTATCGCTGCCTGGTATATCTGTGTGCTCTGGTATTTACTGGAGAGTGACTCTGATGTCGTATGTTGTTAGCAGATTGTCAATTGTTTTGGCCAGCTGTATTATTTCTTTATTTTCAATTTGGAGGTATTCTTTTAAAGCCTGAAGTGCTGATTGTGAATCAGTGAAAATTATGATATCTGAGGGCATATGGACCTTGTTTTAATTGGCTGTCTATTGCTGTGAGTGCGGTGTTTATTGCTGTAATCTCTGCTTGGTAGTTAGTACAGAATTTTCTGCACAGTTCATATATTTCTAGTGTGCTGCCATTTGGGTATTTCACATACGCTCCAAGTCCAGCACTGAGATGCCTCTTTGTCTCCAGTTCTTTTCTTACTAGCAATAGACTGGGTTATGAAAATAACAACAACACACAACAAAAATGGAATTCAGTGGAATCTGACTAAACAGCTTGATGATCTAGATTTTGCAGATGACTCGAGTCTTTTGTCCTCTAACCATAAACAGATGCATGACAAAATAAATACTTGATGAGAGGTCACAGCAAGTGTGTTTAAAAATAGACAGGTAAAAGACAAATAATGAGAATAAATGCAAGAAATTATATTGAACTTGAAGAAATACCACTAAAAGATGCACATATATTGGCAGCAATATAGACAAAGTTGGAGGGACAATGACAAGATAATAATATAAAAAAGCAAGAGGAACTTTCACCACATTGTGAAACATCTGGAGATCAAAAGAAATGAAGTCCAACATGAAAATAAGTATCTTCAACTCAAATGTCAAGTCAGTCCTACTGTATGGCTCCGAAACATGGAGAACACCAAAAACAATAACAACAAAGTTACAGACATTCATAAATGGGGGCTCATGTAGAAGGATTGAAATGGTATGACAAAGTCACAAATGTGAAACTGATGACAAGAATCAGACAAGTATCAGTAGAACAAGAGATGAGAAATAGATGCAAATTTAGGAAACCTGTTAACAGCATTACAAGGCAGTCCTTGTTCTGGAATACCAAGGGAATGAGAGGCAGAGGTAGACCAAAAAACACATGGAGAAGAGAGCTGGAGACAGAAGTGAAAATGATGAGGAAAACATGGGAACAACTTGAGCTGATAACATGTGACAGAAAAACATGAGAACAACTTGAGCTGATAACATGTGACAGAAAAACATGGGAACAACTTGAGCTGATAACATGTGACAGAAAAACATGGGAACAACTTGAGCTGATAACATGTGACAGAAGAACATCGCATGTATTTGTTGAAGGCCTATGCTCGTTGGGGAGCTAAAGGGTATTAACTGATGATTCTGTATACATGGGCTAATCACCTGTTTGTCAAACATTTTGATTACATGTTTTGCCCAGGAGCCTTGTGCTCTTTGGGTCACCTCTACACTTCGTTTTACGGGGTAGAAGAGGTTCCGATTAAGAGATGAGATGAGATTCTGTATACTAGTCAATTTATGAAAGTATATATTTTCAAGGATGTTTGTTTTTCTTCTATACATTTCAGAGTCACATAAAAGCTGTGAGGCTTACTAACTTACTTAGTCATTCCTCTTCTACCGCGAGGTGTAGAGGTTTTGTAAGAGAGAGCACCATACTATTCTATCATCTGTCTTCCTCCTGGCTTGGTTCCATTCTAGTCCTTGGTCCTTCAAAGATTGTCTAATGTTGTCCTCCCAGCAGGCTTTGGGTCGTCCTGGAGGTCTGGATTCCTGGCTCTTAGTTTCCCATGCTTTCCATGGTAGGCGATCTTCTCCCATTCTGCAGACATGGCCAAACCATCTCAGTTGGGACTGTTCTGCTTGGGTCTGCAGGGGTTGGGTTTTCAGGCCTTGACGTATTGTCTAGTTGCGGGCCATGTCTCTTCTTATTACTTCAACCACCTTCCTCGAATACCTCATTTCTGAGGTTTGGATCTGGCTTTTGTGGGTTGTAGTCATTGCTCATAACTCGCATCCATACGTCAAGACTGGGACATCTTTGTCTTCTTACCAACTTCTCTTTTGCTGAGGAATCCTCAATTTATGGCTTGAAAAAGTCTCCCAGCTGCTGCTCTTCAGGTAGCCAACTCTTCTTTGATGCCTCCCTTCCGGTCTATGACAGCTCCAAGGTATTTAAAGTGGTCGACCTGCTCCAGGACCTGTTCTCCAAGCTTAATCTGATGTCTTCTTTCCTCTCGTGATATCATCATCATCGTTCCTTTCCACTCCCTGTGGAACATAGGGCAGAAACAGTTGCTCTCCATTGATTTCTATTCTGGGCTGTCTGTTTCATCTGTGCCCAAGTCATTCCAATTTCCCCAGCCTCCTCTTCAACAGTTCATCTCCAAGTTCTCTTTGGCCTCCTGACTCTTCTTTTCCCCTGTGGGTTCCAGCCAACTCTTGCTAAGCTTAATTTTCTGAGTGTATGTCCTATCCATTCCAACTTTCTTACCTTAATTTCTGTCTGCATTGGCTGTTGTCCGCATCTTTTCCTTAGCTCTATATTTGTTATTATATCTGGCCATCTTATACGATGGATCCATCTGAGACATCTATTTACAAATGTCTGTAGCTTGGCAGTGATACTCTCTGAGCCATACAGCAAGACTGACTTCACATTTGATTTAAAGATTCTAATTTTGTTCCCTCTGGATATCGCTGAGAAGTTCCATATTGGTCGAAAGGCATTAAAAGCACATCTGGCTTTATTTATCTTCGAGCAGACATCACCAGCAGTTCCCCTTCCTTTGTCAATGTTGCTCCCTAGATATGTAAAGTTTTCTAATTCTTCAATGACGTGATCATTGATCTTCATCGAGTCCGTCTGACTATTATTTTTTCTCATTTCTTTTTGTTTTATTTACATTTATGTGCAGTCCCATCTTTACTGCTTCTGTTACTAATCTATTTGTTTTCTCCTGCATATCTTGTTGTCTGTGTGACAGAAGGCACAAATTATCTGCAAAGTCTAGATCCTCCAGCTGTGTGCTAAATGTCCACTGTATTCCAGTTTTTCTCTCCCTCTGTTGTCTGTCTCATAACCCAGTCTATGACCATGATAAAGATTGTTGGTGATAGCAGACATCCTTGTCTGACTCAACTTTGTACTGTGAAGGGTTCTGATAGTTTTCCTTTGTGTACTACTTTACTTGAGGCCTCCTGATAGAAATCTTGGATGATTTTAATGAACTTATCCTCTTGATATCACCATGGTTTTTGTTTTCAAGCTGCTTATGATCATCCCTCTCTTCTCCAGCTCTTCCTTCCAGACTTGCAGGTTGGATTGAAGATGTGCCTCTGATTTAGCAATCAGGGCGACATCATCAGCAAATTCCAGCTCTGAAATACAATTCTGTCTCATCTTCCAGTACCCCACTGAATACTTTCCTGTTCTCTCCTTACATGCTTTGATGACATCATCCATGAGGACTACGAAAAGATAAGGTGACAGGATATCACCTTGTCTTACACCAGTGGTGGTCCTGAATTCTTCTGACTTACGGTTTGCCTTCCTCACATAATTTCTGCAAGACTTGTAGAAGCTCTGTATTGCATGAATCAGAGGTGCTGGAATATTCTTCCTTGCCAAACAGTCCCAGAGTTTGTTCCAGGGGACCTTGTCAAATGCTTTTTCCAGATTTAAGAAGCAAAGATGGATCTCACTCTTATACTCATGAGCCTTTTCACTCAAGCTTTGAGGCTTGAATCAAAATTTCACATTTTGTTTTTTTCTTTTTGAATAGGCCTGAGTAACGTTGCTAGCAGTCCTTTTCAGGGCTTCATCATACTAGAAAGGATACTAGTACTCTGTTTCAGGAATCAGTATTTATCAAAAGAGCTAACAGTCGTTTTCATGGCTTAATTTTTATCATTATTATATTTAAAATAACAGAGGTCACTATCTTTGAATGCCAGTTGTGCTCCAATATAACCAATTAATTAAAGTCTAGGTTGAAAGGTTTGTGATTTGCCACAAGAAGGCAGAAACCTCAAGCAAACCAAATTGAAAGATCTCATTTTTGGGTCTGTCTTATCTCCATCAGTTTCAATATAATTGTACGAGAATCTCAGTACAATAAAAGCTTAGCTTGACTCAGCATAAATAGTAATTCAAAAATGAATTAAACACTTTCAAAAATGTGTTACTCTGTAACTAGGTTTCATATGAACATGTAGTCTAAACCAGTTTGTAAAGGAACAATCACAGTTATTTTTGAAATCTTTCAAATGTTCAGTATGCTCCCCTTATGGGTTGAAATGAAAAAGAGTGGGGGGTATTTTTTGATGCCATCCAAATAAGAGACCTACATCATTAGGGTTAAGATTAAGGTTAGGATGCTTACCCCTTATTATTGAATCTCTAAATTATGTTTTAAGGCTGTATCAAATATGCGGCCCAGTGTTCTTCATTCCAACCCGTCTCATGCAACATCAATCTTGTAGTCTAATTCATCCCAGAACCTTTGTAGTATACAGCCTATGTGCTTTTGAGGCCAAAATTTGTTCAAAGCACATGCCCTGGGCACTTTCAATTGTATTGACCACTGGACAGAACTTGGTTGCTTTAAGTAACTCTTTGGCATCTGTTGATGTTCATCTGCTGCCTGGTATTTGTCTGTCCTCTTGTACCCTCGGCTGAAATAGCCTTTTTTCCAGCTGTAGTCTGAGAAGTTTCTTATTATTGAGAATTTTCAATTCCATAGATATCTGACATTTTCTTGTTGGAGCCTTAAACATCTTATATGCATGTCTTACTTTCAGATTTTTATCCCACTCTGCTTTCCATTCATCTTTTATTATTTCTTTAATTAAGCTTTTAACCTCTGATTTAATCATGCCTCTGTTTATTAAATTTTTATTAGATCTATCTTTTTTGGCTTCTTTATCTGCCTTGTCCTTTCCATCTATGCCAACATGTGAAGTTATCCAAGCTATTAAGACTGAACATCCTCTGGAATATATATAGTAGCCACAAATATCTCCTCTGCTATATCAGGTCTACTACATTCTTGTAGGTTTCTAAGTGCTTGAATTGTTGAAAGAGAGTCTGTTAAAATTGTTAGTTTCTTGGGAGGGTTTTTAGATAATATTTCTAGTGCTTTTAGTATTGCCTCAACCTATGCAGTGAAAATTGATGTACATTCCACGATACTATACTCTTTTGCCATTTTCTATATTGGAATATATATTCCTATCCTCAATTTGCCATCCTCTCCCTTGGATCCATATGTGTTTTCAGTAATGCTGTCCTTTGATATTTGTTGTATATATTTTTTGGCTGTGTTTTTAATATTTTCTATATTATTTGCTTTCTTAAGTATTTCTGCAAGGTCGTAGTCATTGTCTGATTTCTTAATCTCCCATGGATGAACTACCGGTGTGTATTCACAACTGTTATTAATTTATGTATTTAAAGTACCCAGGTGGACAATTTCCTCCATTCTGTTGGGTATCTATTGGTATTCATTGGACTGACCTGAGTTGTTAGTTGACATTTGGTAAAAGCTGTATTTGCTGGGCAACACTTATCTAACATAACTTTGTTCATGTAATTAAGTCTTACTTACTTAGCCGTTCCCCTTCTACCGTGAGGTGTAGAGGTTTGGAAGAGAGAGCGCCAGACCATTCTATCAGCTGTCTTCTTCCTGGCCTGGTCCCATTCTAGTCCTCGGTCCTTCAAAGATTGTCTAATGTTGTCCTCCCAGCGGACTCTGGGTCGTTCTGGAGGTCTGGATCCCTGGCTCTTTGTTTCCCATGCTTGTCGTGGTAGCCGATCTTCTCCCATTCTGCAGACATGGCCAAACCATCTTAGTTGGGACTGTTCTATTTGGGTCTGCAGCGGATGGGATTTTAGGCCTTGACGGATCGTCTGGTTGCGGACCATGTCTCTTCTTGTTACTTCAACCACTTTCCTCAGATACCTCATTTCTGAGGTTTGGATCTGGCTTTTATGGGTTGTAGTCATTGCCCACGACTTGCATCCATATGTCAAGACTGGGACATAGGTGGAGCGGTATACAGCCATCTTTGTCTTCTTACCAACCTCTCTCTTGCTGAGGAATCCACGATTTATGGCCTGAAAAAGTCTCCCAGCCGCTGCTTTTCGAGTGGCCAACTCTTCTTTGATGCCTCCCTTTCGGTCTATAATAGCTCCGAGATATTTAAAGTGGTCGACCTGCTCCAGGACCTGTTCTCCCAACTTAATCTGATGTTTTCTTTCTTCTCGTGATATCACCATGGATTTTGTTTTAGAGCTGCTTATGACCATCCCTCTCTTCTCCAGCTCTTCCTTCCAGACTTGCAGGTTGGATTGGAGATGTGCCTCTGATTTAGCAATCAGGGCAACATCATCAGCAAATGCCAGCTCTGAAATATAGACCTGTCTCATCTTCCAGTACCCCACTGAATACTTTCTTGTTCTCTCCTTACATGCCTTGATGACATCGTCCATAAGGAGTATGAAGAGGTAAGGTGATAGGATATCACCTTGTCTTACACCAGTGGTGGTCCTGAACTCTTCTGACTTATGGTTTGCTGTCCTCACATAATTTCTGCAAGACTTGTAGAAGCTCTGTATAGCATGAATCAGAGGTGCTGGAATATTCTTCCTTGCCAAACAGTCCCAAAGTTTGCTCCAGGGGACCCTGTCAAACGCCTTTTCCAGATCTATGAAACAAAGATGGATCTCACTCTTATACTCAAGGGCCTTTTCACTCAGCTGTCTGAGTGTGAAGATTAGGTCTTGAGTACTTCGGTTTGCTCGGAATCCGCACTGGACCTCATCCAATTGTGGCTCAGCTAGGCGTCGGAGTCTCTGCTCTAGGATTCTAGAGTAGATTTTACCAGGGACACTGAGAAGGGATATGCCTCTATGGTTTCCACATTGTCGATTGTCACCCTTTTTGAAAATTGGTGTTATGATGGCAATCTCCCAATCCTTTGGTATGGTCTTGTTGCACCATGCTGCCTGTAGGACCTTTAAGAGTAATAGGTCGCCTGATGCTCCCATGTACTTAACCATTTCTGGTGTTATACCATCATGCCCTGCTGCTTTGCCCATCTTGATTTTCTCTAGTGCTGCCCTCAGTTCTTCCATCTTTATGTCATCTTCACCATCATTGGTTTTCTCTTCTGTGCTAGTGGTTATTTCTGATGCTTCACCATGCTCACCATCCAGGAGTTCTGAGAAATATTCTTTCCATCTTTCCATTACTTCCTTCGGGGCAGTAAGCAATTTGCCTTGCTTGTCCTTTATAAATTTGAGAGGGCATTGTTTTTCCTTCCTCATGTTCTTTAGGGTCTTATAGAACAATTTCTGGTTTTCTTGTGCATCTTTTTCTAGCTTTTCTCCAAATTCTTCCCAGGACTTCTGTTTTGCTGCTAGCACTTTGTTCTTTGCTTCTGTTCTGAGTGTCACATATTCTCTATATTTTTCCATTTGTCCTGTTGTGTTTTTAGCTCCTAAGTATTGTTTCCATGCCATTTTCTTCTCTCTTATTTTCTCTTTGACTTCCTCTGTCCACCAAGGTGTCCTCTTTCTCTGGTTCCCAAGTCGGACTTCACCGCATGCTTCTGCAGCAGCTGTCTTTATGATATCCTTGAATTTATTCCAGAGGGTTTCCAAGTCATCAGGTCGTTCTTCTGTGTTGCTCACTGCTGTAGCAATAAGCCCCTGATATCTGGTCTTAATTTCTGGCTCTCTCAGCTTGTAGGTCCTAATGCTCATTTCTCCTGCTCGTTTACTTGGTTTCTTGCGTGATGTTGGGCAGTTCCTAGGCTGAGCAACTCTTTCAGTTGTTCGTTTGATTGTTAGCAGGAAGTGATCACTTCCAATCTCTGGCCCCCTCCAGACTCTTGCATCTCGGACATATCTGAATGAGCTTCTCCGAACAATGGCATAGTCGATCACTGACTTTGAATTCTTTGTTGGTTCACATCTAGTGTATGCATGTATGCGCTTATGGGGGACCTTTGTGTTTGTAATGATCAGATTCTGCTCACTGCAGAATCTAAGGAGTCGCTTTCCATTGTCATTGAGAGTATCTTCTCCATATCTTCCGATAACTCCACCCCATCTAGCATGGTCATTTCCAACTCTGGCATTAAAATCTCCGAGCATGATAACTTCATCTAGGCAGTCATCCACTGTCCTTTGAAGCAGCTCGAAGAATTCCTCCTTGACCTCTGCTCTCTCATCCTCATTTGGCCCATACACTATGACCAGGTTGACTATGGTTTCTCCTTCTTTTAGTTTTACAACCATAATGCGCTCCGAGACAAAGTTCCATCCCTTGATACTATCTTTTTGATTTTGGGCCACAATGCAACCCACGCCCCCTTTAGCTCTTTCAGATATGGGTACACCACTGTAGAGCAACGTGTTGCCATCGAGATCCATGACTCCTTGTCCTTTTTTCTTTGTTTCCGTTATAGCCAGGATTTCTAGTTTTGCTTTCCTCATCTCTTCCACCAGCTCCTCTTCCTTCCCATTTATACTTCTTGTGTTCCAAGTTCCATAAGTCGTAGTCCGTAGTCTGTTCCAGTTCGTCGCCTTTAGAATCAGTCCGGTTTTCTCTCTGGTATTGCTCGTAATCATAGTTTAAGACAAACAGGTGATTGGCCTGTTGTGCCTTTGCATGGTGGAGGGGCTGCCTCCTTACGGCCTCCATGCAGGCCGCCCTCCTCCTTTTTCATCCGGGCTTGGGACCGGCATAGGCGGAGTTGTAATTAAGTCTTAACTCCTTTTCCCATAATTCCAAGGGTAGAATTACTAAAGCTACCTCAAGAGCCCCCATTGATGCTAAAATTCTGTCTAATTTAATCTTAAAACTGTGTGCAGCAGAGTCATATCTACTTCTAAAATCTATTTTTCCTCTGATAAAAAATTTATAAAATGTGAGCACTGTCATTTACATTTCAAACATCTTAACAAGTTAGTCAGTCCTCTGCAAGACTCCACTAGTTTATCTATGTGTTTATTCCAGTTCAGCTATTGGTCCCACGTCATTCCTAGATATCAAGTGGTTTGCACTGTATTAATGTTTTGCCTTTGGATATTTATGTCTATAATTTTATTTTTAACAATGATTTAGGTGAAGAATTTAATGACATGAAAAATAAATTGTCACAGTTTGCAGATGATGTTGCTATATGGAGAACTGGGGAAAATATGTCAAAATTATATAAGGATCTACAAAAGCAAATAAATAAAGTATGTAAATGGATGACAAAATGGGGATTTCAGCTGAATGCAAATAAAACAATGGGGATGATCTTCAGTAAAGACATGATCTTTTCTCTTCACCAATTTCAATGCACAGACATTACCAAAGAGAATGCAGAACTAAATGCATGCAAAACAACCTAGTCAATTCCGAAACAGAACAAAGATGGTCACGCAGAGACCAAATCTTGCATAAAGGTCGCTCAAGTGGTGGGCAAAGTTTAAGGCACTGGGTGAAGATAAAATCATAACAACACTTGAATAAGTGACAGGCAAGAAGGTGGTAACCAAAATCCACAAAAAATAATGGTGGTGCATTTATTACACCAAATGAAAGTATCAGAGCAAAAACATATAATAGAGGAACTAAGTAAACAACTAAAAACAGTAACTCTAGCTCATGACATTAAAGTAAAAATAGAGATAGCAAAGGAAACCAAAAAATATGTAGTGAAAGGGGTAATACCAACTTATGTAAAAAAGTGATGAAAAAACTTGTGAGACAGAACCTTGACATGTTGCAGGTGCACGATGAAAGAATAACAGTAAAGGGGAATGTTTTAACTGTAGTTATAAAAATGGAAGGGAGGGAAACCCCCAAGAACCTGCATTTCGAACACACTACAAGAACACAGATACGAACATTCTCCCAGAGCTACAAACTGTATGAAATTTAGCTATGCCAGAAACAGAAAAAACAATTTGCAGAACAGTGCCGGTGCTCACTCCTTTGCACAGTGTGAAAAAGTAAAAGTAGACACAGACTAAAAGAAACTAATGTGAACAGAAAGTGTGCTCATTGCAAGGGGGAATCATAGTGATAGGTTCCAGGGTGGCCCAGTGTATCAACAAACAAAAATAACTCTTAAAGAATCTATAATTACAAAAACACCATTCAAAACGGTGATTAAAAGTATAAAAGAAAACACCACAAACACGAACATGAAAGTAATAACAGAAATTAAGAGTGTACAAGATGAAGATACCAGTTAAGGCCCAGCTATCTAAAGAAAGAAAGAACCAGAAAGAAAAAAACAAAACAATTGGTAAAATTAGGTCAGAGTTGAAATGAAGAAAATCAGCTGTGTTCTTTGATGCCATCCAAATAAGATGCCTACTAGATTACTATACCTAACCTTTAATATTGCTTATCAAATTCTTTTTTAAGGCTATATCAAACACATGGTCTACTGTCTTCATTTCAACCCCTCATGTCGGACTGCCCACATCAATCCTGTAGTCTAATTCATTCCATATTCTGTGTAGCATATATGCCCATGTGCTTTTGAATCAAATTTGTTCAATGCACGTGACACGGGCACTTTCAATTGTATCAACTATGTGATAGAACCTGGTTCTCTTGAACACCATTTTGAAATCTTTTTGTACTTCAGCTGTTGCATGGAACTCGAATATTATCTTCTGCCCTAGGTTTCTACGAGATTAAAAAAACTGGATAGATCCCGAACTAGGAGGCTGTTTATAAGGGTGAAGAATAACCCATAAATCCGTACTCCTCCACAAAATGCAAGCTCTCTGCTGTAGCAGCTCTACTGTATTTGGCCGATCCACAGTTTCAAACTGCCATTGTGTTAGCCTACTTACAATACTGACTTGGAACAAGATATCACACCAAGCCACCATTGTAGGAACTCGAAACTGTTCCACTTTGCTAAGCTACTAACCAAGCTTCCGATGCCGTGACACGAGAGTTGTGGATAGGCATGATCACTTACGCTGGCAAGCATGGCACTTGAAAATGAAGCCTCCACGGTAAATGGGAAGGATAGTGGAACAAGGTCCGCCATTTTGCCCAAACGTTATTGAAACGTATTCGTATCGCTTCGACACATTGTAATAATAATAATAATAATAAATTCTTTAAGCACCAAACACGGCGCATAAGGCAGAAACCAGTGCTCTCCAGGTTGTTCGTTGTGACGCCACTCCTCTTAGCTCTTGCACATTATTTAGGCCCAACGTTCTTCCTTCTCTTATTATTGTTCTTCTGAGTGTTTCTTTTGGTCTTCCTTTTTTCCTCTTACCCTCAGGAACCCAAGTGAGCGCCTGTAGTGGTATTCTGTTGTTTTGCATTCGTAGGACATGACCGATATATGACCATCGTCTTTTCCTTATATAGTCGGAGACATATTTCTGCCTAGAGTCTTCTCTTATTTGTCGATTAGTCTTGAATTCTTTCCAACTGATGTTCATGAGTTTTCTAAGACATTTGTTCTCGAATGTATTCAGCTTGTTCTCCAATAATTTTGTTATTTTCCAACTCTCACAGCCGTATGTTAACACTGAGATAACATTTGAATTAAACAGATGAAGCTTGTAATACACATTGTAATACACATTGTAATACCCATTATTAACACTAACACCCTTGCCCTATTTCTGCTTGACTATGCGTGCAAACTCCTCAGTTTAGAGGCTTTTTTCCCCCCCAACCGTGCAAGCTCGAAACAGGGTCAGACTTTGGATCAAGGTTAGCGTGCGAAGTGCAGCACAATTACAATGTGTCAAAACGTGTTCTAAAATGAAAATGCAGACATAGACTTAACCCTCCCCCCCCCCCCCCCCCCCGTTAAAAAACTAAAATGCAGACATAGACCTAACCAACCCCCCCCCCCCCCCCCCCCCCCCCCCCCCCAAAAATGTCAACCGCGAAAATGCAGACATTTGATCTAGCCCCAAAACCCCCCCCCCCCCCCAAAATAGACACAAGCCCCCCTCCCGTCCCCCCCTTCCCCCACCCCCGTTTAATGCCAGTGCTGCCATTCCCCGTACCCTAACCTCTACTCTCCCCCTCCTTTTATAATGCCATCAACAATTAAATTATAGCTCCAACTGGGACCTATATACTTTCGCATTTACATATATCATCTGGTACATAGGCCTAACCATGTAAACGCCGTAATTACATACATTATTCGTAATCAAAGCCACTTGCCAAAAATTGACGAATATTACAGCCTCCAGTTCACTATCCTTCCATTTGGCCGACTGCACAAACGTTCCTAGAATCTGTTAATAAATTATAGCAGTTTTAATAACTTACGAATTAAATCGTTGGCAATTTTAGCATAACGGAAGTGTAATGACAGATGTCACGTGGGTATTTTTACAACCGCTTTTCTTCATCGGGTTTAGATCTTATATCATGCTTTAATTATTTATTTCTTGATCCCACTTTATCACATCGGCAGTTGTTCATATTATTTGGAACTGAAAAGTGCTGATAACGCAAATGTCGTGTGTTCGATCCCCATACTGGCCACCACTTCTGTTACTGTTGAAAATTTGTTACAAGCTGTTCTGTTAATGGTTTCGTTATTGTTGATTATTTGTGGTGGGTGTTGTGATGTAGTACCCAGAGCCGGATTAACGTAGTAGCACAAGTAGCATATGCTACGGGCCCCGCGCTTTTAGGGGCCCCGCGCCAATAAATATGTACATAATTTTTGGTCATCTTCTAATACGAGCGTTGATGGGAAGGAGCGAAGCTCCTGACCGGGTCGGAAGGAAAGTCCACTGACCCCCCCCCCCCCCCCTCCCTTCAGTCTCGCAATGACATGTCATTGGGCCAAAAGAGCTGGAAAGCTCGAGTGCCGCTGGTTAGAGAGAAGGGAAAACAAATACGAGCGTTAAACCAAAGGTCTTGTGATTTATGCCATCTTTAGCGCCTTTTCATTTGGTGTCACGAAATTGTGAGAGAAAGAGCATAAGAGGGTGACTTAGTGTGACTCTTCATTATTTGAATCTTAACTGTTTGCGGACGGAAGCCATTTAAGTGGCGTTGAAAATTTGGTCACGTTTGGACGGAAGCCACTTTTTTGGCTCTAGGCGACTGCCCCTCTAATTTTGTTTCGTTCTTTGTGAAATGAATTTGCATTAACAATAAAAACTAGAATTTAGGAAACGGAAACTTCTTGTTTTAATTGAGGTATACGGCGTGCTCGCACTCTCTTTCGATCTTGATTAAAATTTCTTGATTTGTAAGGTTAGAAAACTCAAAAAATGAGCAGTAGACACAGAGATATTGGACGTAATTATGCTTCTGGAAGTGAAAAACGTAAAGCGAAGGAAGAAAAAAAAGAAGAGATCAACTTGTGATATCAAAAACACGTAAGCTGACATAATATTTTGATGTTCATGGTGGTGGTACTCTAACCGCTGAAGCTGGAAGTACAGGAACAACTAGTACTAGTGCAGGCTGTGCAGCAGAAAACATACAGCAAAACCCAATATACACTGAGTCTGAATGTGAAAGAATAAGAGAAACGAAGAAGTACTCTAATGATATTGGTGACTGGCCGAACAATATAGATGACTGTGAGCGTGAATATTGCATATCCAAGGGAGGTGAAAAATGTCAACATGTTGATAGTGCCTTCTCTTCATCCGTGCGATTGTATGACACTGAAAAGAAAACTCGATACTGTCAGAAGTCTTATTTTACACATATTCATAAACTTACAAACAAGCAACATGCAAGAAAATGGTTATGCTATTCAGAAAGTAAAGGGCGCGTATTCTGTTTCCCATGCACGCTTATGAGTTCAGGATGTTCATCAAAGTTTACTGTGGAAGGGTTTAATGACTGGAAAAATGCAAGCAATCTAATGCGTCGACATGAAGAAAGCTCCTCACATAGACAAGCTTTAATTTCACTGTTGATGCGTAAAAACAAAGGTGAACGTGTCGATTCCCATCTTGTGAAACAAATGGACATTCAAGAAAAGTATTGGCACAAACTTCTAGAGCGAATAATTGAAGTTGTGAAGTTTTTAGCAGAACGAGGCCTTTCATTTCGTGGCAGTGATGAAATTGTTGGGTACCCTTATAACGGGAATTACTTAGGGTTGTTAGAATGGTACTGGTCTAGAAAGCGGGCCCCAGACTTTTTCCGAGAAACGAAACACAATTTACGAAATGGTAAACGAAATATGTATCGTATGAGGGGGAGATAACCCAACCGTCTTGCCGTTGTTTTGCAAAGGGGGAGATAACTGTTGTCTAGCTGTACCTCGATGTTTTTTATTTCTCCACTTAGCACTGCCCCACATTCTTTCCACTGTTTGCGTGTGTACTCCCGTGTCTGGATCAATAAAATTGTATCTGTGGTTGACTTGAAAATGAGAAAATACAGATGCCTCGATGTCAGCGCTTCTGTACCCTCTCCATGAGTCAGAATAGATGGTTGAACCTTCCTTGATATGTTCAACTATTGCTTTTAAGAGAGTTGCTGCGCTCCTATCTGGGATTGGCACCAAGAAGACTTCACTTGTTTCGCGACACACTCCTCCAAAAATACATTGTTGCGGTAGGATTCTTCCAGTGTTGTTTTTCCGTTTCGAAAATAAACTCTCATCGATTTCAACAATGTGACCCTCACCTCCAATCTGACAATGTTGCACTTTTGAAAGAGAAAAGACGCATACTTCACGTAAGAACGCATTCCATTCCACAACAGTTGTTTTGGAAATAAGCAGTTCCCTAGCACATACTTTCACTGAGGTTGACTCATGGCTCCAGTAATAGATAAACGAGATAACGTTCACTAGGGATAGTTTCGTGGACTGCAAACACGTGCCACTACGTAGCTCTCTTCTCTCCTTATGCTTCCGTTCCCTGCAGATCCATCTTATTCTGCCAGTGGTGTAACAATGAAGTTTCATTTCATGGCCAAGAGTACAAATTCTTTCAGCCGGCAATATGCCACGCGCTTGTAAAAATTTGACAGCGTCATTTTCAGTGCGTGGCAAGATCGATAAATTGAACTCCATGTTGATACAAAGGCGGTCGGATCGTCGAATGGGCGGTTGATACAAAAGTCGGATCGGGAGTTGTTAAATAAAAAGTCGGATTCGCGTTTTCAAAAACCTGAACTTCCGGGGCCCGCTTTCTAGACCAGTACCGTTAGGATTACTGGCCAAGTTTAACCCTTTTCTGGCAGAGCATATAAGTACTCATGCAAACAAAGGATTTGGACATACATCATATCTATCTAAAACAACGTGTGAGGAAATCATCAATCTTATTGGATCCATCATACTGGATCACATTCTCTGTGAAGTGAAGAAATACAAGTATTATTCCGTTTCATTGGATTCTACTCCAGATATATCTAATATGGACCAGCTGACTTTGACTCTGCGCTATGTTTTGCCATCTGTACCAGTTGAAAGATTTGTGACATTTTTGGATATGGAAGGTCATAGGGCTGAACAGCTTACTAAAAGTCTACTTAATTTTTTAAAGGCAAATGACATTGATATTAAAGACTGCCGTGGTCAAAGTTATGACAACGCCAGCAACATGAGTGGCAAGTTTATAGGATTACAAGCACGAATTAATTGATAATGATAATTACTATGCAAATTAAAAATGTATGTGTTCAAATATGTTTGTGTTGTTTTATTGTTGTTTTTTTTTAAATATAGGGCCCCTTTCTTAACATATGCTACAGGCCCCGCACTAGCTTAATCCGGCCCTGGTAGTACCACTGACAAGGTCGATGTCAGCAATGTCGGGTTTACTGTTAGTGGCCGAAGGTGTGTAAATATTATGGGCGAATGTCATGAGTTCTTTTAGTTTGTTTACATCTAATGTCACCCACACAACAGCAACGTCGGGTCAAGAAATAGACCAACTAGTTTTCAACTTATACACAGTTTATTTACGACAGTAACGTTGACATCATGGATAACAGATCACAGCAAATCACAAGGTATCATAGTAAGTAAATGCATAGATAAATTGAGTGCAACACCAGCAACTCATCATAAATCGACATAGCATACAATCCGTCAGAAAGTTGAGTGCATCAACAGCAACTCATCATACATGGTGATAACAGGAAAAATCCATCAGAAAAAGGGTTGCATAAACAGCAACTCATAGTACATTGCATTAGCAAATATCCTCCATAGGAATATGAATCATATCAAATCTTTGTCATCCAAAAACACTCTGGACACACTAGCGAGATTATAAAAACCGTCTCGAAGCTCTGCCAGATACCTAATCACCGAGATTATAGTTTCTCAGTACAACTCAGTAAATCTTCGCTCAAGCGCGAACTAACAGCTTGAGATGTGAGCTCAGCTCACCCGTATCTCTCTCCCAACTACTCAGAACTTTTGAACACTTTCTTTATTTTTTAAAAACTAACAAACACATACTCAGTTGAGCAATGTTCTTAAAATATCGTACACAAAGCACCCAAATAAAAAATCATCTTATAACTTTAAACGTGCTTACTAGCGTGTCTATAAAAAATCAGTCCCGTACATAAGAATCCCAAACACTTAACTCCCACTCGAAAACATGACTTTACAAATATATATCCTAATTATAACCTATCAGAAGGATCTCATTTACACGCTCATAGAGGCATATTATATAAAAAGACCTGAAAGGGCAGAGACTGACTGGCAGAAAGCAGAGGTGCTGGCCAGGTATTACCATAGAGTTAGTTCTAAGGAAAATCTAGGACAGGCTGAAGTCAACAGAAGAGCAACACTTCTTAAAATACTCAGTAAAAAAGTACCTTATAATACTGAAAATTTATCATATTTAAATGCAGATATTACAATGGAAGAAGTAGAAAATACAATAAAGGACAAAACAAATACATCTGCAGGGCATGACATCTTGAGCTATGAAATCTTGAAACACATACCAAAAATTACCATAGAAATTATAACATCCCTTTTTAACAAAATTTGGAATACAGGAAAAATTCCCAAAACATGGAAATCAGCAGTAATTATTCCAATACTAAAACCAGAAAAAGATGCCCATGATGCCAGTTCATACAGACCAATTTCTTTAACTTCCCACCTAGGTAAAATATTAGAAACCATAGTAAATAAAAGATTAAAGTTTTATTTGGTGACCCAAAGATGCAGCAATATAGAATGCAGTCAGCGACCCATAGCTTGACTGCTTGCATCAGGGTCAGCGAACCAGAGCTGACCAAGCCCCTACTCCACCTCCACGTGGTGGTCCTGGAAACAGGCTGCATCACTGCAGTCTGGCTGAGCGAGTAGGGATCGCAGAGGTAAGGCAAACCCGGTCCCAAAAATGCCGTGCTGAAGTCGGATGTGTCAACCGAAAGGTGCAAATATCACAGCTCCGGAGTAAACAGGCACAACGCAACCACCGTCCTTCTCAGGACGAACGAGGAAGGAGGAGGAGGAGAAAGTTTTATTCAGAAAAAAATAATTTATATAGTCAAACTCAGTCAGGATTTAGGAAGTACAGATGCACTATGGATCAGATAATTAAATTGGAACATGAAGTAAAATCAGGATTTCAAAAGAATGAAAAAACTGTGGTAGTATTTTTAGATATAGCTAGGGCTTATGGTGAATGCTGGAGAGAGGGTGCTCTCCTTAAAATGAAGAAGATAGGAGTAACCGGTAAAATACATAATTATTTAGAAAATTTTCTGCAAGATAGATATTTCACTGTTCAGGTAAACAATGATAGATCAGAACTATATGAACAACAAAATGGAATACCCCAAGGATCAGTAATGTCTCCTTCAATTTTTACAATAATGGTAAATGATTTAGGTGAGGAATTTAATGATATAACAAATAAATTGTCACAGTTTCAGATGATGTTGCTATATGGAGGACTGGGAGACATCTGCCAAAATTATATAAGGATCTTGTTGCTGTCATTTTTGACGGAGTCATCAGTCAAGTTATTTGCTTATGTTTTTATCATAAGAATAATTGTGTCTTTACCTGCGATGTCAGGTTGATTAGGGGTTGTCTTCCCTTGTTTATTCATTCATTGTGTTTGACCTTTAGGGTCAAAGGTAGACAGTTCGGGCGTATGCCCATGGGCAGGTTTTTTTAAGCGGGAGTTGAGTTAGACTTCCGGCGAGCCGGGGAAGTGTCCTGGTTTCTGAAGGGACGAGAGTCCATTGTGTTTTTCGGGGAGAATCTTCGAAGTGACTGCACTGGCAGTTTTCCCTAGTGAATCTCTGTGCGTTGGAATGACAGCAGAGTTTCTTATATTGTTCTGTGGACTCGGTTACAGGTAATACCGACTTTTTCCATTACTATGCTTTCGGTAGCAGAACATGTTAGAAGATTGCCTAGTCTGTGAACTGCAGCTCACCGGTCCTCCATTTCAGAACTTATATGTTGTGCTCAAGGTAGCCATTCAAGACTATTAGTCTTCATACCATCCAGAAATCCAGTGACGAAGATATATTGTGGGAGCCGCAGATTGGCGGAATTTATGTCTACAATAAGCATTACTGCAGGGTTGATGGTAACCTGCTTATCAGAAGTACACAGCCGACGTCAGAACGAGGCCTGTGTTTTCGGCTATTATACTACAGCCTGATAATGTGCAATTGGCGGGGAATGCCAAGTTGCACCTATGTGTCAAAGTGATTAAGGTATCTGACGCGTTTAGTCAGTAATCCCAGGGCGACGCCACGAACTGTCCTTATTGAAGAACATTGTATTGACCATGCACGAATATTCAAATGTTTACCAGCTTGCTGAATGCCTAATGTATACCTATCGATTTCCGGTCAGCATGACCTTGTTTACACTGACTGTTCCTGTTGATACCATGTGTGTTCTCGTCAATAAATGTTTTGAAACGTGCCTGCAGTGTCCAAGCATCCTTGACTACTGCATGTGAGTGTATGGGTTGCAGGGTCTACATACATACGAGCCTAAACACATTCGCGCCTTCATTCGCACCCACACTCAGTTCATCATACGCTCGCACTACACACCTAACAACATGTATACTGTCTTGGGCCAGTGATCACCTCAACAAGAGAAAAAGTACAGTTACATTTTTGGTGGACCAGTTACGTGGGCTGTTCTGATACATTTCAGCTGGACAGAGCGAGAAATTAACATTTCCGTGGACTTATGCTACATTTATTATGCCTCCAGTGTTGTCCAGAAATTTACATTTCTACATGTGCTACATGTCACGAGGAACAAAGTGGACAGCTGAGAATAACACACATACTCTATGCTTTCAAGTTTTGTCTACACAGGAAAGAAATAGGTCATCAACTGTTGATCCAGATAAACAGTGCTAGCATTTATGTTATAATGCTGCATAAACCACAACAGGACAAGTACTGAAGTTAACATCTAGGCATTTGCTACGTGGACCACAACTGCAAGTCGAGTCCCTTTTTGTAAACGGTACCGCTGGTCGTTTACATGTTTCAGTCAACCACAGACTTTTCTACGCCGGAGCATTCAAGCTATATTGTTCGAGGTCAAGTGTTTGTAAACAGTACGTGGAAATTGTAAACATTCTATGTGCAAGTCCTAAGTCGAGAAGGTCATAGTAACTTTTGTTCGTGAATACCACTTTATGCTACAGTGGATTTGACATTCAGTGCGCGCTTGACATTTTGTTTCTGTGTTCGCAAGGAGCAAGAAATTTACTTTAGTTTCAGCTGTGACTGAACTTGTTTTGCAACACATTGAATTGATTGCTATTTATGTTAATTGTATTATTTTTGTGTATTTTTCTTGTGTTCTTTTGCGGGTTTTCGGTTGGTGGGTCTTACAGTAAATATGCCACTTAATCGAGGGTTACTGTAAGCGTTCTGTAGGGATTGCAATTTTCTTAATTGAAATTTGCTAGCGACTTTTGTTGCTATTTTTTTTTTTATAGCTGTGACGACATCAGTTAGTGTTGTTTTCGTTATTTTTCCGTTCTTTGATTTTTCGATTAATTTTGTTTGTATCTGTTCTTCTCTCATTCCTTCCGTTTATTTCTTTACACCTTTTCGTTTATAACAGTGTTGCCATTTGTTTTGTTTATTTTTCGCGGTCATCATTACACATTTGTGTAACATTTTCTTTACTTTTTGCTGTATTGTTTATTAGGCTTCCGCGAACGTTTTCGGTCATTGTTCTGTATTTTTGTCTTTGTATTTATGATTGTTCTACATTATTGTCATACACAGTCTACATACATATACTTGGTCATGTATTATTATTGTTATTGATAAGGTACACTCTTCATATAGAGATTGTTAATAAAATATTATTATCTAAGATATTTATACAAGTTCTTTGATAAAAGACTTGTTATCCACAAAGATTGAGACAAGGTGAAATACATATTCAAGTTCTTTAAAAAAAAAAAAAGACTTGTGCCCATAGTGAGTGGGATATAAAGGAATTATTTTCCACAGGTACTCAAGTGATTTTTTGTTACATTATAAACAAGAGGACCATACAAGGTCTTTGTCTAAGACTAAGAGAGTGAAATAAAGTGAAGTGAGTATACAAGTCTAGCATTTCAGACTTGTCTCCCATTGAAGTGGGATAAGGTAATTGTTGAATTTTTCAGGTTACTGATCTCATTAGACAGAATGTCTACATTGGATTTCTTCATCCAGCAAGGGTTGACCCTTGGTAAGTCTGGTAAAGAATTGGAAGAATATTCATCTGCTCAATTCGCCATTGCATTAAAGTCAGAAGAAAAGAAACAAAAAGAGGAAATTAAATTGAAAGCAGAAGCTGAACAAAGGAGAGCAGATGCTGAACTAAAGAAGCTAGATGCTGAGAATAGAAGATTAGAACTTGAAGAGAAAAGGTATCAAAGAGAAGCTGCTGCTGAGGAGAGAAAAGCTCAGGCTGATGAAAGAAAATTCCAGATGGAAATGGAAGACAAAAAACTTCAAGCTCAAGCTGCTGCTGAGGAGAGGAAAGCTCAAGCTGCTGCTGAGGAGAAAAAACTCCAACTTCAAGCTGCTGCTGAGGCTGAAATTAGAAAAATGGAACATGAGGAAAGAAAACAGAAGATGGAACTTGATGAAAGACTCGCAACTTTGGAGTTAGAGAAATTGAAATTGGCGAGTACGGGTGCTCAGCAAACAACTTCGAGTACGACAAAGGAGTTTGTTAGTAGGATTAAATTGCCTCATATCAATCCTTTAAAGGATGACGTAGCAGATTATCTAGATAGATTCCAATTTTTATGCGATACGCATAACATAAAAAAGGAAAAATATGTTGAACAACTGATGGAATTTTTTACAGGTGACACAGTGACTACTCTTATGACAATAGACGAACATGACAGGACTAATTATGATGTTGTCAGAGCAGCATTGCTAAAAAAATACCAACTAAAAGAAGAAGACTATCGTCTTCGTTTTAGGACAATGTTGCCAGAAAATGGAGTAGATTTCTCTGATTTTGTTACAAAAATACGTCGTACATTTACACGATGGGTTGAGTTGTCTCAGACTGAGAAAACATATGAAGGTCTAATGGACTTATTATTGCGAGATAAGGTTTTGTCATCTGTTAATGATTCTTTTCTTGCATTCCTTCATGAGCGTAAGCCTAAAAACTTAAAAGATATGGAGGAATACTGTTGTCAGTATGCCACCGCGCATCCCCATGCTACAGTTAGCAATTCTAAAGTGAAAGAAGGGTTGCCAGCTGCTTCGGCAACACCATATGGCCCTAATTTCAAAAAAAAATTTCAGGGTGCTCAACAAAACTGGAATAGGGGAAGTAATCAGAATTACACTCAGAAGCGGAGTAATCCAACACATGATGGTTCTTCGTCTATGAATTGGAGACAAGATGGTAGTTCTCGTAATTTTAGTGGTAATAATTTGAGACACTTTCGCAAAGGCTATCCAAATAATAACTATTCGAGCTTTCGAGGTAATCATTCTCGACGTCAAGATTATGACGATGGTGAATTTAGAAACCGGGATTCAAACCGGAATGATGATTACAATAGGCAATATGATAACAATTACAGGGGAAATGATAGTCGAAATAATTACAGGGGAAATGATAATCGAGGCAGACCTAGGTTTAACAAAAAAAGACCTTTCCAACAGGCAAACTCTGCACAACAAGAGTTTGATGGAGCCTGTAATACAGTAAATGATAGTGGTAACTCTAGGGCTATCACTGGTTGTGCTTTCGATTTTGGGAGAGCAACTGAATGCCCCCAATGCTTAACATTGTTCGACTCATCGACTGTATCTACTCTAAGTTGTGGTCACCCTCTTCCTGCTCTACCTGCTACAGTTGCGCATGATGGGAGAGGATCTCTCATCTTACATAAAGGTCTAATAAATGATAGGCTAGTCTCAGTACTTTTCGATTCGGGATGTACTACCGTCGGGGTTAGGGAGTCTCTGATAGATCCTTGCTGTGCCACTGGAAAAACAATCAAATGTGTTACATTTGGTGGTACTATGGAAAGTTATCCTACTGCTATTATTAGGATTGACACTCCCTTCTTCACAGGAGATGTCCATGCATGTCTTCTTCCTAATCCTATTGCGGATCTTATAATCGGTCGTATTCATGGGGTTAAGGAATGCACCCCGCAACAAATTTCTAGTTGGGAGAAAAAAACATTCAAACGGTCAATGCAGTGGTGACAAGAGCTCAAGCTCTTAATCCCCCAACTTCATCTGATAATAGTAATGAAGTTGATAGCCAAGACGAGCACTTGGTGATTTCCCATGACTCGTTTGTTAAACGTCAAGAAGAGGATCCTTCTTTGAAGAAATTCTTCCTTCTTGCAAAGAAAGGGGATCCCAATCAAAATACGAATCACAAATCGTATATTACTATGAAGAATGGTATATTGGTACGAATGGTACAACACTCGGACAAGTCTATGCACTCGCAAATTCTTGTGCCTAAGTGTATGAGAGCCTTAATTCTTCAGCATGCACACGATTCTCAGTGTGCTGGACACATGGGTTTTTCCAGAACTAAAACTAGAGTCCTTGCGTCTTTCTTTTGGCCATTCGTGAATAAAGACATCCGAATTTATTGCCGATCTTGCAAAATTTGTCAAGAGGTCAAGTCTAGAGGTCCGAGACATGCTGCTCCTATTCAGGCTGCAGATATTCCGATTCGGCCGTTTCAGAAAATGGCTATAGACATCATTGGTCCGTTCAAAATTAAGTCAGCCAGAGGACACCAATTTATCCTCACTTGCGTGGACATGTGCACGCGTTGGCCAGAGGCTATTCCTCTGAAGAGCATATCAACTGTCGATATCGCTGATGCTCTTTGGCTCGTATTTTCTCGTCTGGGATTCCCCGGAGAAATACTGTCGGATCACGGCACTCAGTTAATTTCGGACGTTATGTCTCAGGTAATGGCTACGCTAGACATTAAAAGGTCTCTCAGTAGTATTTATCATCCAATGTCCAATGGATTGGTAGAACGTCTTAACAGGACACTAAAGAACTTACTTGGCAAGATAACGGAGGATCATCCTGAAGATTGGGACAGGGTTTTACCTGCAGTCCTCTTTGCCTATAGAGAAGTTCCCAACGAGCATACAGGGTTTTCTCCTTTCGAACTTGTCTTTGGTGCGCAACCGCGCGGTCCGATGTCCTTGTTACACGATTTGATAACTTCTGATAATATTGACGATGATACACAATCGTCATATGAATATGTCATTGCTCTTAGAGAAAAGATTATCGAATCGTGCAGGTTAGCAACTTCATCTTCCGAATTTGCGAAAGAAAAAGCTAGGCGATTTGCTAACAAGAAAAGACGCCTACGTCAACTTTGTCCTGGAGACAAAGCATATGTCTTACTTCCCTCAAGAGAGAATAGACTTCTCATTTCATGGAAAGGTCCATACACTATAGTCTCCAAAATTTCCGATGTCGACTATATTGTCGATGTGGATGGAAAGCATAAAACCTTCCATATAAATATGCTAACAGAGTTTATTGAACGTCCAGACTATTTGCAGCCTATTTTCCAGGCGACGGACGACTCTCCAGTCCAACATGGTCACATCTCATCCCTGTCCGTTATACAGGATGAGGAAACTATTTTTTCTGACGTTAACTTACCTCTTCCTGCGATTCCACTGAATTCAACGGAATCGTGGAGGGACGTTACAATCTCTTCGAACTTGTCTTTTGAGGAGCAACGTCAAGTATCCTCTACGCTACAATCATATCAGGATGTCCTTACCGACATTCCTGGACACACAGATGTCATAGAACATGACATCATACTTACTGATCGTAATCCGATCAGAGTAAGACCATACCCAATACCTATTCATTTTCAAGCACAAGTCGAGAAAGAATTGGATGAAATGATTCAACTGCAAATAATTGAACCATCCACTTCAGCTTATTCTTCGTCGATAGTTATTGTTCGAAAGAAAGACAATAACATACGTCTTTGCGTTGACTATCGCAAATTAAATCAAGTTACGAAGTTCGATGCTGAACCTATGCCATTATTAGATGATCTACTTATTAGACTTTCTAAAGCTAAATTCTTTACTAAACTAGACTTGTCGAAAGGTTATTGGCAAGTCCCACTGACGGAACACGCCAAACCTCTCACTGCTTTTTCGACACCTAGGGGTCTGTTTCAATGGAATTTTATGCCTTTCGGGCTTATGAACGCCCCAGCGACTTTCGTGCGCATGATGCGACGAATTCTATCAGATCGTGCAGATGTCATCGCATATTTAGACGACATCTGTCTTTTCAGCGATACTTGGGAAGAACACTATTTGGGTCTAAAGGAATTGCTATCTACTCTACGTGAGCATAGTTTGACTGCAAAACCCTCTAAAGCTTTTGTTGGGTTTAGTGAAATTTCCTTCCTAGGTCATCGAGTTGGTCATGGTCTGTTGAAGACAGAGGACCAAAACATTTCGAAGATATTAAATATCTCGGTTCCGAAGACAAAAAAGCAAGTGCGTAGTCTCTTGGGATTGATACAATTCTATGGAAGATTCATTGAGAATCTGTCCTCCATTATGGCACCACTTTCATCGTTATTGAAAAAAGGTTCTCCTAATATGGTGCGTTGGTCCCAGGAATGCCAATCTTCATTGGATCAGGTTAAGAATTTGTTCTCATCTCATCCTATCTTAAGACTACCAACGATTGATAAGACTTTTGTTCTTCGTAGTGATGCCTCTTCCACTGGGATTGGAGCGGCACTAATGCAGGAATATTCAGGAACTCTGCATCCTGTAATGTATATTTCTAGGAAGCTAAATGCGGCAGAAAGGAATTACTCGGTTTTAGACCGTGAATTGTTGGCTATGGTTTGGTCCATTCTTAAGCTACAAAGGTTCCTTCTGGGCGCGCATTTCTTTATGGAAACCGACCAAAAAGCTCTTACGGCTATGCAAAGTAAGGATTTGAAGAGCTCGAGATCTACTCGTTATGCTATTGCTCTTCAGCCTTTCCATTTCACGGTGCGAGCTATCCGTGGTTCGGATAATGTGATGGCGGACATATTGTCCAGATGCCCACATGATTCCAGTTAAATCTTGTGTCCTAGTTTTTCCTGATACACTTTCAGACTTAGGTCTGTCCTTAATATCCTAATATGTTGTAATACAAATGTATTTGGATGATGTTTAGATAATTTAACAAATTTCATTTTGTCCATCCATCAGTGATATGTTGCTAATATAGCATTGTAATTCATGACATTTGTATATTGCTATAATTATAGTATTTAGTAATGATTGATATATGATTGGTATTGCCAGCAACTTAGGTTTCTTTAATGGTACCCCCTTAGTTTGTTTGGCTTAAAGGAAATATTTTCTCCTATGTTGGGAGATGATTTGTATCCTCTTCAGACGCTTTGTTTATGCGTCTATTGTACCTGATATTAGGTTCATTTTTTTCATGAGCACATAAGTGATACTTGTGCAATCTTGCTCATGGACATATTAAAAAAAAAAAAATTCATTTTTTTTTTACAGGGGGGTGGTAGTAATATGTTGCTGTCATTTTTGACGGAGTCATCTGTCAAGTTATTTGCTTATGTTTTTATCATAAGAATAATTGTGTCTTTACCTGCGATGTCAGGTTGATTAGGGGTTGTCTTCCCTTGTTTATTCATTCATTGTGTTTGACCTTTAGGGTCAAAGGTAGACAGTTCGGGCGTATGCCCATGGGCAGGTTTTTTTAAGCGGGAGTTGAGTTAGACTTCCGGCGAGCCGGGAAGTGTCCTGGTTTCTGAAGGGACGAGAGTCCATTGTGTTTTTCGGGGAGAATCTTCGAAGTGACTGCACTGGCAGTTTTCCCCAGTGAATCTCTGTGCGTTGGAATGACAGCAGAGTTTCTTATATTGTTCTGTGGACTCGGTTACAGGTAATACCGACTTTTTCCATTACTATGCTTTCGGTAGCAGAACATGTTAGAAGATTGCCTAGTCTGTGAACTGCAGCTCACCGGTCCTCCATTTCAGAACTTATATGTTGTGCTCAAGGTAGCCATCCAAGACTATTAGTCTTCATACCATCCAGAAATCCAGTGACGAAGATATATTGTGGGAGCCGCAGATTGGCGGAATTTATGTCTACAATAAGCATTACTGCAGGGTTGATGGTAACCTGCTTATCAGAAGTACACAGCCGACGTCAGAACGAGGCCTGTGTTTTCGGCTATTATACTACAGCCTGATAATGTGCAATTGGCGGGGAATGCCAAGTTGCACCTATGTGTCAAAGTGATTAAGGTATCTGACGCGTTTAGTCAGTAATCCCAGGGCGACGCCACGAACTGTCCTTATTGAAGAACATTGTATTGACCATGCACGAATATTCAAATGTTTACCAGCTTGCTGAATGCCTAATGTATACCTATCGATTTCCGGTCAGCATGACCTTGTTTACACTGACTGTTCCTGTTGATACCATGTGTGTTCTCGTCAATAAATGTTTTGAAACGTGCCTGCAGTGTCCAAGCATCCTTGACTACTGCATGTGAGTGTATGGGTTGCAGGGTCTACATACATACGAGCCTAAACACATTCGCGCCTTCATTCGCACCCACACTCAGTTCATCATACGCTCGCACTACACACCTAACAACATGTATACTGTCTTGGGCCAGTGATCACCTCAACAAGAGAAAAAGTACAGTTACAGATCTACAGAAGCAAATAAATAAAGTATGTAAATGGATGATAAAATGAGATTTTCAGTTGAATACAAATGAAACATTTGGAATGATCTTCAGTAAAAGTAGGGTTGTTAAAAATAAAATTATAGACTAAAATATCCAAGGGCAAAACATTAATACAGTGCAAACCACTCGATTTCTAGGAATGACAGTGGACCAACAGCTTAACTGGAATAAACACATAGATAAACTAGTGGAGACTTGCAGAGGATTGACTAACGTATTAAGACATTTGAACGGTAATGGATCGGGTGCAAGCACTAAGACAATGCTCACTATTTATAAATCTTTTATTACAGGAAAAATAGATTATGGAAGTATAATATCTGACTCTGCTGCACACAGTAACAAGATTAAATTAGACATAATTCAGCACCAGGCTTGATGTACAATAGCAGGTGCAATCAGATCAACATCAATGGGAGCTATAGAGGTGGCTTTAGGAATTCTACCCTTGGAATTACGGAGAAAGGAGTTAAGACTAAATTACATGAACAGAGTTAGGTTAGATAAGTCTCACCCAGCACATACAGCTTTTACCAGATGCCAACTAACAACTCAGGCCAATCCAATGAATACCACTAGATAACCTACAGGATGGAAGTGTATGGAGGAAATTGTCCATCAGGGTACATTAATTACATCAATTAATAACAGCTGTGAATACAAGCCAGTGATTCCACCCTGGGAGATCAAGAAACCAGACACGGACTACCACCTAGCAGAAATACTTAAGAAAACAAATAATACAGAAAATATTAAAAATGCAGCCAATAAATATATACAACAAATATCAAAAGACAGCATTACTGTGTACACAGATGGATCCAAGGGAGAGGATGGCAAATTTGGGATAGGAATATATATTCCAATATGGAAAATGGCAAAAGAATATAGCATCACGAAAAATACATCCATTTTCACTGCAGAGATGGTGGCAATACTAAAAGCACTAGAAATATTCTCTAATAACCATCCCAAAAAACTAAGTTTTAACTGACTCTCTTTCAACAATTAAAGAACTTAGAAACTTACGAGAATGTAGTAGACCTGATATAGCAGTGGAGATATTTCTGGCTACTACATACTTATATTCCAGAGGATGTTCAGTCTTAATTGCTTGGATACCTTTACATGTTGGCATAGAGGGAATTGAAAAGGCAGATAAAGAAGCCAAGAAAGGTAGATCTGATAAAAATATAATAAATGTAGGGACGAGTAAATCACAGATTAAGAGCTTAATTAAAGATTTAATAAAAGATGAATGGAAAGCAGAGTGGGATAAAAATCTGAAAGGAAGACATGCATATTAGTTGTTCAAGGCTCCAACAAGAAAATGTCAGATATCTAGAGAATTGAAAATTCCCAGTAATAAGAAACTTCTCAGACTACAGCTGGGAAAAGGCTATTTCAGAATAGAAGAACCTTACTGTGCAGTATGTCTTCAAGACAATAAAATAGAACATTTCTTGTTAAAGTGTAAGAGGTATGAACAAATAAGAATACCAATATTAGATTATTTGCAAGCATCCAACTTACGTATAAATATAGAAAAGGTGTTGAGAGTAAACAGACCTAGGGAACTACATAATATAGTCAAACAATATTTAACATGAACAAATGTTAATATATAGTGGCTGGGAATGTGTAGGTTTGATGCTGTTCTTACAATGCTTATGACTTTTAACAGATGAAAGTCAATTAAATATATGTTAAAGTCAGTTATATAACTGGAAACGCAAAAAAAAAAAAAAAATATTTGATACTGTAGGCGACCACACACAGGATGGTTAAGATTTATGTTTCCTTAGAAAATAATCAAACACGTGGTACTTAAATTTAGTTCAGCTACATCGTAGGGTTTCAGTTTGTCTGATTTATGGCGTCAAGATCCCAGGTCTGGCTCAGATAAAATCTGTTCAGGCTCGGCCTTGAAATCTAACCTGAATCAATGCGTCTTGATTGTTTTCATTCAGTGCAAAGCAAGGAGACCACGATTGGGGAAATAAAATGGAATCGGAAAGTCAGCGTTACTTTATAATGCAATACGGGAAGGAAGGGTTTTCATTGTATCTTCGCCGAAAATTTTTTGTGTAAAGTTTTGTCTATTCAGTTTTTCCTCTCTGTTTCTTCCCCCCCCCCAATAGCCCCACCCCCACTGTTATCACTATTAAAAACGACTGTGCATTGTAATTTTTTTTAAATGCATCTTAATATAAACAAAGGACCCTGTGTCTAAGTTAAACCTGGCGTACCTAGCCAAAACAAGGCAAATTTTTATTTCAAGGCATAGATAGACATTATAAGCAGGTCTTTTATGTTTGCACATGAGCCCAAATATAACAATGGAACTGTTGCGTGAGAAATTCTCGCAACATCGTTTTGTGTACAATATATATTTTGTAATGCAAGGGGAACAATTGTATGAAATTTATAGTCACTTTTCATTGTAAGCAGTTGTCTCCTCGCGTTGGTGTCGATGGCAGTTAAGTTTGTTATGCGTTCTTGAATCGTGTCCATGTATGGACTTGCTAGGCCGCTTTTCTCAGAAAGCGGTTGGCAACCTGTTGGGTTATCCTTATAAGGTAATCATTCTTAAGCTGGTTCTTAGTAAAGGTCCTTGTGTCTTAAGTTATCTGAGCTGTGGTCGATTCGCGCTGGACTGCGCATGTCTAAGTCTTGGGTCTTTGTCGAACGATTTCCGCCCAGCAGTCAGTGAGCGAAGATTTTGAATAGCGAGCAAGACGTCTTTGTGAGCGTCTGTGCTTTTCTTGTTCTTCAGGAATGTGAAGTCCTCTTATGGATATTTCGTTTATTCGAGATGATACCTCTAGTGTATTTCCACACGCCGGAAGGCGTATTATTTCTGTGGTTATTTCCTGAAGGCAAGGTAAATTACATTTACATTAACTTTATCGATTTCTGTTCGTGAGTGACATTTGATTCGTAGCCTGTCTTTGAAAGTCGTCATCACGAGATGTTTTCTCAGCTCACATATTGCTACATTGTACCGCATCGGGTTGATGCATGTCCCAAGGACCATTACTTGCTACTTCGCTACATGAACTAGGTTTGAAACCTTTTGTTATCTAGAGGATTTTTTTTTAGGACATTATTTATACTTCAGAAGACGTGTCTGTCTTGCTGAAGTCAGATTAAGGAGAGTGAACTGATCTCATACATCTTGTTATCTCCTGGCTGTTATAGAAAAGGATGGAGATTTCCACCTGACTACATTTACAGTACTATGATGTATAACATGCATATGATTCATCTTTATTATGATGCCGTCTACCGTCCGTTGCTGTACTGACTATGTTGCTGTGATAATGACTGTCTGATGTACCTACATATTCGCGTATACATTTTTGTCACTGTGGCGTCCACAATAAATGATACAGAAAAACGTCACCAGCTGTTACAAGCATCATTGACTTTATACGTCGTGAGTTAACTGACGTCCTTGTGTGGATTGCCCTGTTTTGTATGATCATTGTTTGACTGTACATCATCTACACACTACACAAACCAGACCACGGGCACCATCACTCATCCTATGGTGCACGCATCATTTGGTGGCCATAAGCTGGTTTGATCTGGTACCAGCATACACGGGGTCCCTTACCCACTTCATTTTCAACAAACAGCATCCTTCAAGTCAACACTTCAACATTCTTCAAGACAGTCAACATCTTCAAAATTTTCAAAGTACTCGGCGTTGCCCGGTAAATGTCAAAATTGCAATTTTTTGACTGAAACAGGAATTTGACAGTACCCGGCGTTGTTGCATATTGCCGGATAACACGGACTGCTGTTGTCTTTAACGCAAGTCAAGCAAGTTGCTGCGGTCAAGGTTCCAGTGCTGTCGTTTTTTGAGAAGGTCAAGTGCCGATGTTTACAAGTTCTTGTGTTAAGAAGGCCAAGTACCGAGTGAAACTGGTGGCTGTTATATTTAAGAAGGACAAGTGCCGTAACAACGCTACCTGTATATCAGAAGCTCTAATATCATCGTCGTGGCAGTTGAGCAGTGCAGATGCATCATCGTTGGAGCTTCGCTCTTTAGGACGTTGATGGACATCTGTTTTTTCTGCTGTTCTACGATTGGAAGCCTATAAGTTAAGTGGCCTGTTTGTACGTAAACTGTGCCCTTATACTTCTGCTGAGTCTTCTGTGTATCATCTCATTCTATTGTTATATGTTATATGTTTATATGTTATTTGTATAACTATATGTTTATATTTCTGCGGGTTTTCGGTTGGGTGGCGTCTCCCTTAGATCATACCACGTCATAGAGGTCGTCTATCGTGAGCGTTTTCTGTAGGGTGTGCAAATTTCCGATACTGGAATTTGCTAAGCGACTTCTGTTGCTATTTATGTTAGTTGTGATGACATGTGTTAATATTGTTTTCGTTATTATTTCGCATTCTTTAGTTTTGTTTTGATTTGTTTGTATTTGTTAGCCTCCTCTTGACTATAGTTTAGTTTCATACAACATTTTTGTTTATACACTGTGGTGTCATGTATTTTGTTTAATTCTATCGCAGATATCGTCACATTTTTTGTGATATTTCATTAATTTCCGCTTTATTTTTAGTTGATTTCTGCGAATGTTTTTGTATTGTTGCTGATCTTTGTTATTGTTTACATTGTTATTGTTTACATTGTTTGCATTGTTTACATTTTCAATGTTTACATTCTGCTTGTGTTTACATAGTCATTGTTTACAGTTATAGTAATTAGTTAATGGGCTATGCTAATGCACTGTTACTACTACACTGATGATAAATGAATGATGAATAGTGTCGTGCACTATTGAATGAGAAGTGCACTTATGATCAAGAATTGATTGTTGACATTTCATATACAAGTTCTTTGATTGGAGACTTGTTTTCCCACAGAGACTGGGATAATATAATGTGATGTGAATATACAAGTGCTTAATTAAGACTTGTTACACTTAGGTTTGAAATAAATTAGTTAATTATTTCAGGTTTTTGGACTCATATGTTAGACAACATGTCTACACTTGAGTACTTTATTGAACAGGGTAAATCCCTGGGTAAGACTGGTGATAAGTTGGAAGAGTATGCTACTGCTCTATATAATAAAGCGCTGAAGTCTGAGGAAAAAAGACAGAAAGCAGAAGCTGAGCAGAAAAAGATAGATTCTGAGAATCTGAGACTGCAGATGCAGGCAGATGAAAGAAAATTCCAAATGGAAATGGAAAAACAGAAAAGGGAATCAGAAGCTGAGGAGAGAAAACTCCAGCTACAACTAGAAGCTGAAAATAAAAGACTTGAAAAAGAGGCTGAAAATAAAAGACTTGAAAAAGAGGCTGAGAATAGAAGACTGGAGAAAGAAGCTGAAAATAAAAGACTTGAAAAAGAGGCTGAGAATAAAAGACTGGAGAAAGAAGCTGAAAATAAAAGACTTGAAAAAGAGGCTGAGAATAAAAGACTGGAGAACGAAGCTGAGAATAAAAGACTAGAGGCTCAGGCTGAGGAAAGAAGATTACAGAGAGAGTCTGATGAGAGGAAAGAAAAAGCAAAAATGGAACATGAAGAAAAACTCTTAGCTTTAGAGTTGGAGAAGTTGAAATTGACGAGCATGAGTAATGCTAATAATTCAAACAAGGGTTCATCTTCTGATAAGGCTAATAATGATACTTTTAAGATTAAGTTACCAACATTTAGTCCTTCCAGTGATGACATAATGTTCTATCTGGACAGATTTGAACAAGCATGTAAAGCTCATAACATAGACAAAGCAAAATATGTTTATCAGTTATCAGGGATACTGACAGGTAAAGCTCTAAGTATGTTAAATATGGTGGATGAACCTGACAAGAACAATTATGAGGTTGTCAGGGCCGCTTTGTTAAAGAAATATCAGCTTAACGAAGACGGCTATCGTCTACAATTTAAAAACATGTTGCCTGAAACTGGAGTTGAATTCTCCGAGTTTATTGCAAGAATACGCATTACTTTCTCACGATGGGTTGAACTATCTAAGACGGAAAAAACTTATGAAGCACTTATGGACTTAATACTTAGAGACAAAGTCATGTCGTCTGTCAATGAGTCTTTCCTTCATGAACGTAAACCTAAAACAATAAAAGAAATGGAAGATTTCTGTTGCCAGTATGTAACTGCGCACCCACACATAACCATTGGTAACTCTAAGGTGAAAGAAGGTTTACCAGTTGCTTCGGCAGCACCGTATGGTCAAAACTTTGCTCGTAGATCCCAACAAAATTTTGATAGAAAGAGTAACGGTAATTACTTTCAAAATCATGGAAATCAATTTCATGGTGATTCTTCTTCGAAGAATTGGAGACAACCTGATAGTGCTCGTTACTATCACCCTAATAATTATAGGCATTTCAAAAGAGGATATGGTAATAGAGGTTATTCCTCCCGAAGACCTCAAAACCAAACAAATAGATGTTCGCATCAATGTGGACATGATAGTAATCGTGGAAACTGGAATTCGAACCAGGATAACAATTACAATAGAGACAACAATAACTTCAGAGATAATAATAACTCTGATAACTTCAGAGGTAATAATAGTCGCGGTAGATCTCAACACAAAAAAAGAGATATCAGCAGGCTAATTCTGTACAACAGGAAACTCAGGGAGCCTGTAATCATGTTGTTGATAATAAAAACTTTGACGCTGTCACTGGTTCTGCTTTTGACTTTGAGAGAGCAAACAAATGCCCCCAATGCAGTACTTTATTCGAACCGGGTACCATAACTACTTTGAGTTGTGGTCACCCTCTTCCCGCTCTTCCTGCTGCTGTTGCGCATGACGGGAGGGGTTCTTTAATCCTACATAAGGGTCTTGTTAATGATACTCCGGTCTCACTACTTTTCGATTCCGGATGCACCACTATTGGTGTTAGACAATCGCTTGTAGATCCATCTTGTGCTACAGGAAAGGTTATTAAATGTGTCACATTTGGCGGCACTCTAGAAAAATATCCTACTGCTGTAATTCGCATTGCCACTCCTTTCTTTACTGGAGATGTGCATGCTTGTCTCTTACCTAATCCTATTGCGGACCTTATTATTGGTCGTATTCACGGAGTTAGGGAGTGTACCCCACAGCAGATTGCTGCTTGGGAAGATAATAACATGCAAGCTACAAATGCAGTGGTTACAAGAGCACAAGCTCTACAAACACCCGAAACTTCACTGAATGGTGATAATGAAGTTGATAGCCAAGATAGTCACTTAGTCATCACTCGTGACTCTTTCATAAAATTGCAAGAAGAAGATCCTTCTTTAAAAAAATTCTTCATTCTTGCGAAGAAAGGTGATCCGAATCAGGATACAAATAGAAAATCTTGGATTGCAATGAGAAACGGCGTACTTGTACGTATGGTACAAGATTCGACTACGTCGGCACATTCGCAAATTCTTGTTCCCAAGAGCATGAGAGTGCAAATATTGCAACATGCTCATGACTCGCAATGTGCTGGACATATGGGTTTTTCCCGTACGAAGTCGAGAGTCCTTGCGGCTTTCTTTTGGCCTTTTGTCAACAAGGACATTCGTATTTACTGCCGATCATGCAAGGTATGTCAGGAGGTCAAATCTAGAGGACCACGACATGCTGCGCCTATCCAGGCTGCTGACATTCCTATTCGGCCGTTTCAGAAAATGGCCATAGATATTATTGGCCCTTTTAAGGTCAAGTCGGCCAGAGGACATCAGTTTATCCTTACATGTGTCGATATGTGCACACGTTGGCCAGAGGCTATTCCTCTTAAGAGCATATCTACTACAGATATCGCAGATGCTCTTTGGTTGATATTTTCTCGCTTGGGGTTCCCCAGAGAAATATTGTCAGACCATGGCACTCAACTCATATCTGACACTATGTCACAGGTAATGTCTACCTTACATATTGAACGATCTCTCAGTAGTATCTACCATCCTATGTCTAATGGGTTAGTTGAGCGTCTGAATAGAACGCTCAAGACTTTGCTTGGTAAGATAACTGAAGATCATCCTCAAGATTGGGACAGGGTTTTACCCGCGGCTCTCTTTGCCTATAGAGAAGTCCCAAATGAACACACAGGATTTTCTCCCTTCGAACTTGTCTTTGGCGCGCGTCCGCGCGGCCCTATGTCTTTATTACACGATCTCATCACTGCCGATGATATTAGCGATGAAACTCAATCCTCATATGAGTATGTCATTGCTCTTAGACAAAAGATCATTGAGGCATGTAAGCTAGCAACTGCTTCATCAGAAATTGCTAAAGAGAAGGCAAGGCAGTTTGCTAACAAGAATAGATGTCTACGACAACTTTGTCCAGGTGACAAAGCATTCGTCCTACTCCCCAGTAGGGAAAATAGACTTCTTATTGCATGGAAAGGTCCGTATGCAATAGTCTCTCGGATTTCCGATGTTGACTATGTGGTCGATATTGATGGAAAGCATAAAACTTTCCACATAAACATGCTTTCGGAATTTCACGAACGTCCGGACTATTTGCTGCCTATTTTCCAGGCAACGGATGATGCTCCTGCACCTCACGGTCATTATTCATCCCTGTCTGTCATACAGGATGAGGAATCTACCTTCTCTGATGTCAATCTTCCCCTTCCAGTGGTTCCATTACATTCCACGGAATCTTGGAAAAACGTTTCTGTTTCTCCTAATCTTTCTGGTGACGAACATCGACAAGTCTCGTCGATGTTACAAACATTTCAGGATGTTCTCACTGACATTCCTGGACACACAGATGTCATAGAACATGACATAATTCTTACCGACAATAATCCAATTAGGGTTAGGCCTTATCCTATCCCTATACACTTTCAGTCGCAAGTGGAAAAGGAATTGGATGAAATGATTCAATTAAATATAATTGAACCATCGACTTCACCATATTCTTCTTCCATGGTTATTGTCCGGAAGAAAGATAAGAACATACGAATTTGCGTTGATTATCGCAAATTGAATCAGGTCACAAAGTTCGATGCTGAACCGATGCCTTTGTTAGAAGATCTACTGATTAGACTTTCTAATTCTAGATTCTTCACTAAACTTGACTTGTCTAAAGGTTATTGGCAAGTGCCTTTAGCAGAGCATGCCAAACCTCTTACTGCTTTTTCTACACCTAGGGGTCTATTTCAATGGAATGTTATGCCTTTTGGTCTCATGAACGCCCCTGCCACTTTCGTTCGCATGATGCGTCGAATTCTTTCACATCGTTCGGATGTCATCGCATACTTAGATGACATCTGTCTCTTCAGTGATACCTGGGAAGATCACTATTTAGGGTTATATGACTTACTGTCCACTCTACGTGAGAATAATTTGACAGCAAAACCTTCTAAAGCTTTTGTTGGTTTTGGTGAAATCTCTTTCCTGGGTCATCGTGTTGGTCATGGTCTCTTGAAGACAGAAGACCACAATACTTCCAAAATACTGAACATCTCTGTTCCTAAAACGAAGAAACAAGTTAGGAGTCTCTTAGGTTTAATTCAATTTTATGGGAGATTCATTCCAAATTTATCTTCGATCATGGCACCTCTCTCAACATTGTTGAAGAAAGGTTCGCCTAATCTGGTCCGTTGGTCTGAAGAATGCCAATCTTCACTAGACCAAATCAAGAATATATTTTCTTCTCCTCCCATCCTAAGATTACCTACTCTTGATAGGACTTTTGTTCTTCGGAGTGATGCTTCATCCACTGGGATTGGAGCAGCACTGATGCAAGAATATGCAAATACTCTGCATCCTGTTATGTACATTTCTAGAAAACTAAATGCGGCAGAGAGGAACTACTCGGTTTTAGACCGTGAGTTGTTAGCGATGGTTTGGTCAATTCTCAAACTACAAAGATTCCTCCTGGGCGCACATTTCATTCTAGAGACTGATCAAAAAGCTCTTACAGCTATTCAGACTAAGAATTTGAAGAGTTCGAGATCCACTCGATATGCTATTGCTCTTCAACCTTTTCACTTCACGGTACGAGCTATCCGTGGTGCGGATAATGTGATGGCTGACATTTTGTCTAGATGCCCACATGATTCCAACTAATACTTCTGTCCTATATTTCTATATATATTACAGAGTCATAACACACCTATATTACTACAATAGATTAGCACATCTGTACTCACTTTATATGTACACACACTATCGTGCTTTGTTATCATCTTCTTCTGTTCGTTTTTTAAGATGATAGAGGAAGACTGAGTAGTTAATATAAGGGCCGTAAGTTTACTAAACAGCCACAATTATTAATAATGTATTGTACCTTATGAAGCATATTAGTTGTTAATTAGCGTTATATTGCTTGTACTTTCTCAGAATGTCATTGATGAGCTGAGGACTTACCTTACTATTATCAAGCATGACGAGTTCTAGATTGTGTACTAACCCTCGGAACGTCAGAGGATGTGTCCTGGATCGTCATGTACTTTAATTTCATTAATGTACTATTTAAATTTTTCTATCAGATTTGTACATCCATTTTTTAAGACAATATTAGAGTATGCTATTTAATGATGACTATGGTAACTTGCATACGTATATTGTGTTTACATGCTAGCGTGATGTGTGTTGGTGACACCTCCCCGATGTGAATATTTTTTGAGACATATTTATTTTTCTGTTGAGGTATATTCTCACCAGACACTCTATATTTAGCCTCATGTTAGGCAATTTAATTAATTATTCGCGCATAATTCGTGCGTTTTGAGCCGCTTATCGCATGCTCTTGGATATTTAAAAAAAAAAATATGTTCCACATTTTTTTTTTATCGGGAGGTTGTGGTGATATGTTGCGTGAGAAATTTTCGCAACATCGTTTTGTGTACAATATATATTTTGTAATGCAAGGGGAACAATTTTATGAAATTTATAGTCACTTTTCATTGTAAGCAGTTGTCTCCTCGCGTTGGTGTCGATGGCAGTTAAGTTTGTTATGCGTTCTTGAATCGTGTCCATGTATGGACTTGCTAGGCCGCTTTTCTCAGAAAGCGGTTGGCAACCTGTTGGGTTATCCTTATAAGGTAATCATTCTTAAGCTGGTTCTTAGTAAAGGTCCTTGTGTCTTAAGTTATCTGAGCTGTGGTCGATTCGCGCTGGACTGCGCATGTCTAAGTCTTGGGTCTTTGTCGAACGATTTCCGCCCAGCAGTCAGTGAGCGAAGATTTTGAATAGCGAGCAAGACGTCTTTGTGAGCGTCTGTGCTTTTCTTGTTCTTCAGGAATGTGAAGTCCTCTTATGGATATTTCGTTTATTCGAGATGATACCTCTAGTGTATTTCCACACGCCGGAAGGCGTATTATTTCTGTGGTTATTTCCTGAAGGCAAGGTAAATTACATTTACATTAACTTTATCGATTTCTGTTCGTGAGTGACATTTGATTCGTAGCCTGTCTTTGAAAGACGTCATCACGAGATGTTTTCTCAGCTCACATATTGCTACATTGTACCGCATCGGGTTGATGCATGTCCCAAGGACCATTACTTGCTACTTCGCTACATGAACTAGGTTTGAAACCTTTTGTTATCTAGAGGATTTTTTTTAAGGACATTATTTATACTTCAGAAGACGTGTCTGTCTTGCTGAAGTCAGATTAAGGAGAGTGAACTGATCTCATACATCTTGTTATCTCCTGGCTGTTATAGAAAAGGATGGAGATTTCCACCTGACTACATTTACAGTACTATGATGTATAACATGCATATGATTCATCTTTATTATGATGCCGTCTACCGTCCATTGCTGTACTGACTATGTTGCTGTGATAATGACTGTCTGATGTACCTACATATTCGCGTATACATTTTTGTCACTGTGGCGTCCACAATAAATGATACAGAAAAACGTCACCAGTTGTTACAAGCATCATTGACTTTATACGTCGTGAGTTAACTGACGTCCTTGTGTGGATTGCCCTGTTTTGTATGATCATTGTTTGACTGTACATCATCTACACACTACACAAACCAGACCACGGGCACCATCACTCATCCTATGGTGCACGCATCAGGAACCTTATGTCTAGGTTTAATAACTTGCGCCTTGCGAAACAGAATTTAACATTTCTTTTAAATTTCGACATGCTTCTTAATATAACCGGTGGACCCTGTCTAGGTTGAATGGGGCGAGCCTCACCAAAAGTAGATACAATTTTATATGAAAGAAAAAGACTGATATAGTTAGTAATTAAATTATTCCAAACCGCAAGCTCTTTCATTTTGGACATGCGCCCTAATAAAACTGATGGGTGGACCCAGTGTTAAGGTTGAAGTAAGTGCGCCTCGCCCAAATGAGGACACTTTTTATTTAAAATAATAAGATACAGAAGCCTAATCGGAAGTTCCGTTTTATTTGACATGCTCCGATGTATGACTCAGACAGTAACTTCAGATTGTGCAGTTCTAACCAGACATAAGCGAGTCTGGAGAGTAAAAATCAGTCCCATAAAATCAATATGACACCAATGCGGACATCGATTAGACAATCTTTAGTAGGTGTATGAAACCTACACATTAAACACCGTAGAAGAGCAACAAATACAGCGGAAATTAGAAGAAAGAATAGTTTAAATTATAAACTGTACACTTTTAGTTTGAAATATATTTAGATTTTCATCCAAACCAAAAATTTACAGTTGATAATTTAAACTGTATTAATTTTTTTGCTAAAAATAACTTCGATATGTAAAACAAATGCACTCAGAAAAATAGTGTCAGATTATTTTATAGCAAAAACAATCATAATAATAAGGTTTCAAAACTTATGGATACAATATGTGGTTATTACTGAACTACTCCAGAATGGAAACAGATTTTACCGTAATTTTTTTTCGAGAAGGGAAATAAATTCATATTATTTTGCTTTCAATAATGGTAGTTCGTTGCTTCTTATCTATCAACTATATAAATGGTAAATTCTGTTCATTTTTACTTTGTACAAATTTGCGTGCCTTAAAATTTCTTCTTGAAATTTGACACAGTTGCTCTTTAGGATTTATAAATCTGATGGGATAATTTTACAACACGGATTCTAATTGTAGAAAAACTGCATGTTAAAATCAATGGCAGGTCAATATGCACATTAGTCATATCACTGAAACAGACTTACAAGTTTTTTTCCTTTTTGGACATTCGCCCTAATATAATCAACGATACCGTGTCTATGTTGAATGATGCGCGCTTTGCCAAAACGATGCAAAATGTTACTGTAAAAACATTTAGGCACATTGAAACAAACCGCAAGGTCATTTATATTTAGAAATGTACCCTAATATAACCAATAAACCCTGTGAATAGGTTTAATGGGGTGCGCCTCGCCAAATGAGAAAATTATATATATACCCTTCAAAAGAAGTTAAGGACCAGTAGGTGAAAATGACCCAAAAATAATAAAAATTATATTTCATAAGCAATTAATCTGACATTGATTTTTCTCGAACAACAAACATTCAACACGTGCTGCGTGGGCCACCATCATACCGTATGGCTAGTGTTTAGCTCAGCATGCACGATAAAAAAATGCTGCAGAGACACCGAAATGTGGGTGTTTTTAATGATGTCTGAGCATGAAAAAAATACCTGCTATTCCAAAAAAGCGTGATGCATGTGGGAGACTATAGTGTTGGTCTTGAGCTGTACTCACAAAATTGTCTTTATAAGCAACACAAGTGCTGCATAACCATTGCACAACAATATGCCTCAACGACGAAAGCTGATGGTTGTGGATAAAGGAAGAGCCATTGCGTGGTTGCAGGAAGGTCTTACTGTCCGAAATGTCGCTCAGAGGCTTGCATGAAAATAGTGTTGATTGTCACTGATAAGCTTGTCATGTTATATTTTGAAGTGCTGTGTTTTTATTGTTCATTTTCATTTCACTTTGCACCCTTAATAAAAATGGTCCTTAACTTCTTTTGAAGGGTATATATATATATATATATATATATATATATATATATATATATATATATATATATATATATATATATATATATATATATATATATATATATATATATATATATTACGATAATAAATGTAGAAAATAACGATAAATAAATATGTCACAATGCAGTCAAATGTATTAATTGTAATGTATGTAACTTTTCAGAAGTTTCATTAACCGTTTCAAGTAAGTAACCGGGCAATGCCGGTTACTTACGGCTGGTGTTCTATAAATCTTTCATTAGAGACACAATTGATTATGGAGCATAGTAAATGGCTGCAGCACATAGTCACAAGATTAAATTAGATAGAACTCACGTTTCTAATACCGCATGCTCGTCTGTCACTATTAGATACGGTTGAATGTACAAATTCTCCACCTTGTTCTCCATGCATGCCCATTCCAAAATCATGATTTCTGATCCAGTTTGTGCAGTATTTTTCTAATATATGCTGTGTAAGGATTGTCCTATTGGGGAAGAGCTTTTGGAACAAATTTATGTATGTCTGTATTGATGTTTCTGTTGATGAGATAGATTCTTAACATATAGATTTGCTGTGTGAGATGTTGTTGTGTACTTTTTCAAAAGCTTAATTGAGTGAGTCAAACTGTTCTCTAGCAATAAAAGCTATGTCCGTGTTATCTGCATTGTTTATAAGCATCAATGTTCGTGTAATTATTGCTTTTGTGAGATCTTTATAAACTTTCGATGTTAGATATTTGTGGCAGTGATTCCCTATAAATGATCTGCTATGCTAAAACTGTGGTATGATTTTGTGTTTGGCTAGACCATCCAAACTGGACCAGACCTAGCACACAGACTCGCAAACTGAAGTTGGGCCATTGTATCTTGTACATTTTCAAGTTTAACTTACTTACTTACTTAGTCGTTCCACTTCTACCGTGAGATGTAGAGGTCTGGGAGAGAGAGCGCCAGACTATCCTATCGGCTGTCTTCCTCCTGGCCTGGTTCCATTCTAATCCTCGGCCCTTCAAAAATTGTCTAATGTTGTCCTCCCAGCGGACTCTGGGTCGTCCTGGGGGTCTGGATCGCGGGCTCTTTGTTTCCCATGCTTATCGTGGTAGCTGATCTTCTCCCATTCTGCATACATGACCAAACCATCTTAGGGGTCTGCAGGGGGTGGGATTTTAGGCCTTGACGTACCGTCTGGTTGCGGACCATGTCTCTTCTTGTTACTTCAAACACCTTCCTCAGATACCTCATTTCTGAGGTTTGGATCTGGCTTTTGTGGGTTGTAGTCATTGCCCATGACTCGCATCGATATGTCAAGACTGGGACATAGGTGGAGCGGTATACAGCCATCTTCGTTTTCTTACCAACCTCTCTCTTGCTGAGGAACCCTCGATTTATGGCCTGAAAAAGTCTCCCAGCTGCTGCTTTTCGAGTGGCCAACTCTTCTTTGATGCCTCCCTTTCGGTCTATAATAGCTCCGAGGTATTTAAAGTGGTCGACCTGCTCCAGAACCTGTTCTCAAGCTTAATCTGATGTCTTCTTTCATCTCCTGATATCACCATTTATTATGTTTTAGAACTGCTTGTGACCATCACTCTCTTCTCCAGCTCTTCCTTCCAGACTCGCAGGTTGGATTGGAGATGTGCCACTGATTTGGCTATCAGGGCAACATCATCAGCAAATGCTAGCTCTGAAATACAGACCTGTCTCATCTTCCAGTACCCCACTGAATACTTTCTTGTTCTTTCTTTACATGCATTGATAACATCGACCATGTGGAGTTTGAAAAGATAAGGTGACAGGATATCACCTTGTCTTACACCAGTGGTGGTCCTGAACTCTTCTGACTTATGGTTTGCTGTCCTCACATAATTTCTGCAAGACTTGTAGAAGCTCTGTATAGCATTAATCAGAGGTGCTGGAATGTTCATCCTTGCCAAACAGTCCCCAAATTTGCTCCAGGGGACCCTGTCAAACGCCTTACCAGATCTATGAAACAAAGATGGATCTCACTCTTATACTTAATGGCTTTTTCACTCAGCTGTCTGAGTGTGAAGATTAGGTCTTGAGTACTTCGGTTAGCTCGGAATCCGCACTGGACCTCATCCAATTGTGGCTCAGCTAGGCGTTGGAGTCTCTGCTCTAGGATTCTAGAGTAGATTTTACCAGGGACACTGAGAAGGGATATGCCTCTATGGTTTTCACATTGTCGATTGTCACCCATTTTGAAAATTGGTGTTGTGATGGCAATCTCCCAATCCGTTGGTATGGTCTTGTCGCACCCCGCTGCCTGTAGGACCCTTAACTCTTTAAGCCCAATCGACTTTAAAGTGTCTCAGGGGTTAGACTCGCTTGGCCCAATCGACTTTAAAAAGGCTTTAGTATATGTGCCTCTGTTTGAGACTGTTTCTAATTATAACTACCCATAAACCACCCAAAACGTCATTTCCGACTGCAAGTACATTCTTTTAAATACCGCACGTGTTTAAGAGTGAACGTGTTTCTGTTTTGAGATATTTATTTTAGATTTTTAAAGTGATTTTTTTAAGCGCATATCCTCCATTTTACCTTGAATAACTAATCATTTTTTTAAGCGCATATCCTCCATTTTACCTTGAATAACTAATCATTTTTCAATGAAAGCTTTTATACTTGTAGCACAAGAGTAAAGTACATCCAATTACCTTCAGTTTCATATACAATAACAAAGTTATTTATGCATATGAACATTTTAAAAAATTATTTCCAAACAACAACAATAAAAACGCCCTGGGGTGGCCATTTTTGCTTGGGCCAAACCAACTTTTTTGCTTGGGACTGAAAGAGTTAAGAGTAATAGGTCGCCTGATGCTCCCATGTACTTAACCATTTCTGGTGTTATACCATCATTCCCTGCTGCTTTGCCCATCTTGATTTTCTCCAGTACTGCCTTCAGATCTTCCATCTTTATGTCATCTTCATCACCATTGGTTTCCTCTTCTGTGCTAGTGGTTATCATTTCTGATGCTTGACCTTGCTCCCCATAAAGGAGTTCTGAGAAATATTCTTTCCATCTTTCCATTACTTCCTTCGGGGCAGTAAGCAATTTGCCTTGCTTGTCCTTTATAAATTTGAGAGGGCATTGTTTTTCCTTCCTCATGTTCTTTAGGGTCTTGTAGAATAATTTATGATTTTCTTGCGCATCTTTTTTCTAGATTTTTTCCAAATTCTTCCCAGGACTTCTGTTTTGCTGCTTGCAACTTGTTCTTTGCTTCTGTTCTGAGTATCACATATTCTCTATATTTCTCTATTTGTCCTGCTGTGTTGTTAGCTCCTAAGGATGGTTTCCATGCCATTTTCTTCTCTCTTATTTTCTCTTTGCCTTCCTCTGTCCTCCAAGGTGTCCTCTTTCTCTTGTTCCCAAGTCGGACTTCACCACATGCTTCTGCAGCAGCTGTCTTTATGATGTTCTTGAATTTAAGCCAGAGGGTTTCCAAATCATCAGGTTGTTCTTCTGTGTTTCTTACCACTGTAGCAATAAGCCCTTGATATCTGATCTTAATTTCTGGCTCTCTCAGCTTGTAGGTCTTAATGCTCATGTCTCCCGTTTCAAGTTAGGTACAAAACTAATTTTCTCCTCCTCATCTTCACAAAAATGAATTTATGTCTGGAAAAATTCAATTTTAGTTTCTAAATCTTTTGCTTTTTTCCAGCTGCTACCAAATCTCTTAAAATGTTTAACAGTACTAGTGTTTGTGTGAATAACTGGCCAAGTCACAAAGATCTTAGCATCTATTTTGTCTGCTCCCTGTTCTAGAAGTCTGTGGTGTTTTAAAACAATGCCTAGTAAAATATGAAGGTAAGGAGGAGCCACATATTCAATTTCAATATCTAACATTAGTTTATGTAAAGAATTGTGGTAACGTGCCACTTGTTTTTTATTCCTTTTCAAAATTTCATAAATCTCTTTCATTCTCTTATCAACATGGCCAGACTTCTTTGTTTGAAAGTTTTGTGTTGGACTGATGACGTAATCATCTTTCTTGGCTGGAGACACCAAAGACATGGATTTGTTCCTTGAGCTCCGGACAAACCATACATTTTCATCAAAAAGTCATAATCTCCGAATAAAAAAACAAAAACTTTTTTCCTTCCCACTCTAAATCTTTTAATGACTCTATCTGAGCTTTCATACCATTCATAAATATTTCTAAATTATTATATGTGTCTAAAACTCTTGCCATTGCTAATAGGATTGTTTTGGTTCTAGAATTTGGTTTCTTTAAATCCACTACCCGCATTGTAACTTTCAAACTGCCTTTTCCATGATCACCCCCAATTTTAAGCTATACTTCATCTTCTGGTATACAATTATTATGCCACGTTAATAACCCTCCCTCATGTAGTCACTGAGTAACCCACAAATAAAACCATATAAATCTTTGATACATGCGAATGGTGTCTCCAGCCTTTGTCCATCATTGTCGTGAAGTGTCCGTTTTCTCAACACGTCCTTCTGTGTAACTCTGACGAAACCGCGCGCAATACTTGGTAGGAACTGCTTGGTGCACTGACCAATCAGAAGATACCGTTCTGCCGTATTTACAAAAGCCTAGTACATTCAAAATGGCCAACCCAATATGTGCAGACGAGTGGAGGATGACATTTAATTATGGACTTAGGAAAGAAGTACTATCTGGAAGAGGTCACTAATACGATATTGGGAATGTTGTTCTACACGTCTGTGCAGAGACTTCCTCGAATAGTATTATAGGAAGAGAGAAATCTTTGGTTAAATGCATCGAGGCCTCAGGTTAGTCCATAATTTTGCTGTTTAAAGTACGAATAGAATAAAATGCATTTAGGAAAAAAACAGACCATGAGCTAGGAAGATACAGAATTATGCAGGGTGTGCTTTAAGCTTTAGATTAAGAGGATCGCTCCAGGAATAACGTAGATAAATAAAATTTAAGTTCTCCTATTTTACACAACTAGACAGATTTTACAAATATTTTGGATAAAAATAATAGCGAGCAGGGAAACCCCCTCGGACGCCCAAACTCGCACTATAAATAACGTGTCTTCTCAACAAGTAGGCCAGTCAGATTTTAAAAATACAGCGAGCGCGAAGAAAAAGAGAGTTAGTGAATCGTGCCTTGCCTTCTGTATCTGAGAGCAGACCAGTGTAACCACTAACAGCTCGACTGTATGTGCCTGAGGGTAAGAAAGATCGTCTATATATATAGATACTGAAGCACATTAAAAACGCAGCACCTGTATAATCCAGAAACAGAGTGTGAAATGTTAATATAAGTGTTTACAAAGTTTAATATTTGGAATCTTTATTCATTTTCCTATGAATCCATGCTGGTCATTAATGTGTACATTTGATTGTTATGAAATTATTGCATTCTGTGCAGGAAAGGGAGAAAACCAAAAATGCAACTAATAAAAAAATTTATTCACACTATCCTCAGTATCTGGTATGTCCACCGTGTGCTTGCAAACAAGCTTGGCAGCGGCTCCGCATGGAACGCACAAGTCTCTGAAGGAAATTCCGGGGAATCAAGTCCCATTCACGTGTAAGAGCAGCTTCGAGCTGTTGCAGATTAGCTGGAGAACCTTGCCTGTAGACTCTGCGTCCAAGCTCGTCCCACAGATGTTCTATAGGGAACATGTCTGGTGATAGGGCAGGCCAATCGATCGTCACAATGTTCTGCTGCTGTAGATATTGCTGCGTAATGCATGCGGTGTGCGCACGTGCGTTATCCTGCTGGAGAAGCTGCAAGTCTGGATAATTTGTGAACGCAGGAGCAACCAATGCATCCAGAACCTCATCTCGATATGTCGCAGCATTAACATTTCCACGGAAGACGTGAAGAGGCAAGCGATGGTGAAAACTGAATCCTCCCCAAATGTGAATACTGCCACCTCCAAATCGGTTGTGCTGACGAACACAGCAATCTGCAAAGCGCTCTCCACACCGTCGCCAAATCCGCATACGTCCATCAGGAAAGGATATGTTGAATCTGCTCTCGTCTGTGAATAGGACAGCATTCCACTGCAGTCTAGTCCATCTGACATGTTACTCTGCCCATTGCAGGCGCTGCTGACGATGTCTGTGAGTCAAGTTTGGCCCAACATAAGGTCGTCTTGCAGTAAGGCCTGTATCTCTGAGTCTTCGTATGACTGTCATTCGAGAGACTTGCCCACATCTACCCACTATTGCTCTTGCTGTTTGACTTGCCGGGAGAGAACGATTCCTTAGGTGATTCAGCACAATATGACGATCTTGCGCAGGGATAGTAACTCGTGGTTAGCCACTCCGAAGTCTATCCCGGGCTCTGCCAGTGGTTCTGTAACGTTCATTGAGACGTGCAATAGTGCTGTGGTGGTAATTCATCCTTCTGGCAATGGCCCGCGAGCTCATTCCGGTCTCCAACATACCAATGGCTCGTTGGCGGTCGTTTTCAGATAGTCGTGGCATTTCAAGCACATGTACTGGGTATTTTGTCTCAACGGCCTTTTTATACCGAGTATACTGCCACAACGTGTACACATTTTCAGGGTCATAGCTGTTGGGAATCGTGTTGCACGTGTAACTTTCATTGTTTTCATGTAGTCTGTACACAAACCCGTAGGTTGAATCATGCACTTTCCATTCCAGCAGCCATTCACTCTCTACCTCATGACAAACACGGGGAAAAATCCATTCCCAAACTTTTTTCCCCAGCTTCTCGGCAACAGTATATATAATAGTGGAGCGTTTTTAATGTGCTTCAGTATATACTCGTATATATATTTAGTTTAAATGATTAATTCATTTGTGCGTTAGGAAGTGTGTAGCATGTGTTAGAAAACTACGATGTGTTGCTGGCGGGCTTACAGGCATGTGCATAATTCTGGAGGCAAAAGCCAGCCTTGTGAAATGTTTAAAATAATTGAAAATGGTGGCAAAAGTATGTCTGTAGGTTTAGAAAAGCATTTAAAGAATTATTTCTTGATGGAATGGCACTTTCACCAGGAACGTAAGGACGGATGAAAGCGATTGTTTTACTGGATTGTTAATTTGTTACTTAAATATTTTATACTAGACCAAATCATTGTATGGAGGCGCATCATGGACAAATGGCCCTAACTAAGGATTTAGAGGGAAAGTGTAGTCACGGTGAACTGAATGTGGGTAATACTGGTATAAATTGTCCTGTGCATCTGCTAGCACAATGTCTGAAACTGTCTATCATTTTAACTTGTGCGAACACACAGACCACAGTTTATAAAACCTGTAGAACACAGAGAAATGAAATAAACTGAGTGTCAGCCCGTCCGCTTTCGTGGGACCAAAAGCTAGCTCCAGAAAAGTGTCTTACATGTAGATATCCTTTAAGGGGATGAAATAAACCTACAAAACTTTCCTTGTCGGTGCTATCATTGGTGACCTCTAATTGCGCGAGGTGGGCTGGAAGACTCTATTTACCTCCAGTTTACCAAGTGAATAAACTGAGTGTCAGTCTGTCCGCTTTCGTGGCACCAAAGGTTCTAGCTCCAAGAAGTGTCTTTACGTAAATATATACTCCATGGGTGATGGAATTAACCTGTAAATCTAATGTAGGTGCTTAACGTTGCTGCCCCTAATTGCGCGAGGGGGACTGGAACTCTGTCTATCTCTCCTGCTGACCAAATAAACAAACTGAGCGACAGCCTGTCCGCTTTCGTGGGACCAGAAGCTAGCTCCAGAAAAGTGTCTTTCATGTAAATATCCTTCAAGGTGAATGAAGTGAAATACAAAACTTTCCTTGTAGGTGCTAAACGTTGGTGACCCCTAATTGCGTGAGGGGGGGCTGGAACTCTGTCTATCTCCTGCTGACCAAATAAACAAACTTAGCAACAGCCTGTCCGCTTTCGTGGGACCAGAAGCTAGCTCCAGAAAAGTGTCTTACATGTAAATATCATTCAAGGTGAATGAAGTGAAATACAAAACTTTCCTTGTAGGTGCTAAACGTTGGTGACCCCTAATTGCGTGAGGGGGGCTAGACCTCTGTCTATCTTTGGCTGGCCGCTCCTAAGTGCGAGGTTCTACATAACCCAGTAATACACCAGACGAAGTTACTTGAGGACAAAGAGTCCCAGGTGCTCTTATCCGGCGCTAGAATTGGCTAACGTACTGGGAGTTAAATCCGGTTTGGGCTGGTTTGACTGAGGGCCCCGTTTAGACACACAAAGGCTGGTGATTTAAATTCTGCTATAGACGCTGGGCTGATTGATATGCTGGAAGCCGCCATGCTTTGACTTGCGATCAATAGGCGAGTATGAGACTACTACTGCAACCGATGATTTCAGATTTAGCGTTGGCTCGTTACACTGCGTGAGCTTAACTTGGCGTTGACAAAGGGTTTTGGTTCAGGAATGGGGTTGACAACTCGTGACGCTGGCTGTATTCAGAAACCCTCTAGATCGAAGAGAATATGACGTTCTTCGCCTGACTGGAGTCTGCTCTAGCGATTCGGTATCCCTGAAACTGAGACCCAAAAGAGACACCATTTACATTAAGCAAACAATAAAATCACACTAATGTTATATAACATAGTTATGCTCCGCTATGGGATTTAAATTTATTGTAATTATTGCTATGATAGTTTTAGGGCTGTCTTTAACCATATAAATCTCCTGTTCCTTCCACTCTATCAATTATCAGCATGTGCCCGCATAGGCTTAATATATTGTGTACAACCGGGTACCTGTCAGTAAATGTTCTGACAGCAAAAACTACTCCTCTTCTTCCAACTAAACATACAGGAAACCTAACCTTTTAGTTACAGTTGAATGGATATGCTTATTCATCTTACAACATTAAATGAATTACATAAACAGATTACAGCATGTGACATTACACAAATAAATCATATGTCCCACAAAATGAGTACATAGAAAATGCAATGTTCTTGCTATAATAATACAGTTGTGACTGTACATAAGATAGAATTATATCTATGGCGGGTGTCTGCTCTCTGTGAAAGTTATGACTGGAGTCTAGCTACACAAGTAAGCATATAATGATTCTCCCCAGCCACTAGAAGTTTCTATCAAAAAGGAATAAGTGACTATCTCCTATAATTCAGAGTTATAGTGCCTGTATCTCACTATTCAGTGTTAAGTGAACAATCCACACCTCTGACATTTTCTTACAGAAATGACAGTTAATTCTGCCGACTCTTAACCCATGGTAAGCCTTGTATGGACTGAGTCTACATTATCTACTTACTTACTTAGTCGTTCCCCTTCTACCGTGAGGTGTAGAGGTTTGGAAGAGAGAGCGCCAGACTATTCTATCAGCTGTCTTCTTCCTGGCATGGTTCCATTCTAGTCCTCGGTCCTTCAAAGATTGTCTAATGTTGTCCTCCCAGCGGACTCTGGGTCGTTCTGGAGGTCTGGATCCCTGGCTCTTTGTTTCCCATGCTTGTTTCCCATGCTTGTCGTGGTAGCCGATCTTCTCCCATTCTGCAGACATGGCCAAATCATCTTAGTTGGGACTGTTCTATTTGGGTCTGCAGCGGGTGAGATTTTAGGCCTTGACATATCGTCTGGTTGTGGATCATGTCTCTTCTTGTTACTTCAACCACCTTCCTCGGATACCTCATTTCTGAAGTTAGAATCTGGCTTTTGTGGGTTGTAGTCATTGCCCATGACTCGCATCCATATGTCAAGACTGAGACATAGGTGGAGCGGTATACAGCCATCTTCGTTTTCTTACCAACCTCTTTCTTGCTGAGGAATCCTCGATTTATGGCCTGATAAAGTCTCCCAGCCACTGCTTTTCGAGTGGCCAACTCTTCTTTGATGCCCCCCTTTCGGTCGATAATAGCTCTGAGATATTTAAAGTGGTCGACCTGCTCCAGGACCTGTTCTCCCAACTTAATCTGATGTTTTCTTTCTTCTCGTGATATCACCATTACATTATCACTGAATTAAATTACTAGGAGAAGTCCTCAGAAATGAATTCACGTCACTTTCCTATCAGATATATGTAAAAGCTAACATCAATATAACGTATTATAAGATCTGTTTACTCACCCCGAGAAAATGACAAGAAATAGGCAAAAATATTTTAGTTCTGTGTTAATGTTTGCCTGAATCTCAGGATGGTCTCTCTCGGGCAGTAAATATTTACGAGTGTGTTTGACTTATTAAAATTCTCTAGTCTTATAGTTTACAAATAACGCTACCCGGGACACCTGGCTTGCCTATTTCTGCAGATGTTTCGGCGTAGAACGTAATCATTAGTAAGACAAAGGTTATTCTAGAGACTACATCAGAGACAACAGCCGCCAGAAATTTCCCCAGATAGAAAAATACATAATCTTATGATCGCTCGCTGCGTTCGTCTAAGGAACAAAACCACAGAGACCGACCGCGGGTTATCTCCCCTGATCGAAGATGCAACGGTTACCCAGTCCTCAAAGGGTACCAGCCGCTAGCAGACCGTTTCTTCACAGAAACCGTCTCTCGCTCGTTCAAACACTTTAAGCGTAACAGAAATGTTTCTCTGGTCAAACGAACCACAGGTGCGTTGATGTAACGTTACCATTCGCTGACCGCTGTAGGAATTTAGTACTGAAGGCCAGCCAGAATGTAAACAAACCTCGGGTGGGGTTTGAGAAGGTGAAAAAATTGTGGCTACAAAGGTAGAAAAGAAATTACAAAATGTCAAGGAAACCAGAACATTAAAAAGTAATAACATATGGAACGGAATGGTAAAATAAATTAACAGTCACTGTGACAGTCATATTATAAAAGACACATTTCTGTTTTTGTTATCCCTGGCCTATGGAACTGACTACCATAAATTAACGCGGCATTCTGCTAAGATGAAATTAGGTGGAGAAAATCTTTAATAAGCAAATAAATAAAGTATGTAAATGGATGACAAAATTGGGTTTTCAGCTGAATACAAATAAAACATTGGGAATGATCTTCAGTAAAGGTAGGGTTGTAAAAATTAAAATTATAGATATAAATATCCAAGGACAAAACATTAATACAGTGCAAGCCACTCGATATCTAGGAATGATATTGATCCAACAGCTAAAATTAAATGAACACATAGATAAACTAGTGGAGTCTTGCAGAGGATTGACTAACTTATTAAGATATTTGAAAGGTAATGGATGGGGTGCAAGCACTAGGACAACGCTCACTTTTTATAAATCTTTTATTAGAGGAAAAATGGATTATGAAAGTATAATATATGACTGCTGCACACAGCAACAAGATTAAATTAGACAGAATTTAGCATCAGGCTTTATGTACAAAAGCAGGTGCAATCAGATCAACATCAATGGGAGCTATATAGGTGGCTTTAGGAATTCTATCCTTAGAATTACGGAGAAAGGAGTTAAGACTAACACCCATGTGTTACCAAGGCCCAAAAGGGGAGCAAAGAATAGTAACACTGTTCCCTTCCATGCATGTCGTAGAAAGCGACTAAGGTGGGTTGGGCATAGGGCTGGTTACCACATCCTGTAAAAAATTTAAACCACAAAAACTTCAACAAATATAGACAAGTCAAATAAGGAAACTAAAACACAGCCATCCAAGACAGGGGAAGGTCCACTCGCAGGGAGGCGTATGATGCAACACAGAGAAAGCCGAAAGGAGTCTGTGTTGCTGACTAACCTTCTTTCTTCTAGGAGAACTTCCAGATTTGGCACCTGGAATGTTCGGACATTAAACGAACAAGGGAAAGTGGCACAAGTAGCAGCAGAAATGAGGGAATATAATATTGAGGTTCTGGGAATGTGTGAAATAAAGTGGAAGGGGGTAGACAGGAAAAAATCTCATCACAGGTGAATTGGTGTTGTCCTCAGGACATGAAGACGAAAGTTCACACCACTGTGAAGGGGTAGCTCTTATGTTATCTAAAGAAGCACAGAAAGCACTCATTGAATGGGAAGCCGTTGGACCCAGAATAATAACAGCCACTTTTAAAACAGCTAAAAAGAAAATACATGTAAATGTCATCCAATGTTATGCACCAACTAATGACAAAGAAGAGTCGGTGAAAGAAGCATTTTATAATAGACTACAGGAAATTATGGATAAAGTAAAAAGAAGAGACATCACAATTTTGATGGGTAACATGAATGCAAAGATAGGTACAGTCAATACCGGCTTTGAAGAAGTCATGGGAAAACATGGGTTAGGAATAATGAATGAAAATGGGGAACTATTCTCAAACTTCTGTGCTTCAAATCAACTGGCTATAGGAGGAAGCTTGTTTCCACATAAGAGAATACATAAGGCAACATGGATATCACCAGACCATAGAACAGAAAATCAGATTGATCATATATGCATAAACAAGAAATTTAGATCATCATTGCAGGATGTAAAGGTATATAGAGGAGCAGATGTGGCATCAGATCACCACCTTCTAATAGCCAAAGTAAAAATGAAACTCAAGAGATATGCAACAATGCAAAATTATAGACAACAATTTAATGTAGGACATCTAAGAAATCAAGAAACAAGAGACAAATTTGCGGTCACAGTATCCAACAAATTCCAAGTGCTCCAATAGCTGGAAGATGTAGAGAATACAGAAGACTATTGGCAGCAAATCAAAACGGTATGGAATGAGACATGTGAAGAAATACTGGGGAAAAGGGAAAGACAACAAAAAGCATGCATAACAACAGAAACTATCAATAAGATAAAAGACAGAAAAAAAAGAAAGCAGATTTAAACAAAAGCAAAACCAGAAGTTCCAAAGCCAAGGCTCAAGAAGTGTGCACAGAAGCAAACAAAGAAGAAAAAAGAAGTATCAAAAGAGACAAGAGGAAGTATATTGAGGAGTTGGCAAGAGAGGCAGAAGATGCTGCAGCCAAAGGAAATATGAGAGAACTGTATAGCAGTACAAAGAAGCTAACAGGGAAATACAAGCAAACAAGTTGCTTCATAAAAGACAAGAATGGGAAACTGCTCAGCAATTTACAGGAGCAAATGAAGAGGTGGATAGAATATTTTGGTGACCTTCTCAATAGACCAGCTCCACAAAACCCCCCTGACATCCAGCCAGCAGAAGAAGAGCTACAAATTAACGGTGAAAGACCAACGAAGGAAGAAATAAAGAAAGCCATAAAGCTTCTAAGAGATGGAAAAGCGTCTGGACCTGATGGCATTCCAGCAGAGGCCATAAAAGCAGATATCAACACCTCTATAGAGATGTTATATAAATTACTTGGTAAAGTCTGGGAAAAGGAATAGATACCAGCAGAATGGAAGGAAGGATATCTGGTTAAGTTGCCTAAGAAGGGAAATTTACAAGAGTGCACAAATTATAGAGGAATAATGTTACTATCAGTGCCAGGAAAAGTATTAAACAGGATTTTCCTTGAGAGATTAAAAGAGTCCATAGATAAGAAACTGAGAGATGAACAAGCAGATTTTCGACAAAACAGATCATGTACAGATCAGATAGCCACTTTGAGAATAATAGTTGAACAAAGTCTGGAATGGAATTCACCACTATACATCGGATTTGTGGACTACGAAAAGGCATTTGACAGTGTAGACAAAGAATCACTTTGGAAATTGATGAGGCATTATGGAGTTCCCATGAAGATCATTAATTTAATAAAGAAAACATATGAAGACATGACATGCAGAGTTCTTCACGAAGGACAGCTTACAGAACCGTTTGGGATAAGAACAGGAGTGCGACAGGGATGCCTCTTGTCACCATTTCTTTTCTTACTAGCAATAGACTGGGTTATGAGATCATCAACAACACACAACAGAAATGGAATCCAGTGGACTCTGACTAAGCAGTTGGATGACCTAGATTTTGCTGATGACTTGGCTCTTCTGTCCTACAACCGTAATCAGATGCAGGACAAATTGAAAACACTCGATGAGAGGTCACAGCAATTGGGTCTGAAAATACACAGGGAAAAGACAAAAATAATGAGAATAAATGCAGGTAATGATAACAGTGTTGAACTTGAAGAAACACCAATACAAGATGTAGAATCGTACACATATCTTGGCAGTAATATAGACAAAGTTGGAGGGACAGACAGACAGCGATATCACAATAAGAATACAAAAGGCAAGAGGAGCTTTCATTGCATTGGGAAATATATGGAGATCAAGAGAAATCGGATCCAACACAAAAATAAGAATCTTCAACTCAAATGTGAAGTCAGTCCTACTGTATGGCTCTGAGACATGGAGAATAACAAAGACAACAACCAAAAAGCTACAGACTTTCATAAATGGGTGCTTGCGTAGAATAGAGGGATTAAAATGGTATGACAAGGTTACCAACGTGGAACTGATGACAAGAACTAGACAAGTGCCAGTGGAACAAGAGATGAGAAGAAGACGATGGCGATGGATAGGACACACACTGAATAAACCTGTTGATAGCATTACAAGGCAGTCCTTGTTCTGGAACCCCCAGGGCAAGAGAGGCAGAGGTAGACCAAGAAGCACATGGAGAAGAGAACTGGAAACAGAGGTGAAAATGATGAGGAGAGCATGGAAAGAACTTGAGATGACGGCACGTGACAGGAGGACTTGGCATGTGTTTGTTGAAGGCCTATGCTCCTTTGGGAGTGGAGGGTTATGATGATGAGTTAAGACTAAATTACTTGAACAGAGTTATGTTAGATAAGTCTCACCCAGCACATACAGCTTTTACCAGATGCCAACTAACAACTCAGGCCAATCCACTAGGTACCCTACAGAATGGAAGTGTATGGAGGAAATTGTCCCTCTGGTTACATTAATTACATCAATTAATAACAGTTGTGAATACAAGCCAGTGATTCCACCCTGGGCGATCAAGAAACCAGACATGGACTACCACCTATCAGAAATACTTAAGAAAACAAGTAATGTAGACAATATTAAAAACACAGCCAGGAAATATATACAACAAATATCAAAAGACAGCATTACTGTATACATAGATGGATCCAAGGGAGAGGATGGCAAATTGGGGATAGGAATATATATTCCAATATGGAAAATGGCAAAAGAATATAGCATTACGGAAAATACATCTATTTTCACTGCAGAGATGGTGGCAATACTAAAAGCACTAGAAATATTCTCTAATAACCCTCCCAAGAAACTAACAGTTTTAACTGACTCTCTTTCAACAATTGAAGCAATAATAAGAAACTTACAAGAATGCAGTAGACCTGATATAGCAGAGGGGACATTTCTGGCTACTATATATATTCCCGAGGATGGTCAGTCTTCATAGTTTGGATACCTTCACATGTTGGTGACTTCAAAGCTAGAGTGTGTGCCAATAATTTTTTACGGCCTTCATGTCTTGGCAGGTTTGGTATTCTTTTTCTTCTTCTTTGATCCATAACCACCAACCGTCAAAGCAGTCAGCGGCAATCACGCCTAGTGGCGTCTTGTAGCGCAGCAACAAATTGATTCCACTTTGCTCGGTCGGCAGCCATCCTTCGTACAGTGCCCCAACTGTGGTTCATTCTTTGCATCTCAGCTTCCACAGTTCTCCACTAAGTTGTTTTTGGTCGGCCTCTCTTTCGCTTTCCCTCGGGGGTCCATAGCATAGCTGTTCTTGTGACGGTATAAGGGTCCCTTCTGAATCACCAAACGGACGAGACAAAAACCAGATAGATCACATAATGATCAATGGCAGATGGAGACATGCACTACAAGTCGTGAAAGTAAGAAGAGGCGCAGATGTGGGAAGTGATCATCACCTAGTAGTAGCAAGACTGAAGGTGAAACTCAGAGCTGCTGGACCAGTTGGAGTCAAACAGAAAAGATATAACATCACGAAACTTAAGGACTCCCTCACCAGAAAAGCGTTCGTGGTCGACGTAAAGAGACGATATCTGATTACCAAAAGCCAGGAAAGAACAGAGACCGACGATGTCGACCAGAAATTCAACACCATCTCAACAATATATAAAGAAAGGTTTGGTATTGGCAAGATAAAAGACAATGGACAACGACTCTTGGAGTTGTGTGCCTATCATGACCTCTGCATGACCAACACCTACTTTCAGACAATATCACAGCATAAGGTTTCGTGTAGATACCCATGATTCAAGCCCTAGCACAAAATGGATCAGATTCTTGTTAAAAGATCACTTCTCAAGTCTGTGCTATCCACGCACTTGTACCATAGTGCAGACTGTGATACAAATCACTCATTGGTTTGCTGCTAAATCAGATCACAACCAAGAAAACTCCATCATGTCAGACATGAAATGAAACCACAGATCAATATCAGCGAGATGTCAGCCTCTGTCATGACACTCAATTTACCACAACCTTCAAGAAAGCACTCTGTAGCCCACAGCATGGCGATACTGTCACAGAGAACTAGGAGCACCTGCGGAACACCATTGATAGTCTTACCTTTGGTAAAAGAACAGCAAAGTCAAATTACTGGTTTGATGCTTCATCAGACGTGATGAAATCTGTCACTGAAGCTAAGTGCAGTGCTGCAATTGAATACAAACATTCAATGAGTGCTAGAACCTTATAGATCCTGTTTGCTCTTACTGCTTGACTTGTGCAAATGAGTATTGGCTCCAGCTTAGTGACAGCATCCAGACCACAGCACAAATAGGCCACGCTAGACAAATGTGCAGCGGTATAAAGAAAGCACTTGCTCCCCTAAAAAAGTAAGATGGCACCACTAAAAACCATCAGTGGTGAGAAACCAACCAATAAGAGTAAAAAATTAAAATGAAAAGTTGGATCGAACACTACTCTGAGCTTTACGCTAAAGAAAATACATTGACAATGTCAAGTGCCTGCCAACTATGGAGGTGCTGGATTCTGAACCACGATTGGAAGCATTCAGCTTGACCTCTGGCAAAGCACCAGGCAGTAATGGGATTCTTCCGGATTTAATGAACTGCTGTAACAGCACACTGCAAATGGTGCTGGGCCAGTGCTGGGAAGAGACAACTATCCCTAAAGACATGCGAGATGTCAAGGTCTAGTGCAGATGGCCAACTGTTTAACTTTGCAAGGCTGAAGGCAAAAACAAAAATCAGAAGGGTCACTATAAGAGACTTGTTATTTGCTGATAATGCTGCAATCGCCACTTAAAGTCAAACAGGAGATTTAGAGCTTGACGAACCGTCACCCAAGCATGCAAGGACTTTGGCCTCACAATAAGTCTAAAGAAAACAAATGTGCTGAGTCAGGATGTGGATGTTGCACCAGTTATCACTATCGATAACTACGAATTGGCAGTGGTGCACCACTTCATATACCTGGGGTCTACAATCAATGACAAACTCTCTCTGGACACAGAAGTATTGGCAAAGCTGCAGCCACCTTTGTCTGTCTCACAACGTGGTGTTTGGGGAAACTATAAGCTCACAACAAAGACCAAAGCTGTGATATATAATGCCTGCATCACTAGCACACTTCTATATGGCAGCGAGACATGGACAACGTATGCTAAGGCAAGAAAGAAGGCTCAATACCTTCCATCCACGGTGTCCACACCACATCCTCAGTATTTCGTGGAAAGATAAAATGACAAATGTTGAGCTGTTGTCATGTGTTGGCCTTCAAAGCATGCACACACTGCTTAGGTAGTGCAGACTATGCTGGCTTGGCCATGTCCGCCTCATGGAAGATGGTCGCATCCTAAAAGATATCTTCTATGGACAACTTGCAGAAGGCAAAAGAACAGTCAGGTGCCCGCAGCTGAGGTTTGAAGATGTGTGCAAGAGAGACATAATGTCACTGGACATAAATCCAGCAACCTGGGAGAATGAAGCCGCTGATCGTACCAAGTGGTGATGCTCTGTACGGTGCTGCCTCCGATTTGGCGAAAAGCTTTCACGGCAAGCTTAAGACAGGAGAAAATGTCGAAAGGAACACCAGGAAAAAAAGGCAGGTAAGGGCTGTCACCTCAGAGGTGAATTCCCATAGTTGGTTATGACTGAATGGGTTATTACTATTAGACTGGAACATGGGACCACCATATTTTGAACCTGATACTTTTGCTGCAATAGGCTAGGGCACTAACTACTCTGCTACTAATGCTCTTAATTATAATACATATGTGATTAAAAGAACAATATGTATGTAAAATAATCAAGGCATACTATATAGCACAAAGGTGTTTTGTATTTCCCATCCCAATTCTAAACCCTTTGAAAGTAAAAATTGTTTATTCCTTAAAACCTTAACGTAGACTCCAAAGCTGCACGAAGCCTTCTTTTAGTCTTTGTTCCAGATCTTCTGACATCCTGGCATAATATTTTTGCATTACTTGTCACATTGCACAAACACTGTTAGTATAACACACTTAATTATAAGGTAAAGAAATAGATTTCACGAGTTAATGGTGAAAGGTAGAATCTGTCCCTGGAGTGAGAAGATACTCTAGTCCACCCTATCTTTACGACTGTAATTGGTCTATCACACAATTTACCTTCCCGTATATATTAACATATACACTATTAACCACTCATATGCACACACACAGATAAGTGACAACAATTAGACGCACAAACGTGAAACTGTAGCAAATGGAGTAGGGATATTGGGCCGAGCTGACCAACACAGGTAATTAAGTTTTTCTTGTTAAATTTATTTACCATAAAAAAACTTCACAACATCAAGTATCAATAGCAATAGAAAAAAAGCATAGGTTACAGAAATAATAAAGAAATAAACCCATAAGTGCAATCCCCTCTGTTGAGACAAGATCCCGCTAGAAGAAGTTATTAAACCTAAAGGTCAAAAAGATTTGCGCTATGGTATAGAATTTGACTATACTGTAAAGAACAGAGTTTCTAATTAATCTAACCTGAAAATAACAGTATTTGCAAACAATAAGGAAAAGAAAAAACAAAGTGAATACAATGATTATACAATAGAAGTATTATTCACTGCTTCTTTCTCTCGCTTCAGACAAACTGTGGCCACATTCAGTCTCGCTTACATAATAGTTGGTTCACAACATCTTGAACATATCTCCATGGAACACACAACTAATCCATTGTTGGGTTTTGGCAAAATAAGCCCCAGTTCCTCCAAGACTGATTAATCTTCCTATCGGGGAACGCTTACTGTTTTAACTGTTAATTAGATCTGTTTAGGTCACATCAATTAGTCCAGGTAGGAAAATAATTACGAGATCTAGTGTTTACAGTGTACAGTAGCTTGTAATTCCAATACTTAAAGAGAATGTCAGGTAGGTAAATCTCTCTGGATAAATCCTCGCCACAACAGTGGTTGGTAGTCGGGTAGTGTTAATTTTGATAATTTCGCCACATCGGGCTGAATGTACATGAAAATGGAAAAGAATCTGGGTAGCTATATGTCCAGTTACAATTATTCTTATTCTTATATGGGTGTACTTTCTCTCTCTCTCTCTCTCTCTGGGTGAAACAAGAGGGCCGAACAGGTCAACCTCGAAGACCTGCTATTTACATAAGAATGTTTGTTTTGGTACTATTGGACTAAGACTTAGACCCATTTTCTCGGATTTAGGCCGCTGGTAGGTTTTGGTTTGTGATCCGTACTAGATTTTAGTAAGAAAATACAAACATTTAACCACAATATAGTATTCTATCCTAACCCGCGTAAAGGTATAATTTATTATCCACTCGGTTATTCAATTTGATTAGAAACCACAAGTGTATAGCCTATCTTATCGTTTTTATTAACCCGTGAAATAAGCGCTAGTCATTTACAAAATTACACATAAAGGATTAGAGATAAATATATATATATATCTTCAATACTACATCACTAGACGATTAAAATATCTCTTTCTGGGTGATCGCGGGTAATTAAATTTATGTTACAGCTGGAAAAATTAGCTATAAGTTATTTAATACGCTATTTAATAAACACAGGATATCCTAGTGAAATATAATGACAGACTTTAACAATTAAATCACTCAAAATGCTAGTATCTGTATTTACCGCAACACAGAAATTGAAACTATCTCCAATGAAATTCTAAGTAATTTCACTTGTACAACGGGTCTAGGATTCGAGCTAGATGTTCCGAAAATTCTGAGGCTACTAGATAATCTGAGTTTAAAGGATGAGGTATATATATGAAATTGGTATAAATTCGCTAGCGATTGCGAGATATCACGCCTTAGCCCGTATTTTGGGGAAATCTGCGGTTCATTCCTGAATAAAAGCTTTATTTCATGCCTATGCCGCCAACATAGACGTTGCCAACGAGCAAACCGTCTTTTGATCTCAGCTCGTACTGTAGCTAATTACGTTCCCTGGGACTCACAAACAGACGGATGAGGTCGGTAACTGTGCTTATCGCCCCTTTCCTTTCCTTCATTAGCTTAAGTCCCCCTGAGAAAATGTAATCATCAAAGGTACTTCTTTTGACTTATCGCCCTTGATTCTACAAATATACGACCCGTTCTCTGATCTGTCACTATTTCAACGATTGCCCAATCGCTCGCGTGATAATTCAGTTAACGGCTCTGGACTAGCTAATAGGTCTGTTTGTAAACATTCCTAGTGCCTGTAAAACATAGAGAAACGAAAATAGGCGTGGCTAAATTATGAGTTAGATATTGAAGTGTAGGGATTCTGCGTTTAACAAAACGTGCATACTAATAAGGAAGCAAAGGTGGGAGCAAATACATGTGGATACATGTAATCTATTTACAAAACTTTTTCACAATAACTCAGTGTTAATAAAAGTTTTATTAATTTATTTAAATATGAGTATTCCAAACACCAAATCTGTTTGCACTCAGCTTTTCTACTATAAGTCTTTTTGTATGCCTGTGTCTGTGTGGTCTACTGATAATCAGATCTCCATACAACATGTTTTCTGCAGTAGATCTCCACCATTCTCTGCCTCTTTCCTTATTGTTACACTAGAAGTTATTTACTGTCTTTTGATGCCTTCTGAATACTTACAGCAATCTTGCTCCTATGGTAGGCTAATCTGCTTCAACTTTTCCTTCTATTATGACTCTATATTTTTCTTCCATTCATGTTTAGTATCTGCATTACTTCTGAGTGCTTAAAAACATGCTAAGCAGGCAAAGAGACAGTTTTAACCTTTGATATCAACATATGGTGAGTAAATCTTGTCTGACCTAATTGTCACAGTTTGTTCCCAGTACAGGTTACTAAGCAGTCTGGTGTCTCTTCGTTAAACTCATTCTCTCCCAGGCTGTTTTTGGGTTTTACCCAGACCCCAAAATGGATGCATTTTTTTCAGACAGGTGAAGTTTTAAAAACAGACAGTGGGCAAATACATAAGTTCAGTAGGTACATATGTTATACATTTAAATGTGTTATTGACTGACAAATCTTTTGAAATGCTTTAAATCATTACTTGATGTTAGAAGTGTCTGCTATGTCTTGTGAAGTGCACAACTCATTTAAAAAATGTTTAAAAAATAAAATAAAATTGTATATTGAAACTTAAATATTTCAGCTCCTAATTAATGTATGGCAATAACATATTAAGAATATCTGTGCATATTTAGTTTGAAACATATCTAGAAACTTTTATCATTATCACTTCACAGATGTAATTTTTAGGATTTTTATTTCTCAAAACCACATATGTTTGTAAAAACAACCACTCAAAATGTGTGCAATGTTTTTCTTTGTATTTTAAAAACAGGCAGTAGATACACATTTTATTTAACTAGCTGTTGATGTTATACATAAACATGTGGGAAATTGACTGAAGAATCTTGTGAAATGCTGTAAATAATTATTTGATGCAGCAAAAGTGTCTGTCATGTTATGTGAAGTGTAGACCTGATAAAAAATAACTGAAAAAAAAAGATAAATAAAACTGTATACTTGCATATGTCAACTCCAGTTTAATCCATAGCAGAAAAATCTCAGAATATCAGTGCACATCCATTTTGAAACACAACACATTTTTACCACAATCACTTCAAATATATAATTTATGATTTTTTTCCTACACCACATATTTCTGTAAAAACCAAACAACTGTGACTAATATTATTTACAACAACCAAATTCTATTTTACATTTCCCAGAAGAATTTGCCACTATTCACATGATTTTACTGTAGTCATAAAAACATTGTGGGTGTTGATGTGGCTGGTCTGGGCATCCAGTGCAATAATAATGAGAGCGCTGACGACAAGCAGGTGTGCTGCAGTCGACACAGATCTTATCTCTTTTTGCATAACATACAAAATGTCTTTTGTAACACTGGTACTCTGAAGTTGAGGCAGCTTGAGATCTAACAGTATTAGTAGCTGCATTTTCTTGGACACTAAGACAGCAGAAGCTTCAGTTAGTTGGTGAAGCAGATTTCTTTTGAACTGCAGCAGTGATTGCTTTTTACCTCGATGAAAACAGTATAGAACTGAAGCATTCAACTGCACAATTTCAAGCAGCCAGAAGACAATTTTTTTCCACCATTTAACAGATTTTCTGTTGTGCACACCATAATAACCAACTTTTTGATCCAGGAGATCACACCCATTCATTGAATTGTTGTATTCATCTATGTGGCATAGCATAGGAAGGATAAGAACTTATAGTAGTTAGAAATAATAGAAAGTGAAGCTTTTCTTGGATCATCCCAAGGAAGATTTGGCTCAAGAAATCCTGTTGGGAGACAAAGAGTGTAAATTCTTCTAACTAGACACGGTCTGGAAAAGTTTGTAAGGAGATATTTGGTCTCTCGCTACCGTAGTCCCCTTCTCAGTTATCTATTATTATCCTTAATTATTACTGGGATTATATGTTATATTTTACGAGGCACCCCCCCCCCCCCCCCCCCCCCAGTCGGCACAATCTATCATTTTTGGTTTGACAATGTGCTTCCGTGTCGTTATGGTATCCAATTTGGCCTAAGAAGATACAAGGAAAACCGATTTTTGTCTCTAAATGCTGTACACAACACTGTGCTTGTTTGTGTCATTTACCATCTGTATTCCAGATCACTAAGGCGCAAAGTCTTCAGCTGTAATGGAAAATTTCTCCGGATAATGTTCTGAGTACCAGTGTAGTATTGCTTCTTCTCCAGTAAGACGTCAATGAGTTCTCTTGTGGTGAAAGACCTACCAGCAAATAAATTATGTCCTATACCCAAAGCCTGTATTAGGGTCTGAAGAATCTTGACAGCTTGCCCACTGTTTGCATCCACTTCAGGATCATATGAAGTATCAGAACCAAAATATGTGAACATGTTCACCACATATCCAGTTGCTGAATCACATAAACCAAAGACTTTTATGTGATATTTGCTTGGTTTACTTGGATTATACTGCTTATATTGTCATCTGCCTTTATACCCTATTACCATTTCATCCAAACTGAGATTTTGGAATGGGTAAAAGGCACTCTGAAATGTTTGCAACAACATGTTCATAAAAGGTTCAATCTTTTCTTTTCCTTGTGAATTTTCATCAGAGGCATGAAGCATTGTATGATATAATGCTTCAAATCTACTGCTTGAAAACATCTGACGAAACCAAGGAGTATAAAATTCTGCAGATGTAGACCAGTAGTCAAGAATGCATGGTCTTTTCTGAATCCCAATATTTATTAATAAATAAATAAATGCTTTAAGCACCAAACACGGCGCATAAGGCAGAAACCAGTGCTCTCCAGGTTGTACATTGTGACGCCACTCCTCTTAGCTCTTGCACATTAATCCCAACGTTCTTCCTTCTCTTATTATTGTTCTTCTGAGTGTTTCTTTTGGTCTTCCTTTTTTCCTCTTACCCTCAGGAACCCAAGTGAGTGCCTGCAATGGTATTCTGTTGTTTTGCATTCGTAGGACATGACCGATATATGACCATCGTCTTTTCCTTATATAGTCGGAGACATATTTCTGCCTAGAGTCTTCTCTTATTTGTCGATTAGTCTTGAATTCTTTCCAGCTGATGTTCATGAGTTTTCTAAGACATTTGTTCTCGAATGTATTCAGCTTGTTCTCCAATGATTTTGTTATTTTCCAACTCTCACAGCCGTATGTTAACACTGAGATAACATTTGAATTAAACAGACGAAGCTTGGTATGTATATTCAATGATCGTAATTTCCAAATGTTAGATAATCTATTGAAAGCGCTAGCTGCCAAAGCAATTCTAGTATGGATTTCTCTTGTTGTGTCACCATCCTGAGTCATTTTACTGCCTAAATAATTGAAACTTTCAACTTTCTGTAGTTTTTCCCCGTTCAAGATGATATCAAAGGTCTCGTTAGAAAAGTTCATAGCTTTAGTTTTAGAGGCATTTATTTGGAGACCTATTTTAACCGAGAGATGACACAAATTATTTACTGCTTCTTGGGATTGTCTGGGTGTTGAACTTAAGAATGCTAAATCATCTGCAAAATCCAGGTCCCCCAGGAATTTTCCATTTGTCCATTTTATACCTAATTGTTCATTGTGGGTATAGTTTCTCATAACCCGAACAATAGCTATTCCAAAAAGTAGTGGTGACATAATACAGCCTTGTTTCACCCCTGTTTCTGTAAACCATTCTGTATTCCCTTTATTTGTTCTAACACAACATCTTGCATTGTCATATAGCGCTTTGATTATATTCACATATTTTGTTGGAAAACCATAGATTGTAAGTATCTTCCACAATGATGGGCGGTGTAGACTATCAAAGGCTTTTTGAAAATCGACGAAGGTGATAATAAGTGGCGATTTCCACTGATTCTTCTATAATTGTTCTTAGTGTGAATATTTGATCAATACATGATCGTTTCGGCCTAAAACCCGCTTGTTCTTCTCTGATCTTTTTCGTCAGCATGCAATTTAAGTCTTTCTAACATAATGCAACATAATAATTTTCCAGGTAATGATAATAGAGATATACCACGCCAGTTATTACAGTCTGATAGATCACCTTTCTTCGGTAACTTTACAATAATACTGTCTTTCCATTGTTGTGGTGGTTGTTCTTCTCTCCATACTTCATTTATAATATCTAAAATTCTCAAGAGGTTGTTGTCATTAACTGCTTTAATCATTTCCCCTGAAATTTCGTCAACTCCAGCAGCTTTAAAATTTTTAAATCTTTTAACGGCTTGTTTGATCTCGTCCAGCGTGAATTCATCGCAAGTTATTGGCAAGGTGGTTGTGGGTGTTTCATTATTAAAATCAGGTGTTACTGTTGGTGGTGGTCTGTTTAGCACCTCCATGAAGTGCTCAGCCCATCTCTTCATTTGTTCTTTTTCTGTTGGTATTGGATTCCCTAATTTACCTTTAACAGGTGTTTCCATAGCAGTAGGCTGGTGACATAGTTGTTTTGTAATTTGATAAAGGCACCTACTATTACCAGTTCTTGCAGCATTTTCAGCTTCTACGGCCAGTTCATTGATGAAATGTCTTTTATCTCTTCGAGTTTTTGTCTTCACTTCTTTATTTAACAAGTTATAAGTTAGTTTGCAAGATTCAACTGCATTATGTGTACTTGCCGCTAGTAGTTTAAGTTTTGCTGTTTTCCTTTCTTGTATTTTATCCCAAGTATCTTCTCTCATCCATTTTTTCTTTTTATGTACTAGGTATCCGGTGGTCGCTACAGCTGCTTCTGTCATTGCTGTTCTCAGTTGTTCCCATTTAGTATCGATTGTCTTGGTGGTGACATCGTTGTCAATTTTGCCTAAAGCATCAAAATAGTTGTTCATTTTGACATTATATTCCTCTTTTACATCGTTTGATTGCAGTCTGTGTACATCTATTCTTCTATTTTTATTCGGTTGGTATAACTTCTTCAGTTTAATTCTCAGTTTAGATATGCAGAGGTTATGATCGCTTCCGATCTCTGCACCTCTGACGTCTTGAACTGATGAGCGAAATTTTGCGCTTATGCAGAAGTGATCTATCTGGTTCTTAGTTCTGCCATCAGGTGAATTCCATGTTATCTTGTGGATATTCTTATGTGGAAAGATGGTGTCCGCCACAACGAGGTTTGATATTTCACAAAGTTCTAGAAGTCTTTCACCATTTTGATTCATACAGCCTATGCCATGAGTACCGAGATATCTTTGTACTCCATCGTTGTTGTCACCTACTTTGGCGTTAAAATCGCCCATGACTACTATTATGTCATGCTTGGGTATTGTGTTGATGGTACTTAGAAGTGCTTCATAGAAGTCATCTTTTGTGGTATCAAGAGCGTCGTTAGTTGGTACTTCATTTATAATATCTAAAATTCTCAAGAGGTTGTTGTCATTAACTGCTTTAATCATTTCGCCTGAAATTTCGTCAACCCCAGCAGCTTTAAAATTTTTAAATCTTTTAACGGCTTGTTTGATCTTGTCCAGCGTGAATTCATCGCAAGTTATTGGCAAGGTGGTTGTGGGTGTTTCATTATTAAAATCAGGTGTTACTGTTGGTGGTGGTCTGTTTAGCACCTCTATGAAGTGCTCAGCCCATCTCTTCATTTATTCTTATTCTGTTGGTATTGGATTCCCTAATTTATCTTTAACAGGTGTTTCCATATCAGTAGGCTGGTGACATAGTTGTTTTGTAATTTGATAAAGGCACCTACTATTACCAGTTCTTGCAGCATTTTCAGCTTCTACGGCCAGTTCATTGATGAAATGTCTTTTATCTCTTTGAGTTTTTGTCTTCACTTCTTTATTTAACAAGTTATAAGTTAGTTTGCAAGATTCAACTACATTATGTGTACTTGCCGCTAGTAGTTTAAGTTTTGCTGTTTTCCTTTCTTGTATTTTACCCCAAGTATCTTCTTTCATCCATTTTTTCTTTTTATGTACTAGGTATCCAGTGGTCGCTACAGCTGCTTCTGTCATTGCTGTTCTCAGTTGTTCCCATTTAGTATCGATTGTCTTGGTGGTGACATCGTTGTCAATTTTGCCTAAAGCATCAAAATAGTTGTTCATTTTGACATTATATTCCTCTTTTACATCTATTCTTCTATTTTTATTCGGTTGGTATAACTTCTTCAGTTTAATTCTCAGTTTAGCTATGCAGAGGTTATGATCACTTCCGATCTCTGCACCTCTGTATGCTCTGACGTTTTGAACTGATGAGCGAAATTTTGCGCTTATGCAGAAGTGATCTATCTGGTTCTTAGTTCTGCCATCAGGTGAATTCCATGTTATCTTGTGGATATTCTTATGTGGAAAGATGGTGTCCACCACAACGAGGTTTGATATTTCACAAAGTTCTAGAAGTCTTTCACCATTTTGATTCATACAGCCTATGCCATGAGTACCGAGATATCTTTGTACTCCATCGTTGTTGTCACCTACTTTGGCGTTAAAATCGCCCATGACTACTATTATGTCATGCTTGGGTATTGTGTTGATGGTACTTAGAAGTGCTTCATAGAAGTCATCTTTTGTGGTATCAAGAGCGTCGTTAGTTGGTACTTCATTTATAATATCTAAAATTCTCAAGAGGTTGTTGTCATTAACTGCTTTAATCATTTCGCCTGAAATTTCGTCAACTCCAGCAGCTTTAAAATTTTTTAATCTTTTAACGGCTTGTTTGATCTTGTCCAGCGTGAATTCATCGCAAGTTATTGGCAAGGTGGTTGTGGGTGTTTCATTATTAAAATCAGGTGTTACTGTTGGTGGTGGTCTGTTTAGCATCTCCATGAAGTGCTCAGCCCATCTCTTCATTTGTTCTTTTTCTGTTAGTATTGGATTCCCTAATTTATCTTTAACAGGTGTTTCCATATCAGTAGGCTGGTGACATAGTTGTTTTGTAATTTGATAAAGGCACCTACTATTACCAGTTCTTGCAGCATTTTCAGCTTCTACGGCCAGTTCATTGATGAAATGTCTTTTATCTCTTCGAGTTTTTGTCTTCACTTCTTTATTTAACAAGTTATAAGTTAGTTTGCAAGATTCAACTGCATTATGTGTACTTGCCGCTAGTAGTTTAAGTTTTGCTGTTTTCCTTTCTTGTATTTTATCCCAAGTATCTTCTCTCATCCATTTTTTCTTTTTATGTACTAGGTATCCAGTGGTCGCTACAGCTGCTTCTGTCATTGCTGTTCTCAGTTGTTCCCATTTAGTATCGATTGTCTTGGTGGTGACATCATTGTCAATTTTGCCTAAAGCATCGAAATAGTTGTTCATTTTGACATTATATTCCTCTTTTACATCGTTTGATTGCAGTCTGTGTACAAAATTTATTAGGACAGCAATAAACTTATCAAGTTCATGGCGTGTGACTTCCGTCCACCGAGAATACATTGAATATTGTTTCGCAGGGTAATTTTGAATACATTTGAGTCTGGCATAATCATTGGTGCACTGGCACATGAAATCTTTAACCTCATCTGTAAACAAAACATTGAAACATTTCAATGGGGTTGACAGGTCAAGCCCCTCAGTCACACCTGGTGTTCTCTTTGGACAAAATCAAAATGCATTTTGTCATGCCCTCAGCAATTTATAACCACTTTGGAAAATCTTGATGAGGATGCACTTGCCTCTAGACTTGTGGCAGTTCTCGTAGCTTTACTGTTGGTCAGAATGGGTTTTTTTACCCCTTCCTTTTCCTTTAGTGACTGAAAGTTTAGCTCTTTTTATACCAGTCCTATCTGATGCCTGTTCAATCAGCTGATCTTCATCGCCATCAGAATAATCACTTTCATTAATATTCTGACACAAAGTCTTTACAACATCTTAATCGGAATCACTAAACCTAACTTCTAAATCACTGTCGCTAGAATTATCTTCCGTCCACTGAGAAGTAAGCACTCGTGCTTGCTCAGCTGATAGCCGGTTTTTAGAAGAATCTCGCTCCATTTTGTTTGTAAACAAAGGATTAGAAATGGATAAAAATCACACAATTTTAGCTTAACACATTTTTCATTCGCTCACAAACGTCCACAAACATGTGCCGGATGTAATGAAATGATTTAAAACCGACTAGTTGCCAGGTATTTTATAATTTTCCGTTCAAATTTGACATATATGACCTTGGAATGTGGTGCGTCCTGGGTGTCATGGAAGGCCTATCTGGCGCGCCACATGCCCGTGTTGGCAGAATGAGTTGAGACCTTTTTCTTCAAGGCATTTAATTAGTTATCAATGATGAACTCTTTTAACAGACTTCTTGAAGTCCATAAAGCACATATTTTTATAAATATATTTTTGTGTAATCTGCTCATTGTTCTGCCAATATTTGTATACAAAATATTGTATCAATTGTTTTTCTGCATTGTCAAAAGCCAAACTGTCCTTTCTGTATAATCTTGAGTATTATTTTAATCATGTGCTTCATCAGGCTCGTTGTTAAATAGTCTGAACACTCCACTGTCCTGTTATGTGTTTGTTTGACTTCTTGCTTGAACATGTGCAAGGCCCTTTAGAGTATCACAAGAACTGGATGAGTATAAACATCACTTTGATAAGGTTTCTTTCCTGCACATATTCTTTAAGGGCATCCACGGCAGTGAAAATTGAGTTTCAAGTATAAAATATTGATTTTTTACTTTTGAGCTTATTTTATTAAATAATCATCGAGGAATCCATCAAGCAAGGTTTTATGATATAAAAAATGCATATGATGTGTCAAAAAGCATATTTTCCGCACTCCCCCTAAGATATGCTTTGCAAATTTGTGCAGAAAATGCAAGATTTGCCTCTCAATAATACCTTAGATATGCTGTCAGCATCATGGAATACGTGGTATCGATGAAAAGGGAATGTCTTAATCTCCCCAATTATAGTAAATTTGAAACCTTTCTTTCTCATAGCTCTGCGTGATTTGAATTCAAAACACCTTCTTATTTTACGCTAACTTCCTTATAAGGAGTGATCACACAATGACCTCATTCCCTCATTCATGACCCATTCACGTTTATGTTTTTCATTGGTCATAACAACGCGCTGATTGACCAGCAATATTCCGGAAGATAACAACCACAACTTTTGCCATAAACAAAATAAGTCTTTGCTCAGTGTAATGTGATGTTTTTCATCGACAGTTCTCTCTTGATTACAGTACAAATTGCAGCAAGCGTAAATTTGTGTCATTAAAAAAGGTAAAATTCAGTGTCATTGTCGCCATTGGAGAGTAAAACTTTGGTCCATCAGCCAGTGCAGAAATAAAAAAAGCTAGGTTAAGCATCTGCAAATAACTCAAAAGTGTGACTAAGGAAACGTCTGGCCAACAGCCAGAAATATGAGGTTGACAAACTTGTAAAAAGAAGAAAAATTAGACAAGAGGCAAAACAAAGGCAACAGGAAGAGCTGCAGGAAGCTGAAGCATATGGTGATGGACAATTTTAGAGACTTTGTTGGACTACAGTGAAAACTAACTTTTGTTCTAATAACATTTTCAAACTTTTTATGTGCTCAATAGACACAGTGTATGTCAATGAACCAAATTCCACAGTTTATTTTGTTAAAAAACATGTGGTTACCATAGTAACCAAAAAAAAACATCCGCCATATTGGATTTTCACCACTTTTCGAGAGCTAAAAACTTATGTTTCCCATTGACCAAACTTTACCAAATTGCACACACATGTTGTGACTGACAATTAAAACAATTTGTCAGGTGCTTTTTTTGATAAGTTTAAAATTCTATTTTTAATGATTTTTTTTTAAAAATACACTATATTTGTATGAAAAACAATGAAAAAAAATATTTTTAAAAATATATCAAAGCAAATTACCAAAATATCAAAAAAAGCCCCTGTCAATTTAAAGGTATATATGTGTCCTACATGCATGCCAAATTTCAGACTGATCTATTAGATAGTTTGTAAAAAAATAACATTTTTTGTTAATAAAATGTTAGTTTTGAGAAAAATGCATTTTAGTCACCGAATGACTTATCTTGTCCAATATACTCCATTCTGGGGGGCTGAATGTGTTTAAAATTGTCCAGCACTATATGCTGCACCTCCTTCAGCTTCCTGCAGCTGCTCCTCTTGCCTTTATCTTGCCTAATTTTTCTTCTTTCCTTCTACATGGTAACCAAAAAAAACAACCGCCATATTGGGTTTTTCACCAATTTTCAAGAGCAAAAATCTTATGTTTACCATTGACCAAACTTGATCAAATTGCACACACATGTTGTGACTGACAATTAAAACAATTTGTCAGGTGCTTTTTTTGATAAGTTTAAAATTTTATTTTTAATGATTTTTTTTTAAAAATACACTATATTTGTATGAAAAACAATGAAAAAAAAATATTTAAAAAAATATATCAAAGCAAATTACCAAAATATCAAAAAAGGCCCCTGTCAATTTAAAGGTATATATGTGTCCTACATGCATGCCAAATTTCAGACTGATCTATTAGATAGTTTGTAAACAATAACATTTTTTGTTAATAAAATGTTAGTTTTAAGAAAAATGCATTTTAGTCACCGAATGACTTGTCTTGTCCAATATACTTCATTCTGGGGGGCTGAATGTGTTTAAAATTTTCCAGCACTATATGCTGCACCTCCTTCAGCTTCCTTTAAAATTCTATTTTTAATGATTTAAAAAAAAATACACTATATTTGTATGAAAAACAATGAAAAAAAAATATTAAAAAAAATATATCAAAGCAAATTACCAAAATATAAAAAAAGCATGTGACAATTTAAAGGTATATATGTGTACTACATGCATGCCAAATTTTAGACTACTCTGTTAGATAGTTTGTTAGTAATAAAATTTTGGTTAATAAAATGTTAGTTTTAAGAAAAATGCATTTTACTCACCGAGTGCCTTGTCTTGTCTAATATACTCCATTCTGGGGGGCTGAATGTGTTTAAAATCCTCCAGGACTATATGCTGCACCTCCTTCAGCTTCTTGCAGTTCCTCCTCTCACCTTTGTCTTGCCTCTTGCCTAATTTTTCTTCTTTTTACAAGTTTGTCAGCCTCATGTTTCTGGCTGTTGGCCAGACGTTTCCTCAGTCGCACCTGTCCAAGGCGTATTGAGTTTGTTCCAGATGCTTGACCACACAGCCTTTTTATTTCTGCACTGGCTGATGGACCAAAGTTGAACTCTCCAATGGCCACAAGGACACTGAATTTGGCTTTTTTTAATGACACAAATTTCCGCTTGCTGCAACGACTCCATATAACATTGTGTAGGCTTTCATTTGCATTTTGTGTAGCACCTAGCTGACATCGCTTCAGCAAATGCTGATCAGTAAGACGCTCATAAATAGGGGCTAAGTGCTTATGGAGCAGGTTGTAGTCTAGCAGAGTGTGAACCTTGGTCTCGTGTGGTCCGGCAGCTTCTCCTTTGGCGATGGAAGCCTGATAGAAACACCAGGAGTCTTTGCCTGGGGGACACAAATTATGTTGAGGTTTGTCGTTTGTCGAATACCCATGGTAGAGAGAAGCCATGATGGCTTGTTTCATCTCTGGGGCTGTACTATGCTTGCGGATGGCCCTGGTGTAGTAAATACACAATTTTCGTATGGCATTTTGGGTTAGACGACCACGGCCATTTCCCCCAAGGGTGACTTTTTGTTTCCTGCAGTCAGTAATCAGTGTCCTCAGTGCAGTGCCTAATCGCTTTGCAACATGGTTGACGCACTCTTCTTTGGTTATGTCAACTTCTGGTCCATACGGTTTGATGTCGCAGAGTCTGTTGTAGGCCTTGGAATCGCCATCTGATAGCAAAACAGTGTAGCGTAGCTTGTGATTTGCGACTGAACGAAGAAAGAGAACTTCACAGGCTTTTACCTCCATCATTCCGGCTGACCCTTCATAATTACAGCAGCAGTCCTTCTGATGCTCTGCTTTCCATTTTTCAAATTTGTCAGGCTGATTTTTTAGTTGCCACTGTCCAGTAGTCTCACAGGTGTGACAGAAGGAAGACATAACATGCGTATCGATGACCATGCCAGTCAAGATGTCAATAACACTGCCAACACCTATCAGTGACTTATGACCTCTAGTTAGCCATGTTGCATCAAAGCTGACAGCGATGTCAATGACTTCTTTTTTATTAATGGTACAATGCTGACTCTTAGCGTGTTCAGCTCGGACGATGCTGACGGAACGTTGAAATACTGTAGAGTGCATGGTATCCAAATGATCAAAAATTTGATCTGCATATTTATGAAATGTTTTCTGGTGCAGGCCAGGGAGGTCTAGGTTCTCACAGAAGAGATTAAATGTATATGGGCCCATTCCAGACATGAGGGCACCAAGAACAGCAGATTTGTTGATTGCATGTCCACGAGGGCCGCGGCCTGCTGGTTCCCTCTCGGATGTGTACGTTCTAGAAATTGCTTTTTCACATGTGTGACACACAACTTCCAGAAAGAGAGAGAAACCTTTAGACTTGGTGTTGTCAGTTCTTGTTTGCAATGTGCTTTGCTTACACAAATTGCAACATACATTTTTAAGAAGGTTGTTGAAGAAAGAAATATCGACAATGGTTTTATACGTAGGTTTAGGCTGAGCGCAGACAGTATTATGAGATTCAACATTCTTGCTCGTGCTCAAGCTAATTTTTATATCAGATCGACTTGGGCCAGGCACTGGATCTGCAATGTGAACCATGGGCCTATCGATTAGTGGGATGCAGAAATTCCACGTTGTTTGTGTATTATTCACCGCTAATTCTGTCTTACCTTTACCACTAGTAGAAATCACACACTGTCGACGCAACCTGGCAGCAGATATTTGCTTAGATCTCTTACTTATTCTTCCCATTTTGAAGTAATAGAACACAATTCACTGAAATTTAAACAAGAAAAATATCGAATTTGAAGCAAACATTAATTGTTGACGGGCGGAAATGGCTGTTGCTTCTTCCACGTTGCGCACGCAGATAAAATGTTGTTATGACCAATCAAAACAGTTGTTTACGATTGTGTCTTCAATGAGTCGGGAATGAGGGAATGAGGTCACCACGTGACAACTCCTTATAAGGCAATTAGCGTAAAATTACGGAAATTTTTATACACAATTCACTCAGAGCTATGAGAAAAAATAGTTTCGAATTTGCGATATTACGGCAGACAATGAAATTCCCTGTGTATCGATACCAAATAGTCCCCGATATGGACAGGGTAACTAAGGTATTATTTACCGACAAATCTTGCATTTTCGGCACAAATTTGCAAATCATAGCTGGGGGTGGGTACAGAAAATATGCTTTTTGATACATCATATGCATTTTTTGTTATAAAACCTAGCTCATTCGATTCTTCGATGATTATTTAATAAAATAAGCTCAAAAGTAAAAAATCGATATTTTGTACGTAAAATCGAGTTTTCTTTACCGTGGACTACCTTAAGGGCATCCACGGCAGTGAAAATTGAGTTTCAAGTATAAAATATTGATTTTTTACTTTTGAGCTTATTTTATTAAATAATCATCGAGGAATCCATCAAGCAAGGTTTTATGATATAAAAAATGCATATGATGTGTCAAAAAGCATATTTTCCGCACTCCCCCTAAGATATGCTTTGCAAATTTGTGCAGAAAATGCAAGATTTGCCTCTCAATAATACCTTAGATATGCTGTCAGCATCATGGAATATGTGGTATCGATGAAAAGGGAATGTCTTAATGTTCCCAATTATTGTAAATTTGAAACCTTCTATTTCTCATAGCTCTGCGTGATTTGAATTCAAAACACCTTCTTATTTTACGCTAACTTCCTTATAAGGAGTGATCACACAATGACCTCATTCCCTCATTCATGACCCATTCACGTTTATGTTTTTCATTGGTCATAACAACGCGCTGATTGACCAGCAATATTCTGGAAGATAACAACCACAACTTTTGCCATAAACAAAATAAGTCTTTGCTCAGTGTAATGTGATGTTTTTCATCGACAGTTCTCTCTTGATTACAGTACAAATTGCAGCAAGCGTAAATTTGTGTCATTAAAAAAGGTAAAATTCAGTGTCATTGTCGCCATTGGAGAGTAAAACTTTGGTCCATCAGCCAGTGCAGAAATAAAAAAAGCTAGGTTAAGCATCTGCAAATAACTCAAAAGTGCGACTAAGGAAACGTCTGGCCAACAGCCAGAAATATGAGGTTGACAAACTTGTAAAAAGAAGAAAAATTAGACAAGAGGCAAAACAAAGGCAACAGGAAGAGCTGCAGGAAGCTGAAGCATATGGTGCTGGACAATTTTAGAGACTTTGTTTCCCCCCCCCCCCCCATATATTTAACAAGACAGAGTACTTAGTGAGTAAAATGCATTTTTCTCAAAATTAACTTAATATATAAAAAAATACATATCTCAAAAACTATCTGACAGATCATTATCAAGTTTGGCACGCATGTAGTATACATATATATCTTTATTTTGTGAGAAGAGAATTATGGTACTATGGTATTTATAAATTTTGTCATACAAATATAGTATTTTAAAATGTTGTCATACAAATATAGTATTTTTTTAATAAATCATTAAAAATAGAATTTTAAACTTATCAAAATAAGCTCTGAAAATTTTTTCAATTCGCAATCACTGTGTGTGCAATTTGATAAACTTTGGACAACAGGAAACATTTGATATAGTCTCTAAAAAATGTGTTTAAAAATCCAATATGGCGGATGATTTGTTTGGTTACCATGGTAACCACATGTTTGTTAACAAAATAAACTGTAGAATTTGGTTCATGGACATACACTATGTCCTTTGAGAACATAAACAGTCTAAAAATGTTAGAACAAAATAAGTTTTCACTGTAGTGCATGCCCTTAATGTACTTAAAAGTAACTTCTTTGAGTGAATGCATGACCACAAACATCACACTTGTAAGGCTTCTCTCCTGTATGTATTCTATTGTGTGTTTGTAAGTTACCTGAGTGAGCAAAAGCAGCATCACAGAAATCACACCTGTCAGGTTTTTCTCAACTATAAACTCTTTTATGTGCTTGTAGGTTACCTGTAGAGTAAATGATGCACCACAAACACAACAGTTGCAAGGTTTCTTTCCTGTATGTAATGTATTGTGTCATTTTAGGGTACGTCTGAGTAAACGCTACAAAACAAACATCACACTTGTAAGGATTTTATCCTTTATGTTTTCTATTATATACTTGTTGATTTCCTATTTGAGTAAATGCTGCACCACATTTGTAAAGTTTCTCTCCTGTATATAGTCTTTTATGTACTTGTAGAGGACATGCTTGAGCAAATGCTGCACTTCAAACATTGCATTTGTATGGTTTCTCTCTGGTATGTAGTGTGTTGTGATGTTTTAAGCTACCCCTGCGAGTAAATGCCGCACCACAAACATCACACTTGTAAGGTTTCTCTCCTGTATGCACTCTTTTATGTGCTTGTAGATGACCTGTCTGAGTAAATGCTACACCACAAACATCACACTTGTAAGGCTTCTTTGCTATATGTAACATGTTGTGTCTATTTAGGCTTCTTCTGTTAGCAAATGCTGTACAACAAACATCACACTTGTAAGGCTTCTCTCCTGTATGTAATCTGTTGTGACTAGTTAGGCTATTTCTGTCAGCAAATGCTACACTACAAACATCACACTTGTAAGGCTTCTCTCCTGTATGTAATCTGTTGTGTCTAGTTAGGTTACCCTTGCGAGGAAATGCTACACCACAAACATCACACTTGTAAGGTTTCTCTCCTGTATGCACTCTTTTATGTGCTTGTAGGTTACCTGTCTGATTAAATGCTACACCACAAACATCACACTTGTAGGGCTTCTCTCCTGTATGTAACATGTTGTGTCTAGTTAGGGAAATTCTGTCAGCAAATGCTGCACCACAAACATCACACTTGTAAGGCTTTTTTGCTATATGTAACAGGTTGTGTCTATTTAGGCTTCTTCTGTTAGCAAATGCTGTACCACAAACATCACACTTGTAAGGCTTCTCTCCTGTATGTAATCTTTTGTGACTAGTTAGGCTACTTATGTCAGCAAATGCTGCACCACAAACATCACACTTGTAAGGCTTCTCTCCTGTATGTAATCTGTTGTGTCTAGTTAGGCCATTTCTTACAGCAAATGCTGCACCACAAACATTACACTTGTAAGGTTTCTCTCCTGTATGCACTCTTTTATGTACTTTTAGGTGACCTGTCTGAGTAAATGCTACACCACAAACATCACACTTGTAGGGCTTCTCTCTTGTATGTAATATTTTATGTCCTTGTAGGCTACCTCTGTGAGTAAATGCTACACCACATACATCACACTTGTAAGGCTTCTCTCCTGTATGTATTCTATTATGTCCTTGTAGGCTACCTCTATGAGTAAATGCTGCACCACAAACATCACATTTGAAAGGTTTCTCTCCTATATGTAATCTGTTATGTTGATGTAGGTTACTTTTTACAAACTTGTAAGGTTTCTCTTCCTCTATTGTCTTGTGAGTCTGAATGTTTAAATCACTGTCAGTAGAAACAGCTCTCTCACTCTCACTAACCTGAACATTTATCTCACTGACAGAAAATATTTTACTGCAATTTACGTTACAGGCTTCACTGATTAAGTTACAGTTTTCAGACAGGTTAGCTGTCTGTTTATGACTGTAGACAAAGTTCACTAATTGTTCATTATCAGTGAGTCTCAGTTTCATGTTGTCTTCTCTTGCTGCATCAACAAATGTAACATCTCTTTTTTTATTTACTGTTTCATTCACTTTGGTTCCACTGTCCTGTGGTAATGCACCCTGAAGATCATCATGTTTATAATCAAATTTCCAGTATCCACTTCTGTGTACTGTCTTCATATGCTCATCCAGGATATTGGATTGGAGGAAAGGACTGTAGCACAGAGGACAAGAATGTGTGTCTGAAATAATCAGCAAAGATGAATAATAAAATGCATGTCCTATATGTTCAGTTAAAATCTGGTAAGCAAATGTTCTAGCAAAAATATAAGTATAATGTCCTGGTAATTATCATCCTTCAGTTCTACAAGCAGGAAAGGAATATAACAAACTTACACCAAGTCTTCATGTCCTGTACTATCAGCTCTTGGATTACTGAATTAAACTGTTGTGTTTAGTAGACCTGTGCATATTATTTTGTTGAAGTTTTTACCTTGTTAGCTACGAGGTGCATTTTTTAAGTAATTTCCGGTATAAAATAATAACAAAACCATCATATATAAAAATGATTTATTGCAGCCAAAAGTGAACCACACATTTACATTATTTCTCAACATAGTCACCATTGACTTCAACACATTTTTGATATCATGGCACCAGGTTCTTAATTCCAGTGACAAAGAAGTCTGCCGCCAGTGTCTTGAACCATTCATTAACGGCCGTCTGCAGTTCATCATCAGTTTCCAACCGCTGGGATGCCGGCCACTTCTTTAGGTGCATAAAAAGGTGGTAATCACTTGGCGTGAGATCGGGGCTGTAGGGCGGGTGGTCAAAAATTTTTTGCAACAATTGAACAGTTCGATCTGCGGTGTGAGGTCGAGCATTATCGTGCAAAAGCACAATCCCAGTGGACCGCAACCCACGTCTTTTGTTTTGGATGGCACGTCTAAGTTTTATCAGAGTGTCACAATAAGCATTGGCATTAACTGTCTTTCCACGTTCAAGAAAATCAATAAACAAGACCCTTTTTTGTCCCAGAAAACACGGCCATGATCTTTTTGACAGAATATGCTGGCTTAAACTTCTTTGCTTTCGGGGACCATGAGTGTCGCCATTGCATCGACTGTTGCTTTGATTCGACGTTTGTGTAGGAAATCCAGGTCTCATCTCCAGTAACAATGTGGTCCAAAAATTCATCTCCTTCATTTCGACAGCGCTGCAAAAATTTTTGAGCCGAATACCTCGCGTAGAGGGCCTCTGTCCCTCAGGTTGAGAATCACTGACAATAATTCTTTCTTGCGAGTCTGTTTGCAAGCAGCTTGTGTTCATCGGTTAACATTTTCGGCACCCATCTGAAACAGTTTTTTGTAGCCAAGGTTTCTTGTCTCAATGTCGTAAATCACTGAACGTGAAACTTCCGGAAATTCGACAGACAATGCAGAAATTGTGAAACGACGATTTTCCTGAATTTTTGTGTTCACTTCTTCGACCAAATCGTCTGTCATAACACTTGACCGACCGCTACGATCTTCATCTTGGATATTTGTTTGCCCTTCTTTAAACATTCAACACCATTTCCTAACCATACTATCAGTCATAACATCTGGCCCATAAACCTCACTGAGTTGCATGTGAATTTCTGCAGCACTGTTGTTTTTTGCTAAGAAAAAATGGATCACAGCACAAACCTAGCAGCTGGCAGGATTATTTATTTTTGCACTCATTATAAATCACTCACATGCAGCATCAAACAAGAATTCGACAGCGAAAAAATAGCAGACAGCTAGCTAATGAACCACATAAACATACTGCACATGCACATTTCCGCCTTTCATCGGTTTTTGTTGGTAATGTCAAAACGGGAATTACTTAAAAAAATGTGCCTCGTATATTGGTGAAACTGGAGACGTTTGGCAGACAGGTTTCGTGAGCACTTAAATGACATTTATCATGGCAAACCTACATTAGTGGCTCCTCATTTTAACAAACCTGACCATTCAGGTAATTCTGATATTAATATTACTGCCATCCGTTCTTGTGTTGGGGATGACCGAACTTGCTTTTCCTTGGAGAATCGTCTCATTTTTCAAATAGGTTGTCTATCTCCCAACGGCCTAAATGTCCAACATCATTTTGCATGAATTCTAGTGGCTCTTATTTATTTCTTCCATTACTGATTTTGCGATCTATCTTTCGTTTTGTATCCTTTCGTGTCTTTTTATTCCCACTATCTTATACATCACTTCCATGGACGTTACCAGACTAGCGCTCTTCTCTTTTATTCCACGGATATAGCTACTTAGATCAGGATTGGTTTTAGCAGTTTTGTTAATTCCTTTTGCGTTTTGTTGATATTTACTTGCCTGTTTTAATATTTCTTTCTGGTTTTCTTTCATTATTATTGTTCTTTTTTCACTCATCACCTGTCTTTTTTTCATCTGCTTGCATTGCTCTTTTTTTGTATATGTTTCTCATCATTTAATATGTTTGTAGAATCTTTCTTTGACCTGTGTGTAATTCTTGTCCTTATCACCTATTTGTAACTATGGCTGATGAAGGGTGAAACCTGAAACGCCCCGTGCTTCGTTTATACCGTTAACTTGTAAAACTGATTTCATACCAATTTATTTTTTTACTTTATATATTTCTTTCCTTACCAGTTTTACAGCAGCCTCTTTATTTATTATTATATACTTCTTCTTTCTTCTTTGATCCTTAGCTGCCGACCATCAAAGCAGTCAGTGGCCATCACGCCTAGTGGCGTCTTGTAGGGCAACAACAAATTGATTCCACTTTGCTCGGTCGGTGGCCATCCTTCGTACAGTGCCCCAACTCTGGTTCATTCCCTGCATCTCAGCCTCCACAGTCCTCCGCTAGGTTGTTTTTGGTCGGCCTCTCTTTCGTTTTCCTTCAGGGGTCCAAAGCATAGCTGTTCTTGTGATGGCATCGGGGTCTCTTCTGAGGACATGACCAACCCAGCTCCAGCGTCTGCCAGCTATGATGGTGTGCATGTCCTCTTGCTTGCTACGAGTAAGCAGATCTTGGTTAGTGATGGTATTCGGCAAAAAGATTTGGTGAATTTTTCTTAGGCATGTTGTGTGAAAAGAGGACAATTTCGACATTTCCTTCTCTGTAACTCTCCAGCATTCCGCACCATAGAGAAGCATAGAAAGCACACAGCTATTATATACTAGGCCCAGGTAAGTGTTAATATTATTTGCTCCTATTTTAGGCCTAGTTAACACACAGGTCTGCCTTCATTGGTGTCTATACCTTATGTGATAAGGCGGCTTGAGTACCCTGACAACCCCCAGTGCTATGCCAGTGGAAGTTATACTTCTGGCAGGTTCTACCAAGCTGGACAGATCTGAGTGGATAGGGATCAGATTAAAGATGGTACCCTGGTCCTCCAGGTTGGGGGTTTTAGCACAGGGCCAACATTTCTGTCTGTGTTAAAAAACAAATCAGTTATGGAAACAGCAACAAATGAAAAAGCTTTGACAGGGGATAGACATTCGAAGTCTGAGGCTTCTATTACCTATAGTGGTGAAAGCCAAAAGGAAGCCATTACCATGAAAATGGATGCCTGATCGCAAAACACAAAAACCAAATCAGATTCTGAAATGAAAGAGCTATAAATGAGGCCAGAAAACTCAGGCAAATCACACCAGAAATGAGAGACCACATGACATGTCCTAGGAAAAAGTGACAGTAGATGGACTGGGACAGGGAGAATAAAAATAGCAATAGGAGAAACAATACTTTACTCTGGTAGAGAGGATGGTCAGCACAAAGAAGGCATAGCCATTGTCCTAAAGAAAAAAAAAAAGAAAAGTCATTACTGGAATGGAAATCCATCAATAACAGACTAATAAGAACAAGACTGAGAGAGAGATTCTTTTACACCACAATAATACAGTGCTATGCATCAACAAATGATTGTGATGAAGATGTCAAGGATGAATTTTATCGACAGCTACAGAAGGAAATGGAAACCACACCTAGATATAATCTAAATATAGTAATGTAAAAGTTGGAACACACAATACATATAATGAAAGAGTAATGGGGAAATGTGGCAGCGGAACAATAAACGAGAATGGGGATAAACTAATAAGCTTCTGCAGCATTAACAACTTGGTCACACTTTTCCACACAAAGAAATTCACAAACTGCAACAACTGGAGAGGAATTACTCTCCTCTCAGTTCCTAGTAAAATACTAGACAGGATAATTTCCCAGAGAATTTCAAAAGCAATAGACCACAAACTGAGGAAAGAACAAGCGAGATTCAGAAAGAACAGATATGCCGATCATATATTCACCCTCAGGAACAGTATACAGCAATGCTCAGAATGGGAGAGACAGCAATTCATTAACTTTGTTGATTTTGAAAAGGCCTTTGACAGCATAGAGGGACAGCCTTTGGAAAATACTGAGGGCTTAAGAAGATCTAGAATATGTAGATGACATTGCACTACTCGCACATTCACATCAACACATTAAAAAAAACACACACACAGACTGAAAAAGTACAGCGTGTCCGGCAGAATCACTACCAATAACAAATGTCAATATTTCCTCATCCATGTAAGTTACAATTATTTTTTTATGGTTACCTCGTATAGAAACCATCACATTTTTTAGCAGTGAGATAATTGATAAATTGTCTGATAATGTGCAGATAACGCATACATAATGCGCAGCAGCGGAATGTGATGATGCGTGTAGTGAAAATGGTGGAGTTCACGGTGCAGCAGAAAGTGCAATGCTGTTATTGGCTTGCGGAATTAAAGTTTCCCATTGTTGTGCAAAGGAGATTCAGGCAGGAATATGGACAGAAACCTCCAGAGCGACATACCATAGTGAAATGGCACACGCAACTGTTGGAAACAGGTTCTTTGTTGAGAAAGAAGGGAAGCGGCAATGAAGCATTGCCTCCAGATAGAGTTGAAGCAGTTAGCGAAGCTTTTCAACATAGCCTGTGGAAATCCATTCGACGGGCAAGTGGAGAATTGTTTATTCCAAAATCTACTGTTCACAACATTGTGCACAAAAGATTGCGGCTTAGAGCCTACAAGATCCAGCTAGTGCAGAAGTTACCGCCAAATGATAAACCCAGATGGGCCGAGTTCGCACATGCAATGCTATGTCACTTCGATGATGACAATGAATTTCTCAATTGTGTGGTATTCTCCTATGAAGCGACCTTTCACACTTGTGGCAAAGTTCACCAGCATAATTGTAGGATATGGGGAAATGAAAACCCACATGTCGTAATGGAGCATGAGCAAGACAGCCCTAAACTTAACGTGTGGTGTGCCTTAACCTCGAATTATGTGATCGGGCCATTTTTCTTTGCTGAAGCCACAGTCAGAGGAGCAACATACCTAAACATGATGCAAAATTTTGCAGTTCCTAGGGTACTAGAAAGATTCATATTCCAGCAAGATTGAGCACCTCCACACTATGCCAATGAAGTAAGAAACTACCTTCATCAATAATTTCCAGACAGATGGATTGGAATATTAGGTCCCATTGATTGGCCACCAAGGTCACCAGATTTGACCCCCTTAGATTTCTTTCTATGGGGATACGTAAAAAGCTTTATCTATCAAATTCCGGTGCAGGGACTGGATAATCTTCGGCAGCGAATAATTGACGCTTGTGCATCAGTCACATCTCAGATGCTGCAAAATACGTGGAGACAGATAGAATACCGTCTTGACTTTCTTCGAGCCACTAAAGGCGCTCATGTGGAGATCTACTGAAACTTGGTGGAGATCTACTGAAACTTGGTGAGTTGCTACTGAAACTTAATGAGTTTGCCTAACAGAAAATCAAAATCCGGTCGGTCTGCTATTATTAGTATAAAAAATATTGACATTTGTTATTGGTAGTGATTCTGCCAGACACACTGTATATCCAGCAGGCGGGTCCGAACATCAATCTAGAGAAGACAGATCATGACATCCAATGTGGGCAATCCTGAGCACATAACAATAAGGAACCAGAAGCTGGAACAGACACCAAATTAAGATTATGTGAGAGGTGTGTACTTTCTGTGCTTCTCTATGGTGTGCAATGCTGGAAAGACATGACGAATTAGTCCTTTTTCCACACAGTCTGCCTAAGAAAAACTCTTTGAATCTTTTAGCTAAATACCATTACCAACCAAGACCTGCTTACTCAAAGCAACTAAGAGGACACGCACACCATCATAGCTGGCAGACGCTTGAGGGGTTGGCCATGTCCTCAGAAGAGACCCTGATGCCATCACAAGAACATTTATGCTATGGACCCCTGAATTAAAGTGAAAGTGAGGCTGACCAAAAACAACTAGGTGGAGAACTCTGGCTGCCAAGATGCAATGAAATGAACCAAAACTGGGGTACTGCACGAAGAATGGCCACCAACCGAGCAAAGTGGAAGCAATGTGTTGCTGCCCTACAAAATGCCACCATGTGTGATGGCCACTGACTGCTTTGACAGCCAGCAGCTAAAGATCAAAGAAGAAGAAGAGAACACACATGCACAGGTAATTATGTCTAATGTAAAACATCATCCATAACCATATTCAGGTACTCATTTACTTAGTCATCCCTCTTCTACCTTGAGGTGTAGAGGTTTGAAGGAGGGAGCACCATACTATCCTGTCACCTGTCTTCCTTCTGGCATGGTTCCAATCTAGTCCTAGGTCCTTCAGAGATTGCCTAATGTTGTCCTCCCAGCAGACTTTGGGTCATTCTGGAGGTCTGGATCCCTGGTTCTTAGTTTCCCATACTTGTCATGGTAGCTGATCTTCTTCCATTCTGCAGACAGGTCCAAACCATTGTAGTTGGGACTGTTCTACTTGAGTCTGCATGGGTTGGGTTTTGAGGCCTTGCCCTATCGCGGACCATATCTCTTCTTGTTACTTCAACCATCTTCCTCAGATACCTCATTTTTAAGTTTGGAGCTGGCTTTTGTGGGCTGTAGTCATTGCTCATGACTCTCATCCATATGTCAAGACTGGAATATAGGTGGAGTGGTATATAAATATTAATTTTTGTTTGTTATATACTTTTTTACTATACTTTGCAATTCTCTAGGTATGTCTATCCTGAACAACCGTTATGGATGAATCACATGCCTGCAAATAATCTTATATTGTTTTTCTCTGTTGTTCATACATCCTACATTTTAGTAGGAAATTCTTTGCATATTGGCAACTGTATATAATATACGTACACTATGATACTATATCCCAGCTATAACCCAACAGAGCTTAAACAGGACATTTTTCTTTTCAATTTAAAAAAAATAACTTGTTGGGACCACTATAACTTTGTTTTCTTCTTGGTCGTTTGCTCTTAAATAATCACATCTATCTCTTTTATAAAGCTGACAGATCGTCTCAAGCTTCACTTGTCACCATTCAGTTTCTCCCTCAACTGGGTGGAAGAAGACTATTCTACAACCCTGCTATTTTCATGGACCCAAATTTGTTGGAGGATACGTGCTATTGTTTGGCTGTCTTCCCCACATAGGCACATATCTGTCTGTTATATTTATTAAAGAACACATGCAGAAGAGAACCTGAAACATAAACAAAATGAGAAAGACAAGGAAAATCTTTTAGCTGATGCATTTGACCGCATGTATTTCTTGGAGGTCTTTGCTCCTTAACACATTAACTACTGCAAGCCGGTGGGACCGGCTTTTGAAATTCTATCATTTGGACCGCAAGCCGCTCAGAGCGTCGATCTAATTTTAGTAATAAAACAAATGAAAAATGTACTGAAACACTTTCTAATCTAGTTCAAAATTTTAAGTTGCTACCGGAAAACAAATTACAAAAGCATGGTTGTTGTAGAACACTAGAAAATTGATATGATGTTCATGTTTTTCAGTGTTTTCGGTTAGTTACCAAATCGTGTAAAACTGTTTACCATGGCAACTAGTGATAGGACCACAAGAAATGCTTGTACATCTCGTCTAATGGCTGAATAGGCTAGAAACTTTGTTTCAACAATTGACTGATAGATCTAGCGACGAGGACAAGAGTGAAAACGGTGTGTACATTGATTGAAATAAGGATTTTGATAGAGATGGGGCACAAGGAGTTATAATTGTGAAAATATTGCAAATCCTCGGCCATCGGAGGGCCGTTAAATAGCAACAACCTCTATTAGAGTTACAAATGGTGCTTATTGTAATAGTATATTCATTTATCTTTAAAATGACGTGTAATTCATAAAAATCTGTAAAGAATTACGAAAACTACCACTTACTTTGTGCAAACACCTGCAGGATAAAAATGGTTAAAAAATTTAATTCGGCCACAGTGTGTTTTTCAATTCGGTAGTTAATGTGTTAATGAGCTAAAAGGTACTATCTGATTGATAATATCATATAAAATTATTTAAACATTATGTTTAACATTTTGAATTCTACACCACAGGCTCAATAACTGCTTTGTATTAAATGTTATGTAGATATTTTCATGAATACAGTCATAACAGCTTCATATTAAATGTTATATAGACATTGTCATGTACACAGTCATAACAGCTTTGTATTAAATGTTATATAGACATTTTCATGTACAGTCATAACAGCTTTGTATTAAATGTTACATATACATTTTCATGTACACAGTCATAGCATGAATTTCATATAAACACTTGTTTTTATTGTGTGTTGGCCTCAAAGCATGTATACACTGCTTAGACAGTGCAAACTATGCTGGCTTGGCCATGTCCGCTGCATGGAAGATAGTCGCATCCTGAAAGATATCTTCTACGGACAACTGGCAGATGGCAAAAAAACAGTTGGGTGACAACAGCTGAGATTTAAAGGTCTGTGCAAGAGAGACATGAGGGCACTGGACACTTCCAACAACATGGAAGGATAAAGCTGCTGATCACACCAAGTGGCAATGCTATCTGCAGCGCCACTTCAGATTGGGTGAAAAGCTCACACAACAAGCAGAAAAGAGGAGAAAACATTGAAAGGAACACCAGGAATATAAGCAGCTGAGGGCTGTCATTTCAGGGGCACATTCCGTAGTCAGTTATGACTGAACGGGCTATTATTATTATTATCCATACCTTCCCCATTTCCAAAAGAGCCTAAGTGTTGTTTACTTTCTGGCATTTCCAAGTAGTTAGCATGCATTATCTCAACTTTAGTGTAGCTGTTGTCACAATCGGCCTGAAAAAAACATTTTTGCCAAGTCAGGTTTATGTTACTACTAAAATAAAAAAAAATTTAAAAACAAAATGCAGAGATGTGTTTTTCTGTAATCTCTTTCTCATTACTGCCATCATCTATGTACATGTAGCATGAGTAATTTGTCAAAAGAATGTGTTTTAAAACATGAAAATTAGTAGCTTGAAATGTGTAAACACACACACAAACAAAACAGAATTAACAAGCAAGCATGCCAAATAACTCTGTTTAAATTCTTCAAATCTTTTATCAAACATCATCACCAACCAAGAACTGCTTACTTGGAGCAACCAAGAAGACATTCACACCATCATAGCTGGCAGACGGTGGAGTTGGGTTGGCCCATCCTCAGAAGAGACCCAGATGTCATTTAAAAAACATCTATGCTATGGATCCCGGAAGGGAAGTGAAAGAGAGGTCAACAAAAAACAACTTGGTGGAGGCATAGATGCAAAGAATGAACCAGAGCTGGGGCATTGCACAAAGGATGTCTGAAAATCAAGCAAAGTGGAAACAGTTTGCTTCTATAGTCCGTTCGGAAATTCGTGCCCACGCATCGAACGTTGAAACTTTGCAACCCCTTGACGGATGTTATTGAAATTTGCTACGTGGCCTACTGATATCAATGCAGTTATTAATATATGTTTTGCCCTTACAAAACTCATGTCATGTTCGAATTTTCTTCTTTAAGTTATATAAAAAACTCTTTCCGTTGTCTGGGTTAATTTTTATTAGTTCTACAGGAAAGTTACAAGATCCGTTCAAAAATTGCGCACTTAATTTTTGTTGCAGCACAGCACAAGCGATGAAATGTGCTATTTAATATTTTTTTCGTTTGAATTAGTGTAGTGACTACATGTCCGCACGAGTGCGCACCTATTGTACACAGTCGCGAGTAATTATTTCAGCGGCGTATGCTAATTGCAATGAGTTGGCTGCAGTAGTTTGTTTATATGATGATGTTGACACCCCATACAAAACCTCATATCAGTCACCTTGTACAACATGTCAGATAGTGTAGTAGTTTGTTTATATGATGAGGTTCTTCTTTGATCCTTAGCCGCCGACCGTCAAAGCAGTCAGTGGCCATCACGCCTAGTGGCGTCTTGTAGGGCAACAACAAATTGATTCCACTTTGCTCGGTCGGTGGCCATCCTTCGTACAGTGCCCCAACTCTGGTTCATTCCCTGCATCTCAGCCTCCACAGTCCTCCGCTAGGTTGTTTTTGGTCAGCCTCTCTTTCGTTTTCCTTCAGGGGTCCAAAGCATAGCTGTTCTTGTGATGGCATCGGGGTCTCTTCTGAGGACATGACCAACCCAGCTCCAGCGTCTGCCAGCTATGATGGTGTGCATGTCCTCTTGCTTGCTACGAGTAAGCAGATCTTGGTTAGTGATGGTATTCGGCCAAAAGATTTGGTGAATTTTTCTTAGGCATGTTGTGTGAAAAGAGGACAATTTCGACATTTCCTTCTCTGTAACTCTCCAGCATTCCGCACCATAGAGAAGCACAGAAAGCACACAGCTCTGATATAATCTTAATTTTATGCTTGTGCTGTATTGGGAGGACTTCCAGATGTTGTTTAGGCTAAAGAAGGCTGTTCTTGCCTTATTCATTCTGATGTTGATGTCTTTGCCTGCCCCGCCGTCTGGTGTTACTATGCTTCCTAGGTATGTGAAGGTATCTGTCTGTACCAATTGCTGATTCCTTACTGATATGAGCTCAGGGTTGCTCACATTGAGCGTCATGACCTCAGACTTCTTTAAATTGATGTTCAAGCCCACCTGCTGGCTAAACTTGTTAAGTCTATCCGTTTTTTCCTGGATGTGTTGATGTGAATGTGCTAGTAGTGCAATGTCATCTGCATATTCCAGATCTTCCAATGTAGAAAATGTTGTCCATCTTATTCCTCTTGGACTGCCCTCTGTTGTCTGGCGCATCACCCAGTCTATGACTGTTAAAAATAGAGTGGTTGATAAGGGGCATCCCTGTCGTACTCCTGTCTTCACCTCAAAGGTTAGGTTGCTCTGCCCAACACTACACGTAAAGTTGGCATAGAGGCTTTTTATGATTGACACTATGCAGCTTGGAATTCCATAAGCCCTCAGTATTTTCCATAAACTGTCCCTATGTATGCTGTCAAAAGCCTTTTCAAAATCAACGAAATTAATGTAAAGCTGTCTTTGCCATTCTGAGCACTGCTCTATAATGTTCCTGAGAGTGAATATATGATCTACACATCTTCTATTCTTTCTAAATCCTGCTTGTTCTTTCCTCAGTTTGTGGTCTACTGCCTTTGAAATTCTCTGTATAATTATCCTGCCTAGTATTTTGCTGGGAACTGAGAGAAGAGTGATTCCTCTCCAATTATTGCAGTCTGCAAGATCTCCCTTCTTGGGCAACTTGACAATTATTCCTTTGTTCCACTCTGATGGTGTTGTCCCCGTTTTCCAGACTTGTGCAAATAGTGGTTCTAATAGTTCTGCTGCTAGCTCAGGGTCTGTCTTAAATAGCTCTGCATTTAAGTTATCATGGCCCGGAGCTTTGCCGTTCTTTAACCCTTTGATTGCTGTGATGATTTCTTCTTTTCGTGGAATGTCTGTATTCACATCTAGATCGTTTTCAGCTTCAGGAACATTCAGTTGTGTCTCTGGTGGTTCCTTGTTCAGAGTTTCTCTGAAGTGCTCTGCCCATCTTGTTTCCTGTCCCTCTGCTGTCGTGATGAGATTACCTTGCTTATCTTTTACTAATGTAATATTGTTTGCACCTCGTTTTCCGCTGATGAACTTAGTTATTTTGTATACTGTGCTTTGTTCATTTCTCAGTGCTGCCCCTCTGCCTGTCTTGCAAGATCATCTAGGAAATCCTTTTTGTTGGCTCGGGTTTGGCGTTTAACTTCCTTGTCCAGCTGACTGTACTGTTCGCTATATAGTTGCTTTAACCTGGGGGACTTCGCTTCTGTTTTCTTTCTTTTCATTTCCTTTCTCATTGTTATGGTGTTTAATGTTTCTGGTGTTATCCAGTCTTGCTTCTTCTTTTCCTGGAATCCCAAGCATGATTTGCTGCTTTCTTTGTATATTGTTGAAATGGTGTTGAAATTCTGGTCTATATCATCAGTCAATGTCTTTTCCTGACTTTTGGCAAATTGATATCGTTTCTTTATGTCGGCCGCAAAAGCTTTTCTGGTAAGAGAGTCCTTCATTTTGCTGATATCAAACCTTTTCTGTATAGTTACAGTTGGTGCAGCCCTTCTTAGTTTCACTTTCAGTTTTGCTACTACTAAATGGTGATCACTTCCCACATCTGCACCTCTTCTTACCTTCACATCTTGTAATGCACGTCTCAATCTACCGTTAACCATGATGTGGTCTATCTGGTTTCTGTCCCGACCATTTGGTGATTCCCATGTTAATTTGTGAATTTCATTATGTGGGAAGAGTGTTCCTCCAATGACCAGGTTGTTAATGCTACAGAAACTTATTAGTTTATCCCCATTTTCATTTGCTGTTCCGCTGCCGCATTTCCCCATTGTTCTTTCATTATATGTATTGTGTGTACCAACTTTCGCATTGAGGTCTCCCATTACTATAACAAGATCATATCTAGGTGTATCTTCCATTTCTTTCTGCAGTTGTTGATAGAATTCATCCTTGACCTCCTCATCGCTATCATTCGTTGGTGCGTAGCATTGTATTATTGTAGTGTTGGTGAATCTCCCTCTCAATCTTAATCTTATCAGTCTGTTGTTGATGGGTTTCCATTCCAGTAATGTCCTTTCTATTCCTTTCTGTAGAATAATGGCTACGCCTTCATTGTGCTGTCCATCCTCTCTTCCAGAGTAAAGTACCGTTTCTCCTGTTGCTATTTTTACTTTTCCTGCCCCTGTCCATCTGCTCTCGCTTATCCCTAGAATGTGTAACCTATAGTTTCTCATTTCTGCTGTGACCTGTTTTAGTTTACCTGTCTCGTACATTGTCCTGACATTCCAAAAAACCTATTCTTGTATCCTGTTTTGCGGTCAGGACATCTGTTTTCATGTCAGTGGCTTCCTTTCGGCTTTCACCACTGACAGTCATACGAGCCACAGACTCCGAATGTCCATCCCGCGGCAAAGTTTTTCCATTTATTGTTGTTTCCGTAACGTGCGATTTTTGACACCCCATAAAAAACATTATATCAGTCACCTTGTACAACATGACAGATAGTGTAGTAGTTTGTTTATATGATGAGGTTGACACCCCATAAAAAACCTTATATCAGTCACCTTGTACAACATGTCAAATAGTGTAGTAGTTTGTTTATGTGGTGAGGTTGACACCCCATACAAAACCTCATATCAGTCACCTGGTACAACATGTCAGATAGTGCAGTAGTTTGTTTATATGATGAGGTTGACACCCCATACAAAACCTCATATCAGTCACCTGGTACAACATGTCAGATAGTGCAGTAGTTTGTTTATACGATGAGGTTGACACCCCATACAAAACCTCATATCAGTCACATGGTACAACATGTCAGATAGTGCAGTAGTCCCATTCTTCCTTTATCTCATCAGAGATCCCTAGAAATTATAGAAAGCCAACTACAGATACAAATTCCTAAATCAATATTAATGTCAGCTGGTCATAGGTTTATACTGATGGTTGATACAGTGTGTTTAAATAACAGTTTATACTGGGGCCTGAGGAAGGAACCTGTCCTCCTATCAGGTGCCTCATCCAGGTGATGGATGGTTGAATGGATAGAATATAGCTGCGAAAACTGAATAATCAGCTATGAACCAAAACAGGTGGTTGTCACTGAGGGTAAGGTAGGATAGTTGTGAAGGACATCTGCCTCTATCAAATCACCTCTGAAGCTTTATGATGTGACAACCAGTGAGATGGAGGTGCTTTAACCTCTTCCCTCCCCACTGTCTTGAGGGTTTGATATTTTAGTGAAAGGCTAGTGGAGACAACCATACACAAACTGATGGAAAGCAACGGGAAACTATAGTAGTATTATCCCTTGTATAATCATGAATCAAAACAACTTCCTAGTAAAAGACAACGACTTTGAGGGGGATTCCAGAGGAATCACCTTGTCCTGTAGGGAACATTATGTGCTACAGGTAATACCCAATCGTCATCAAGCTACTGTTAGCAATATTAGAATTAAGGATAACTTAGTCATAGGAACTTGAAATGTCAGGACACTGATGCAGAATGGAAAATTACATAACATCAAGATGGAAATGGAAAGAATGAATGCAAATGTATTAGGACTATGTGAAATATGATATACTGGAAGAGGTGAAATATATTCTGACAACTACAAAATAATTTATTCCAGAGGACATAAACATGAAAGAGGAGTAGGTATAATATTAGATGCAGACAGGGCAAGAGCAGTAAAGGGATTTTAGGCAATATCAAATCGAGTCCTGTTAACTAAATTAAGTCACATACCAACTATCAATTTTATGCAAATATATGCCCCAACAGCAGATAGTACAGAAGAAGAAACTAACACATTTTACAATGAACTTAATATGGCAATGACACACTGTAAATCTCATGAGATAACTGTTATACTTGGAGACTTCAATGCGAAAGTTGATAATGAAAAAGTTGATGATGTGACTGGTGGTTATGGTCTGGGAGAAAGAAATGAGAGGAGACAGACTGATAGTGGGCTGTTTGAAATCAAAAGAAGAAGCATTGTTAATGGTTCATGAGAACATGATAGAAAGTTGGACAGAAAACATGAAGGAACTATATGATGATGAAAGACCAGATTTAAATGATCAGGACAGCTGTGATGACCAGACTCTTCTGTAACATCTCGTCATTAACATTAACAAATAAAGATGAAAAACGTGAAGAAAGAGATGAAAATGATGATAATGTGTCAATGGAATTTGTTAAAGATGGACTAAACCAAAAACTGATTAAATGAATCAAAGAAATCAAAAAATACAAATGAATTAAAAAAACAAAATGCAGAGAATGAATTTTAAATACTTGAAGCTATGGAGAAGCAAGCTGGTAGTTTGAATTTTTTTAAAGCAATATTAAGTATAAACCCTTCTTCCTTTCAGATCTCAGCTGGTGATTGCTGCAGAGGTATGGATGTTGTAGCTTGCAGTCCTTCGTACTGCTAGCAGATAGCTATTATTAATCCTTCTCAGGCCTTAGTATCTATCAATGCTGTGCCTAAGTTGACAGAATTCACCTTTTTTTGAACGGCTAATTGCACTCTGATAAAACCAATAGACTACCGAATTGGAAAATACACAGTGGCGTAATTAAATTTTGTTCCCATTTTCACCATGTATACATAAATTAAGCTGTAGTTTTCGTAATTGCTTACAGATTTGTATGAATTATATGTCATTTTAAAGATAAATGAATGCACTTTTACAACAAGCTGAAAAATATTATGTTTACAGGTACGGTAAATATTAATAATAATATTAATTCATTGAAAGACAAAGTTTCAATTTATTTTTAAAATTATCAACATACCAACATGTTGCTTGTTTCTAAGGCAGCTAATGCCTGTCTGTTGGTGATTATCGTGTAGTATTTTGAATTACAAGCGCAAGGACAGACATACTGACTAATATTTACACTATCGGTAGCTTACATTATCACACCTACACCACTTCCATAAACAGTTTTACACGATTTGGTAACTAACCCAAAACGCTGAAAAATATGAACATATTATCAATTGTCTAGTGTTCTACAACAACCATGCTTTGGGAATTTGTCTTCCAGTGGCAACTTAAAATCTCGAACCAGATCAGAAAGTGTTTCAGTACATTTTTCATTCGTTTTATTACTAAACATAGATCAACGCTCTGAGCGGCTTGCGGTCCAAATGATAGAATTTCATAAGTCGGTCGCACCGGCTTGCGGTAGTAAATGTGTTAAGTCTACACAGTGAGAAACATACCTGGAGACAAAAAGGCAAAACCCACAAAGGAAAAAAGGGATAAAACCTACTTTGACAAAATTCTGAATTTTGTAACAAAAATTTGTAACATAAAACTGTAAATTTCTTAGCCTTTCCTGAGAAGTTATTTTATTAAAAAATTAAAACAAATCACAATAAAATAAAATTCAAGAATACAAAGTTATCCAAAAGTTAAACTGTGTTAATTCTAGTACACTTTAGAAAAAAAAATATATATATATTTATAATTAAATATATCATGTTATTTTTAAAACAATAATAAAATGTATTATTTTCCCCATCTTAATAATTATGGCAATGACAACTGATTTAAAAAAGACAAGTTTTTTTTTTTTTAATGTCTGGATCCCTAGGATCCAGATATTTAAAAAAAAAAAAAAAAGTTCTCAACTCCCAGGAAATTTAAAGTTGGGAAAAATCAGAACCACTAGTATATACCTTAATATTAGCAGCACTAGTGATAAGATCAGATCAGGCTGATATAGTTTCTCTGAACAACAGTATATACCTCAATATTAGTGTCACAGAGTGTTTTGAGGGTATTTTGCATGTGTGAATGTTCCCATGCTCCAGCGGGAGTTTATTAGTCATGTTAGTTGTTGTGAGCTGGGAATGCGTGCATTGTAATAATTTAGCTACAGGGTTGTGAGCATTGCTTGAGACAAGCTGTTAGCTTTTGTGATGCGTGAATAAAGATCAGTGGAGCGTGGAAGGGTTTCATGGGTTTTAGTGAATACGCATGAAAGGGGGAGTCAGAGAGAGTAGTGTGTTGGTTGGAGACGTGTGTAGAGTGAGTAGAAAGTTGAGCGAGTAGAGAGCAGACAGTAGAAGCGTAGAGCGTAGAGAAGAGAAGGGTGGATGTCTATAGTAGGGTGCGAGTAGAGGGCCGGAGTTGTGTTGTAGACGTTGCAGTAGTTATTCATGAAGTAGCCTATTTGTGGCTGTAGTTATTCCGAGAAGCAGAGTGTGTGCGGATACTCGAGATTTGTGATGTATCTAATATTTGTAATGGCCCTACGTCCATTGTGACTTATTGTGGATATAATATATTGTTGGAGATTGACAAAGATGTTGGAGTTGTTCCTTAGACAGTGAGCTAGACGAGCGGTGTATATTTGTTGCCTAACTTACATCCACCCACATACATCCTACTCGTCACAATTAGCAGCAAAGGTGACATTCATTACCCTCCACTTACAAGGAGCATAGGCCTTCAACAAATACACGCCAAGTCCTCCTGTCGCCTGCCATCATCTCAAGTTCTTTCCACATTCTCCTCATCATTTTCACCTGTTTCCAGCTTGCTTCTCCATGTGCTTCTTGGTCTACCTCTGCCTCTCTTGCCATGGGAGCTCCAGAACAAGGACTGTCTTGTAATACTATCTTGCCAAAATAATACAGACCTGGATGACCTCAGAGTAGTGCTCCACAAACTTTCTCAACGATTCAAAAGAGTTGTGGATCCAATGGATCCCACCTTATTGTAACATCACCGGCAAAGCAGAGGCTGACAGAATGGCAAATAAGGTTCACATCTACCTCAGCCTAATGCAAGCATAACTTTCGAGAGGCAAAGAGTTTTATCAGAATCAGATACCGAAACAAATGGAATGTCGAACATCCAGGTCACACACAGAATAGGACACACATTGAGGAATCCTGTTGATAGCATTACAAGGCAGTCCTTGTTCTGGAATCCACAAGGAAAGAGAGGCAGAGGTAGACCAAAAAACACATGGAGAAGAGAACTGGAAACAGCGGTGAAAATGATGAGGAAAACATGGAAAGAACTTGAGAGGATGGCATGGAACAGGAAGACTTGGCATGTGTTTGTTGAAGGCCTATGCTCCTCGGGGAGCTAAAGGGTACTGATTGATTGATTGATTCCCAGGACTTCTGTTTTGCTGCTAGCACCTTGTTCTTTACTTCTGTTCTGAGTATCATATATTCTCTGTATTTCTCTGTTTTTCCTGGTGTGTTATTTGCTCCTAAGTATTGTTTCTATGCCTATTTCTTCTCTCTTATTTTCTCTTTAACCTCATCTGTCCACCAAGGTGTCCTCTTTCTCTTGTTCCCAAGTCAAACTTCACTACATGCTTCTGCTGCAGCTGTCTTTATGATGTCCTTGAATTTCAGCCAGAATGTTTCCAGGTCATCAGGATGTTGTTCTTTGTTTTTCACTGCTGTAGTGGGGGCCGCGCTAGCGTAGTGGTTACAACACCGCTCTGGCGACCGGGTGATACAGGATCAAACCCGGGCGACGGCATTTGAGGATTTTTCGTTGACCGGGATTTGGACTGGATTAACTCGAGACCTGGCGATGACATTTGAAGGAGTGTCGTCGACCAGGGACTGGCGGCTCCTGAGCCGACCCAGCTCTAATGGGTACCTCTGAAATCGGAGAGTATTTGCCTGAATGGCGAGGGACACCTGTCTCTGTACAAGAAACAAAGGGATACTCATGTAAAATCAATGTCAGGTTAAGCATTAATAATAACCTGAGATTTCGCCTCGAGTATTAGCGGGAGTACGAAAAAAAAACAAAAAAACTGCTGTAGCAATAAGCCCCTGGTATCTGGTCTTCACTTCTGGCTCTCTCAGCTTGTAGGTATTAATGCTTGTTTCCCCTGTTCGTTTACTTAGCTTCTTGCATGATGTTAGGCAGTTCCTAGGCCGAGTAACTCTCATACATGCCACATGCTATGGTTTACCCATAATCTGTACAAGGTGTTTGCGTTTTCAGATGTGTACACCCTGTACATAATTTATGTACAAGTTTTCTAACCCATTCCCCTTATTACTGTGTCACAGAGTTCTTTTATAAGGTCCTATTGAACACAGGATTCCCTAGTCTGTTAGTGATAATTAAGCACAGAAACAGACTAAATGATGACACCATCACATTATTTTTACAGTGTAAAATCAACATTTATTGTTTGGGTTTTAAAATACTTTTTTTACTACCAACTCAACAGAAGAGAAAAAGTGGTAATCTTCAGACTCCGCACTGGCCACAACAGATTGAGATACCATCTATTCAACAAGCTAAAGATAGGAACTACCGATCAGTGTAACTGTGGCACTGATAAAATGACTGCTGAACATCTGCTTCAATGTTGCCACTTATACGCAGTACAGAGAAAGCACAAATGGCCGACGCCAGCTCCTTTCGTGGAAAAGCTTTACAGGGATTCAACTAGCCTCAAACTGACTACTGCTTTCTTTGAGAACATTCAAGTGGATGTCTGAGAGCGTCCGAAGAAGAAGAAGAAGTAATACTGTCAACAAGTTTCCTCAGCATGTGTCATATCCATTACCATTGTCTTCTTCTCATCTCTTGTTCCACTGGCACTTGTCTTGTTCTTGCCATCAGTTCTACATTGGTAACCTTGTCATACCATTTTAATCCTTCTATTCTATGCAAACACTCATTTATGAAAGTCTGTAGCTTTTTGGTTCTTGTTTTTGTTCTTCACCATGTTGTGGAGCCATATAATAGCACTGACTTGACTTTTGAGTTGAAGATTCTTAGTTTTGTGTTGGATTCAATTTCTCTTGAAAGTACAGGTGACAGGTTCAGGTTAATGGCTGATATAGTTTATCTGAACAACTGTAAAAACAAGATCATACCTCAATATTAGCATCAGGGGAGGCAGGTTCATATTTATGGCAGCCTCCATTATACTCCTGTTTACACTCCTCACAACCTGGAATTTAATTACAGTACTTGACACATTTTCATCATTACACACCACACACATGTATTTTGGAAATGCTGTAAAGTTGAACACTCGAGAAGTAGAGCATGTCTCCAGAAGGTTTCAAGTAAATAAAGCAGACTGATGTTTCGACCTAGTGTTCTATATTCATATAATTCATTCAGAGAGAGAGAGAGAGAGAGATAACTGCACATGTTGCTACTGTCATACTCACAACCACTCGCAACACTAGACCTGAACAAGTAAATCATTTTGATACGGCTACATAAGGAAACTGCATCAGTTTATAATTCCCTAGCTACTTAGCATGTTCTTGTTAGAGCATTGAACAGCTTATTTGTAAGTCTTCCTATTGGATATTTATCTGAAGCATACAGTAAAAAGTCTTTAAATTTGTTGTGTGAGATTTTCAGTCAGTGGTCAGCTAAGAATATACACCACATACAAACCATTCATACACATAGGACAAAAAAACAATAAACGTATGATGTTTTAAATCAATTTATGAATTACATGCCTCCTTTGAAGATTACCTAGCCATGTGGATCTCAGAATAGTACATCACTACGGGCATGCATTCAGATGCAGCAAGCCCTAACCTCACTGGAAAAGTGGACAAAAGCATGGCTAATGAAGATAAATGTAGGGAAAACAACAATCATAGTGTTTTCCTTCTCTAAATTAGTGCTAAATGGGAACAACCTACATTTTAATGAAAACCCAGACTACCTAGGCATTACATTCGATCGTTGCTTGACTTGGAAAACCCAGATTAAAAGAAACAGGACATGAGCACAGCAGAAATTGGCAATTATGAAAAAACTTGATGACAGGGTTGGGGGGGTGGACGAGAGAGTACTAAAGAAGCTATAAAATGGGCAAGTGAGACCAGTCCTAGAATATGGCATTGCAGCATGGTCAACAGCAGGTAAGTCAAACTTTGATAACATAAACAGAACCCAAAACCAAGCACGGAGAATCATAATGGGGTGTATGAAGTCAACATCAATTGAAGAGCTGGAAACGATTACATACCTCCAGCCAATGGACGATAGAAGAGATAACAGAGCCCAACAACAAGCCAGGAAATTCAGGATGCTGATAGACCACCCCATGTATCAGAATAAATGGACTTCAAAGGGGAAGACTGAAGTGAAGCAACTTTGTTGAAACAGTCAAAACAAAGATGAGAGCAGACCCCATCAATACAATGTTAACAGCTACACCCATCTATACTGCACATAAGCTTCCAGTCTGGAAACAACAGTGCTTCCCAGAAAGAAGAGTCTAAATAGAGTCAAAGTGGGATACCATCTATTTAACAAGTTAAAGATAGGGACTTCTGATGAATGTAACTGTGGCACCGAAATAATGGCTACTGAATATCTACTTCAAAGGTTCCCAACATATGGGGAACAGAGAAAGCGCATATGGCCATCAGCAGTATCATTGCTGGAAAAACTCTTCAGAGATATCAACTGCCTCAAACTGACCACTGCTTTCTTTGAGTGCTTAAAGATTACTTGGTGAATTTGAAAAGTTAATTAAATTTATTTTCAGTTTGGAGGTATTCTTCTAAAGTGAAGATTATGATATCTGAAGGCATATGGACTTTTGTTTTAAATTGCTGTCTATTGCTGTGTGTTTATTGCTGTAATCTATGCTTGGTAGTTAGTACAGAATTCTCTATACGGTTCATATATTTCAAGCTGATGTCTGAGGGTGAATGAAGAAGAAGCAGAAGAATTACATGAACATAAATAAGGATTATTTTGAAATATATTTTTTCATATATTTTCAGTACAGAATATATTTCTGTTGAAAACTTGTTTAGACTTACTCAGTAAACTGTCTCCAACAGGTAATGTGGAAAGGATGCTTTTATTCTCCCATTCTCCAGAAATTTGAACTTCTTCCTCATCTTTACTTTCTTTCTTCACTGTGTGTCCCTGAACACAAAATAGTGTACATATTCAAGTCTGAGACAAACCATTTCTGTTTTAAACATGGTCACAATTTGATAACTGCAATGATAATTGTTTTTGTAACATTAAATTACTTATCTCAACTACGATACTATTGTCATATATTCCCAAAGTAAATATTTGCCTTTTAATATAAGTTCAATAAAGAAAACAGACACCATGAAAGTAAAGCTGGGCCAGATACTTTAATATGACATAGGTCAAACTGGCAATACAGTTAATGAAGCACTACTGTTTGCTGTGAAAAATGTATTATCTCCATTCTGAACAATATTCATTCATATTTTTGTAATAAGAATTCGTGTACTGATGATATTTTTGATTTTTTGTTAACAGAGTGAAGAAACTGATCTGTGCTTTAAACAAAAATTATGCGTTTAGATCACTTCGTTTTCTCTACTGTTTTATACATTTGCTCCTGACAAAGTCCACGCAGTCATAACATAAGATTTTGATAAAGAATAAAAAAGAACACTCACTATAAAATCTATATTTATTTCCTGTTTTATTTTTTGATCCAGGAATGGAATCTTTTTTTCCATATTTCTTGCACTCTGAAAAAAAAAAAAAAAACATTTATGTTAAGAAATTCAACATGGTAACACACTGGAGCTTTCTGTGGTGGCTCCATGTTTCGTAAGGAGTGCAAACAAAAATGAATGATGAATGAAACCCGTTGAGTGCTTAAAGATTATTTGGTGAATTTGAAAAGTTAATTAAATTTATTTTCAGTTTGGAGGTATTCTTCTAAAGTGAAGATTATGATATCTGAAGGCATATAGACTTTTGTTTTAAATTGCTGTCTATTGCTGTGAGTGTGTTTATTGCTGTAATCTATGCTTGGTAGTTAGTACAGAATTCTCTATACGGTTCATATATTTCTAGTGTGTTGCCATTTTGGTATTTCACATATGCTCCAAGTCCAGCACTGGGATGCCTCTTTGTCTCCATTTCTTTTCTTACTAGCAATAGATAGGGTTGTGAAAATATCAACAACACACAAGAAATGGAATTCAGTGGAATCTGACTAAACAGCTTGATGATCTAGATTTTGCAGATGACTTGGCTCTTTTCTCCTCTAACCATAAACAGATGCATGACAAAATGAAAATACTTGATGAGAGGTCACAGCAAGTGTGTCTAAAATTAGACAGGGAAAAGACAAAAATAATGAGAATAAATGCAAGAAATGATAACAAGGCTGAACTTGAACAAACACCACTAAAAGATGTACACATATATAATGGCAGCATTACAGACAAAGTTGGAGGGACAAGATAAGAATATACAAAAGCAAGAAGAGCTTTCACCACATTGTGAAACATCTGGAGATCAAGAGAAATGAAGTCCAACATGAAAATAAGTATCGTCAACTTAAATGTCCTCAGTCCAAATGTATGGCTTGGAAACATGGAGAACAACAAAAACAACAAGAAAGTTATAGACATTCATAAATGGGGGCTTGTGTAGAACAGAAGGATTGAAATGGTATGACAAAGTCGTAAATGTGGAACTGATGACAAGAATCAGACAAGTACCAGTGGAACAAGAGATGAGAAAAAGATGCACATTTAGGAAACCTGTTAACAGCATTACAAGGCAGTCCTTGTTCTGGAATATCAAGGGAATGAGAGGCTGAGGTTGACCAAAGAAGAGAGCTGTAAAGGAACAATCATAGTTGTTTTTGTAATCTTTCAAATGTTCAGTATGTTCCCCTCATGGGTTGAAATGAAGAAGAGTGGGGCGTGTTCTTTGATGCCATCCAAATAAGAGACCTACATCATTAGGGTTAAGATTAAGGTTAGGATGCTTACCCCCTTATTATTGAATCTCGGAATTCTGTTTTAAGGCTGTATCAAATATGCGGCCCAGTGTTCTTCATTCCAACCCATCTCATGCAACATAATCTTGGTCTAATTCATCCCAGAACCTTTGTAGTATACAGCCTATGTGCTTTTGAGGCCAAAATTTGTTCAAAGCACATGACCTGGGCACTTTCAATTGTATTGACCACTGGGCAGAACTGGGTTGTTTTAAGTAACTCTTTGGCATCTGTTGATGTTCATCTGCTGCCTGGTACTTGACTGTCCTCATCTGCCCTCAGCTGAAATAGCTTTTTTCCAGCTGTAGTCTGAGAAGTTTCTTATTACTGAGAATTTTTAATTCCCTAGATAGCTTAAATTTTCTTGTTGGAGCCTGTTACGCACAGATTCTTTTGTAGGCAATTAATATAGAGATAGATATATATATATAGAAAGATATTTATTTGTCTGTTAACACTTTTTGTTGATAGTCAAAGGTACATAACCCTTGATTTAGTTGATGGTACATTTTATTATGTCTGTTACCTTCTTTTGGGTCTTATATTTTTTTTTTTTTTTTTTTGCGTACGCCCGCTAATACTCGAGGCGAAATCTCAGGTTATTATTTTATGTCTAACCTGACATTGATTTTACGTGAGTATCCCTTTATTTCTTGTATAGAGACAGGTGTCCCTCGCCATTCAGGCAAATACTCGCCGATTTCGGAGGTACCCATTGCAGCTGGGTCGGCTCAGGAGCCGCCAGTCCCTGGTCGACGACACTTCTTCAAATGTACTCGCCAGGTCTCGAGTTAATCCAGTCCAAATTCCGGTCGACGAAAAATCCTCAAATGCCGTCGCCCGGGTTTGATCCTGTATCACCCGGTCGCCAGAGCGGTGTTGTAACCACTACGCTAGCGCGGCTCCTGGGTTTTATATGAATACTAAGATTTACGTCGAATTATTTTTCGTGTATGGTTAGAACAGATCAGTCTTTCTGGGAATGTTTATAACCTAAGTTGAGGTTTATTCTTGTCTTTTAAGGCGATTTGGTCTTGTATCTTATTGTCTTTAACGACGTCGGCCCATCTTGAGTTGAACTCTGGGGGTCACGCGCTACTGCGCATGCGTCGTATTGGAGGTTGTCGAAAAAGACTTCCGTCATGAAGAGTTCTTGTGTTTGCTGCCCCGGACAGATGTCCGTTGATATGTGCTCTGTGTAATTCTGGGGAAAGGCGATGTCTGCTGTGTGACTATTATGTCTATGTTCCTCCCCAGAATATATTCTTAGCGCCAAAGGATGGCGTGTGCTATTTTTCTAGTGTTTTCTAAGATGTTAAGGTAACGAAAGACATTTACTGAACTTTTTCGTTATGCCTAGACCTGCAGCCAGGGATATGGTCTGCATATGAGTGGGCTGAATTCTTTGTTGACGACATTGTGCTAGCAGCACCAATATCTATTATGTACATTGCATTATTATCTATATAATCTACACAGCATTATCGATGTTTATGAACAGAGCCCTTTACTTATGCTTCATTATGCATCTTCGCAGTGAGCGACGCTCACTGGAGATAGAAGCCATTTTGGATCCCGCCTTTGCCTAAGCGGATCATCGTTTGGAGAACAGGAATGCCTTATTATCTGATGATGGTACAGAGATCTGTCTACTATGGTAACCCACTACTGTGGTTTAAGATTGTCGTCACATAAGCCTACTGATTTACGGCTTGTAATTCCTCGACAGAAGAGGTTCTGTCAGGGAGCCATTTATAATAAACGTTTGCAAACATTAACTGACGCGATCAGTCAGTTAGGCTTGAAAGTTATACAACTAGAACCCTGAGGGACTAGCTACGACCGTTCTGTTGTATCCACATTCTATACGAATGCATATTTGATGTCGTAGACCATTTTGTCAAGCATGTGATGTTTTTTGCCAACCTGTTCCAGTGACTATATATGTGTCGTCAGAGTTTGCGTCCTATTAAATGTGTGAAATTATCAACAGTAGTTCCAGACATCATTGACTTTCATACATGAGTGAATGAGTGCCTTATTACTTGTCAACTCTGCAGAACAATACCACCTATTCGCATAACGTACATTTGCACTCTCATTCAACATAAACACTGTCCGTTGTCAGGGCCTCAATACTCCATGGACAAGGTGACCTGTATGCCCAACACTGTGTCGGTGTGAGTTGACCATAATACCTGTATCAATGTGGTAACCAGAATTATACCATATCAACCGATCCTACTTCAATTATAACACACATCAGAGCCTTAAACATCTTATATGCATGTCTTCCTTTCAGATTTATCCCACTCTGCTTTCCATTCATTTTTTATTATTTCTTTAAGTAAGCTTTTAATCTCTGATTTAATCATCCCTCTATTTATTACATTTTTATTAGATCTACCTTTTTTTGGCTTCTTTATCTGCCTTTTCCTTTCAATCTATGCCAACATGTGAAGGTATCAAAGCTATTAACACATTAACTACCGAATTGAAAAACACACTGTGGCCGAATTAAATTGTTTTCCCATTTTCATCCTGTAGGTGTTTGCACAAAGTAAGCTGTAGTTTTCGTAATTGTTTACAGATTTTTATGAATTACACGTCATTTTAAAGATAAATGAATGTACTATTACAATAAACACCGGTTGTAACTGTAATAGAGGTTGTTGTTACTTAACGGCCCTCAGATGGCCGAGGCCTTGCAATATTTTCACAATTATAACTGCTTGCGCCCCCATCTCTATCAACATCACAATTTCAATCAATGTGCACACCGTTTTCACTCTTGTCCTTGTCGCTAGATCTATCAGTCAATTGCTGAAACACGTTTCTATCCTATTCAGCCGTTAGATGAGATGTACACGCATTTTTTGTAGTCCTATCACTAGTTACCACGGTAAACAGTTTTACACGATTTGGTAACTAACCCAAAACGCTGAAAAATATGAACATAATATCAATTTTCCAGTGTTCAACCATGCTTTGGGAATTTGTTTTCCGGTGGCAACTTAAAATCTCGAACCAGATCAGAGAGTGTTTCAGTACATTTTTCTTTCGTTTTATTACTAAAATTAGATTGGCGTTCTGAGCGGCTTGCGGTCCAAATGTGATTATTTTGTGAGCCGCTGACAGCGGCTTGCGGTAGTTAATGTGTTAAGACTGAACATCCCCTGGAATATATAAAGTAGCCATAAATATCTCCTCTGCTATATCAGGTCTACTACATTCTCGTAAGCTTCTAAGTGCTTGAATTGTTGAAAGACAGTCTGTTAAAATTGTGGGTTTCTTGGGAGGGTTTTTAGAGAATATTTCTAGTGCTTTAAGTATTGCCTCAACGTATGCAGTGAAAATGGATGTACATTCGATGATACTATACTCATTTGCCATTTTCTATATTGGAATATATATTCCTATCCCCAATTTGGCATCCTCTCCCTTGGATCCATCTGTGTTTTCAGTAATGCTGTTCTTTGATATTTGTTGTATATATTTTTTGGCTGTGTTCTATATTATTTGGTTCTTAAGTATTTCTGCAAGGTGGTAGACCTTGTCTGGTTTCTTGATCTCCCAGGGTGGAACCACCAGCGTGTATTCACAACTGTTATTAACTGATGTAATTAAAGTAGGCAGATGGACAATTTCCTCCATTCACTTCCATTCTGTTGGGTATTTATTGGTATTCATTGGATTGACCTGAGTTGTTAGTTGACATTTGGCAAAAGCTGTATTTGCTGGATGAGACTTATCTAACATAACTTTGTTCATGTAATTAAGTTTTAACTCTGTTAAATGCCAGGAAGAGGTTGAAAACGGCTTGTTGTGTGTCGTTGTTTAGAGTGGTCTGGTAGACGAATGATTACAGGTGGTCGACGTGGTGTGTGGGTGTGTAGACAAATCAGTAGACATGAATGGGTGTAGTTCTAATGCAATGCGGTGATGATCACATACACCAAAGTACACATATGAAATTCAAGGAATATCGACATGGCTGTGTACAGTTCCAACGATTTAATACATCACAGTAACGTAGACATCAAAATTCACTGTTGACGGGGACATTGTTCAAGCATATCATGAATAATTAAGACGCATAGGTGGCGGGCTTCCCAAATACTCAATGTCCTATATATTTCTCTGATGAAACAGGTCAGATACATCTTAGGCAAAACAGGACAATATCAGCTGCATCAATGGCGGGCTCCCAAATAACTAATGTTCTCTGCTCTTCTTCTGACAAACAGGTCAGGTAAATCTTTGCCTATATCAGCCGCATAAATGGCGGGCTCCAAAAATAACTAATGTTCCTTGCTCTTCTTCTGACAAACAGGTCAGGTAAATCTTAGGCAAAACAGGCCGCATAAATGGCAAGCTCCACAATAACTAATGTTCTCTGCTCTTGAATGTTCAGGGGACTGTTCTAGGAAAATCTACGAACAGAATCTTATATGGGTAAATAGCTAGCCAATATCAAGCCAAGGGAGATAACTAAATCAGTTCTGCACCAAAAAAATATTACAGACAGTAAATTCCCTTAGACCATAAAAAGTTCGCATCCAGACCTTAACAAACTCCTTTCCCCATAATTCAAAGGGTAGAATTCCTAAAGCTACCTATAGAGCCCCCATTGATGCTAAAATTCTGTCTAGATTAATATTAAATCTGTGTGCAGCAGAGTCATTTATACTTCTAAAATCTATTTTTCCTCTGATAAAAAATTTATAAAACCGAGAGCACTGTCATTTATATTTCAAACATCTTAACAAGTTAGTCAATCCTCTGCAAGACTCCACTAGTTTATCTATGTGTTTATTCCAGTTCAGCTGTTGGTCAGACGTCATTCCTAGATATCAAGTGGTTTGCAAGAAATCATCACAGCAATCAAAGGGTTAAAGAACGGAAAAGCTCCTGGCCATGATAACTTAAATGCAGAGCTATTTAAGACAGACCCTGAGCTAGCAGCAGAACTATTAGAACCACTATTTGCACAAGTCTGGAAAACGGGGACAACACCATCAGAGTGGAACAAAGGAATAATTGTCAAATTGCCCAAGAAGGGAGATCTTGCAGACTGCAATAATTGGAGAGAAATCACTCTTCTATCAGTTCCCAGCAAAATACTAGGCAGGATAATTATACAGAGAATTTCAAAAGCAGTAGACTACAAACTGAGGAAAGAACAAGCAGGATTTAGAAAGAACAGAAGATGTGTGGATCATATATTCACTCTGAGGAATATTATAGAGCAGTGCTCAGAATGGCAAAGACAGCTGTACATTAATTTCGTTGATTTTGAAAAGGCTTTTGACAGCATACATAGAGACAGTTTATGAAAAATACTGAGGGCTTATGGCATTCCAAGCTGCAAAGTGTCAATCATAAAAAGCCTCTATGCCAACTTTACATGTAGTGCTGGGCAGAGCAACCTAACCTTTAAGGTGAAGACAGGAGTATGACAGGGATGCATGCCCCTTATCAACAACTCTATTTTTAACAGTCATAGACTGGGTGATGCACCAGACAACAGAGGGCAGTCCAAGAGGAATAAGATGGACTACATTTTCTACATTGGAAGATCTGGAATATGCAGATGACATTGCACTACTAGCACATTCACATCAACACATCCAGGAAAAAAACGGATAGGCTTAATAAGTATAGATAGCAGGTGGGCTTGAACATCAATTTAAAGAAGTCAGAGGTCATGACGCTCAATGTGAGCAACCCTGAGCCCATATCAGTAAGGAATCAGCAACTGGTACAGACAGACACCTTCACATACCTAGGATGCATAGTAACACCAGACGGCGGGGCAGGCAAAGACATCAACATCAGAATGAATAAAGCAAGAACAGCCTTTTTTAGCCTAAACAACATCTGGAAGTCCTCTCAATACAGCACAAGCACAAAATTAAAATTATATCAGAGCTGTGTGCTCTCTGTGCTTCTCTAGGGTGCAGAATGCTGGAGAGTTACAAAGAAGGAAATGTCAAAATTGTCCTCTTTTCCCACAACATGCCTAAGAAAAATTCACCGCATCTTTTGGCCGAATACCATCACCAACCAAGATCTGCTTACTTGGAGCAAGCAGGAGGACATGCACACCATCATAGCTGGCAGACGCTGGAGCTGGGTTGGCCATGTCCTCAGAAGAGACCACAATGCCATCACAAGAACAGCTATGCTTTGGACTCCTGAAGGAAAATGAAAGAGAGGCCGACCAAAAACTACCTGGCGGAGGACTGTGAAGGCTGAGATGCAAAGAATGAACCAGAGTTGTGGCACTATACGAAGGATTGCCACCGATCGAGCAAAGTGGAATCAATTTGTTGTTGCCCTACAAGACGCCACTAGGCGTGATGGCCACTGACTGCTTTGACGGTCTGTGGTTAAGGATCTAAGAAGAAGAAGTGGTTTGCACTGTATTAATGTTTTGCCCTGTATTAATGTTTTGCCCTTGGATATTTATGTCTATAATTTTATTTTTAACAATGATTTAGGTGAAGAATTTAATGACATGAAAAATAAATTGTCACAGTTTGCAGATGATGTTGCTATATGGAGAACTGAGGAAAATATGCCAAAATTATACAAGGATCTAGAACAGCAAATAAATAAAGTATGTAAATGGATGACAAAATGGGGATTTCAGCTGAATGCACATAAAACAATGGGAATGATCTTCAGTAAAGACATGATCTTTTCTCTTCACCAATTTCAATGCACAGATATTACCAAAGAGAATGCAGAACTAAAAGCGTGCAAAACAACCTAGTCAATTCTAAAAGAGAACAAAGATGGTCACATTGAGACCAAATCTCACATAAAGGTCGCTCAAGTGGCGGGCAAAGTTGCAAAGCTTAAGGCACCGGGTGAAGATAAAATCATAACAATACTCGAACCAGTGACAGGCAAGAAGGTGGTAGCCAAAATCCACAAAAATAATGGTGGTGCATTTATTACACCAAATGAAAGTATCAGAGCAAAAAAATATAATATAGGAACTAAGTAAGCAACCAAACACAGTAACTCTAGCTCATGACATTAGTTTAATTTAAAGTAAAAATAGAGATTGCAAAGGAAACCCAAAAATGTGTAATGAAAGGGGTAATACCAATTTATCATGTAAAGAAGTGATGAATAGACTTGTGAAACAGAGCCCTGACCTGATGCTGGTGCCGGATGAAAGAATAACAGTAAAAGGGAATGTATTTATTTCAGCGGTAGTTATAAAAATGGAAACGAGGGAAACCCCCAAAACCCTGCATTTCGATCACACTACAAGAACACAAAAACGAACATTCTCCCAGAGCTACAAAGCACAAACTGTAAGCAATTTGGCTATGACAGAAACAGAAAAAAACAATCTGCAGGACAGTGCAGGTGCTCACTCCTTTGCACAGTGTGAAAAGGTAAAAGTAGACACAGACTAAAAAAAACTAATGTGAACAGAAAGTGTGCTCATTGCAAGGGGGAATCATAGTGTTAGGTTCCAGGGCTGCCCAGTGTATCAACAAACAAACATAACTCTGAAAGAATCTATAATGACAAAAACACCATTCAAAACGGTGATTAAAAGTATAAAAGAAAACACCACACACACGAACATGAAAGTAATAACAGAAATTAAGAGTGTACAAGATGAAGTTTACATGGTTAAACTAATAAAACAATTGGTAAAATTAGGTCAGAGTTGAAATGAAGAAAATCAGCTGTGTTCTTTGATGCCATCCAAATAAGATGCCTACTAGATTACTATACCTAACCTTTAATATTGCTTATTAAATTCTTTTTTAATGCTATATCAAACACATGGTCCACAGTCTTCATTTCAACCCCTCATGTCACACTGCCCACATCAATCCTGTAGTCTAATTCATTCCATATTCTGTGTAGCATATATGCTCATGTCCTTTTGAATCAAATTTGTTCAATGTGCGTGACAAGGGCACTTTCAATTGTATCAACTATGTGATAGAACTTGGTTCTCTTGAACAGCTGTTTGACATCTTTTTGTGCTTCAGCAGTTGCCTGGAACTCGAATATTATCTTCTTCCCTAGGTTTCTACCAGATTAAAAAAAAAACTAGATAGATCCTGAACTAGGAGGCTCTTTTTAGGGCTGAAGAATAACCAATACTTCAGTACTCCTCCACGAAATGCAAGCACTTTGTTGTAGCAGCTCTACTGCATTTGGCAGATTCACAGTTTTAAACTGCAGTAGCTTTACTTACAATACTGACTTTTCACTTGGAACAAGAAATCACACCAAGCCACCATTGTAGGAACTCAAAACTTCCATTTTGCTGAGCTAGTAACCAAGCTTCGGATGCCGTGACATGAGAATTGTGGAGAGGCATGATCACTTACACTGGCAATTTTTTTTTTCTTTATATTAATGAAGGAAAATATCCTGTTCAACCTCTGATGGGTTATAATTAGGATATATATTGTTTTCAATTCCAAATAATATGAACAACTGCTGATATGAGAAAGTGGCATCACAATTGTCAAATAATTGTAAACAGGGAAAATCACAACTACCAATTATGCCTATATGTTAAAAAAAATTCAAACAAACAAGCAAAAGCGTGGCACTTCAAAATGAAGACTGCACGGTAAATGGGAAGGATAGAGGAACAAGGTTATACGTCATTGAAATGTATTCATATCACCTGACACAATGTAAAATACCCATTATTAACACTAACCCGAACACCCTTGCCCTATTTCTGCTTGACCTGAGTGCAAACTCCTCAGTTTAGAGGCTTTTTTTTTTCCTACTGTGCATGCTCGAAACAGGGTGCGAATTTGGATCAAGGTTAGCGTGCGAAGTGCGGCACAATTACTTTGCTTACTTACTTACTTAGTCGTTCCTCTTCTACCGTGAAGTATAGAGGTTTGTAAGAGACACCGCCATACTATTCTATCGGCTGTCTTCCTCCTGGCTTAGTTCCATTCTAGTCCTCGGTCCTTCAAAGATTGTCTAATGTTGTCCTCCCAGTGGACTTTGGGTCGTCCTGGAGGTCTGGATCCCTGGCTCTTAGTTTCCCATGCTTGCCATGGTAGCTGATCTTCCTACCATTCTGCAGACATGGCCAAACCATCTCAGTTGGGACTGTTCTACTTGTGTCTGCAGGGGTTGGGTTTTTAGGCCTTGATGTATCATTTCGTTGCAGACCATGTCTCTTCTTGTTACTTCAACCACCTTCCTCAGATACCTCATTTCTGAGGTTTGGATCTGGCTTTTTTTGGGTTGTAGTCATTGCCCATGACTCGCATCCATATATCAAGACTGGGACATAGGTGGAGTGGTATACAGCCATCTTCGTCTTCTTACCAACTTCTCTTTTGCTGAGGAATCCTCGATTTATGGCCTGAAAAAAAGTCTCCCTACTGCTGTTCTTCGGTAGCCAACTCTTCTTTGATGCAATCCTTTCGGTCTATGACAGCTCCAAGGTATTTAAAGTGGTCGACCTGCTCCAGGACCTGTTCTCCCAGATTAATATGATGTCTTCTTTCCTCTCATGATATCACCATGGTTTTTGTTTTCGAGCTGCTTATGATCATCCCTCTCTTCTCCAGCTCTACTTCCAGGTTGAATTGAAGATGTGCCTCTGATTTAGCAATCAGGGCAACATCATCAGCAAATGCCAGCTCTGAAATACAGACCTGTCTCATCTTCCAGTACCCCACTGAATACTTTCTTGTCCTCTCCTTACATGTCTTGATGACATCGTCCATGAGGAGTATGAAAAGATAAGGTGACAGGATATCACCTTGTCTTAAACCAGTGGTGGTCCTGAATTCTTCTGACTTATGGTTTGCCGTCCTCACATAATTTCTGCATGACTTGTAGAGGCTCTGTATAGCATGAATCAGAGGTGTTGGAATGTTCTTCCTTGCCAAAGAGTTTGTTCCAGGGGACCTTGTCAAATGCCTTTTCCAGATCTAAGAAGCAAAGATAGATCTCACGCTTATACTCAAGAGCCCTCTCACTCAACTGTCTAAGTGTGAAGATTAGGTCTTGAGTACCGGTATTTCAATTTGCTTGGAAGCCACACTGGACCTCATCCATTTGTGGCTCAACTAGGCATCTGAGTCTCTGCTCCAGTATTCTAGAGTAGATTTTACCAGGGACACTGAGAAGGGATATGCCTCTATGTTTTCTACATTGACGGTTGTCACCCTTTCTGAAAATCGGTGTTATGATGGCAATCTCCCAATCCTTTGGTATGGTCTTGTTGCACCAAGCTGCCTGTAGGACCCTTAGGCATAATAGGTCGCTTGCTGCTCCCATGTACTTAACCATTTCTGGTGTTATGCCATCATGTCCTGCTGCTTTGCCCATCTTGATTTTCTCGTGCTGCCTTCAGTTCTTCCATCTTTATGTCATCTTCATCAACACTGGTTTCCCCTTCTGTGACCTTGCTCACCATCCAGGAGCTCTGAAAAATATTCTTCCCATCTTTCCATTACTTCTTTTGAGGCAGTAAGCAATTTGCCTTGCTTGTCCTTTATAAATTTAAGAGGGCACTGTTTTTCTTTCCTCATATTCTTTAGGGTCTTATAGAACAATTTCTGGTTTTCTTGTGCAAGGCATTCTAGCTTTTCTCCAAATTCTTCCCAGGACTTACTGTGATATCACAGTATCCAGCAAATACCAAGTACTCCAACAGCTTGTAGATGAAGCAGTTACGGAAGACCACTGGCAACAATTAAAAAATATATGGAACGAGACATGTGAAGAAGGACTGAGAAAAAGAGAAAATCCGCACAAAGCATGGATAACAACAGAAACCATTAGCATGATAGAAGACAGTAAAAACAAGAAAGCAGATTTAAACAGAAGCAAAACTAGAAGCTCCAAAGTCAAGGCTCATGAAGTGTACATAGAAGCAAACAAAGAAGTAAAAAAGAAACATCAAAAGAGACAAGAGGAAGTATACTGAAGAGTTGGCAAGAGAAGCAGAGGAAGCTGCAGTCAAAGAAAATATGAGGGACCTGTACAACAAAGAAGCTAACAGGGAAATATAAGCAAGCAAATGGCCTCATAAAAGATAAGAATGGAACATTGCTTAGTATTATAAAAGAACAAATGAAGACATGGACAGAACATTTTGAGGAACTTCTCAATAGACCAGCTCCAACTAATCCCCCAGACACCCAGCCAGCAGAAGAGGAGCTACAAATCAGCTGTAAACGACCAAGTAGAGAAGAAATAAAGAAAGCCATAAAGCTTCTGAAAGATGGAAAAGCAACTGGTCCAGATGGCATTCCAGTAGAGGCCATCAAAACAGATATTGATACCTCTACAGAGATATTATACAAACTACTTGGCAAAGTCTGGGAGATAGAGGAAATACCAGCAGAATGGAAGGAAGGTTATCTGGTCAAGTTGCTTAAGAAGGAAAATTTACAAGAGTGCACAAATTATAAAAGATTAATGTTACCATCAGTGCCAGGAAAAGTATTAAACAGAATCATCCTTGAGAGATTAAAAGAGTCCATAGACAAGCAACTGAGAGATGAACAAGCAGGTTTTTGACAAAACAGATCCTGTACAGACCAGATAGCCACATTGAGAATAATAGTTGAACAAAGTCTGGAATGGAATTCACCGCTTTACATCGGATACGTGGACTATGAAAAGGCATTTGACAGTGTAGACAGAAAACCACTTTGGAAACTGATGAGGCATTATGGAGTTCCCATGAACATTATTAACTTAATAAGGAAGACCTATGAAGACATGACATGCAGAGTTCTTCGTAAAGGACAACTTACAGAACCGTTTAGGATCTTAGTTGGGACTGTTCTACTTGGGTCTGCAGGGGGTGGGATTTTAGGCCTTGACGTATCGTCTGGTTGCGGACCATGTCTCTTCTTGTTACTTCAACCACCTTCCTCAGATACCTCATTTCTGAGGTTTGGATCTGGCTTTTGTGGGCTGTAGTCATTGCCCATGACTCGCATACATATGTCAAGACTGGGACATCAGTGGAGCGGTATACAGCCATCTTCGTTTTCTTACCCTCTCTCTTGCTGAGGAATCCTCGATTTATGGCCTGAAAAAGTCTGCCAGCAGCTGCTTTTCAAGTGGCCAACTTTTCTTTGATGCCTCCCTTTCGGTCTATAATAGCTCCAAGGTATTTAAAGTGGTCGACCTGCTCCAGGACCTGTTCTGCCAGATTAATATGATGTCTTCTTTCCTCTCATGATATCACCATGGTTTTTGTTTTCGAGCTGCTTATGATCATCCCTCTCTTCTCCAGCTCTACTTCCAGGTTGGATTGAAGATGTGCCTCTGATTTAGCAATCAGGGCAACATCATCAGCAAATGCCAGCTCTGAAATACAGACTTTCTCATCTTCCAGTACCCCACTGAATACTTTCTTGTTCTCTCCTTACATGCTTTGATGACATCGTCCATGAGGAGTATGAAAAAGATAAGGTGACAGGATATCACCTTGTCTTACACCAGTGGTGGTCCAGAACTCTTCTGACTTATGGTTTGCTGTCTTCACATAATTTCTGCAAGACTTGTAGAAGCTATGTATAGCATGAATCAGAGGTGCTGGAATGTTCTTCCTTGCCAAACAGTCCCAAAGTTTGCTCCAGGGGACCCTGTCAAACGCCTTTTCCAGATCTATGAAACAAAGATGGATCTCACTCTTATACTCAAGGGTCTTTTCATTCAGCAGTCTGAATGTAAAGATTAGGTCTTGAGTACTTCGGTTTGCTCGGACCCCGCACTGGACCTCATCCAATTGTGGCTCAGCTAGGCGTCGGAGTCTCTGCTCTAGGATTCTAGAGTAGATTTTACCAGGGACACTGAGAAGGGATATGCCTCTTTGGTTTCCACATTGTCAATTGCCACCCTTTTTGAAAATTGGTGTTATGATGGCAATCTCACAATCATTTGGTATGGTCTTGTCGCACCACACTGCCTGTAGGACCCTTACGAGTAATAGGTCGCCTGATGCTCCCATGTACTTAACCATTTCTGGTGTTATACCATCATGCCCTGCTGCTTTGCCCATCTTGATTTTCTCCAGTGCTGCCTTCAGTTCTTCCATCTTTATGTCATCTTCACCATCATTGGTTATCTCTTCTGTGCTAGTGGTTATCATTTCTGATGCTTCACCATCCAGGAGTTCTGAGAAATATTCTTTCCATCTTTTCATTACTTCCTTCGGGGCAGTAAAGCAATTTGCCTTGCTTGTACTTTATAAATTTGAGAGGGCATTGTTTTTCCTTCCTCATGTTCTTTAGGGTGTTATAGAACAATTTCTGGTTTTCTTGCACATCTTTTTCTAGCTTTTCTCCAAATTCTTCCCAGGACTTCTGTTTTGCTGCTAGCACCTTGTTCTTTGCTTCTGTTCTGAGTGTCACATATTCTCTATATTTTTCCATTTGTCCTGTTGTGTTTTTAGCTCCTAAGTATTGTTTCCATGCCATTTTCTTCTCTCTTATTTTCTCTTTGACTTCCTCTGTCCACCAAGGTGTCCTCTTTCTCTTGTTCCCAAGTCAGACTTCACCACATGCTTCTGCCGCAGCTGTCTTTATGATGTTCTTGAATTTAAGCCAGAGGGTTTCCAAGTCATCAAGTTGTTCGTACACATATCTTGGTAGTAATAATTAGACAAAGTTGGAGGGACAGACAATGATATCAAAATAACAATACAAAAAGCAAAAGGCGCTTTCATTGCATTGGGAAACATATGGAGGTCAAGAGAAATCAAGTCCAACACGAAAATAAGAATCTTCAACTCAAATCTAAAGTCAGTTCTATTGTATGGCTCTGAGTAATGGGAAGCAACAAAAACAACAACTAAAAAGCTACAGACTTTTATAAACGGGTGCTTGCGTAGAATAGAAGGACTGAAATGGTACGACAGTCACAAATGTGAATTGATGACAAGAACCAGACAAGTGCCAGTGGAACAAGATCTGAGAAGAAGATGTTGGCGATGGAAAGGACACACATTGAGGAAACCTGTTGATAGCATTACAAGTCAGTCCTTGTTCTAGAATCCACAGGGAAAGAGAGGCAGAGGTAGACCAAAAAACACATGGAGAAGAGAGCTGGAAACAGAGGTGAAAATGATGAGGAAAACATGGAAAGAACTTGAGCGGATGGCACGGGACAAGAAGACTTGGCATGTGTTTGTTGAAGACCTATGCTCCTCGGGGAGCTAAAGGGTACTGATTGATTGATTGATTCCCAGGACTTCTATTTTACTGCTAGCACCTTGTTCTTTACTTCTGTTCTGAGTATCATATATTCTCTGTATTTCTCTGTATTTCCTGGTGTTTTTTTTTGCTCCTAAGTATTGTTTCTATGCCTTTTTCTTCTTTCTTATTTTCTCTTTAACCTCATCTGTCCACCAAGGTGTCCTCTTTCTCTTGTTCCCAAGTCAAACTTCACCACATGCTTCTGCTGCAGCTGTCTTTATGATGTCCTTGAATTTCAGCCAGAATGTTTCCAGGTCATCAGGATGTTGTTCTGTGTTTTTTCAGTGCTGTAGCATTAAGCCCCTGGTATCTGGTCTTCATTTCTGGCTCTCAGCTTGTAGGTCTTAATGCTTGTTTTCCCTGTTCATTAACTTAGCTTCTTGCGTGATGTTAGGCAGTTCCTAAGCCGAGTAACTCTCATACATGCCACATGCTTTGGTTTACCCATAATCTGTACAAGGTGTTTGCATTTTCAGATGTGTACACCCTGTACATAATTTCTGTACAGGTTTTCTAACCAATTCCCCTTATTACTGTGTCTCAGAGTTCTTTTATAAGGTCCTATTGAACACAGGATTCCCTAGTCTGTTAGTGATAATTAAGCACAGAAATAGACTAAATGATGACACCATCATATTATTTTTACAGTGTAAAATAAAATCAGACATTTATTGTTTGGGTTTTAAAATACTTTTTTTTACTACCAACTCAACAGAAGAGAACAAGGGGTAATCTTCAGACTCCGCACTGGCCACAACAGATTGAGATACCATCTATTCAACAAGCTAAAGATAGGAACTACCGATCAGTATAACTGTGGCACTGATAAAATGACTGCTGAACATCTGCTTTAAAGTTGCCCCTTATATGCAGTACAGAGAAAGCGCTTATGGCCGACGCCAGCTCCTTTCATGGAAAAGCTTTACAGGGATTCAACTAGCCTCAAACTGACTACTGCTTTCTTTGAGAACATTCAAGTGGATGTCTGAGAGTGTACGAAGAAGAAGAAGAAGTAATACTAACAACAGGTCTCCTCAGCACATGTCCTATCCATCGCTATTGTCTTCTTCTCATCTCTTGTTCCACTGGCACTTGTCTGGTTCTTGTCATCATTTACACATTGGTAACTGTTATGTGTAAATTTCATAACATTGGATGTCGTTGTTGACTTCCTGGTTGATGTGTTTGGAGACCGTTGTCTTGGTTTCAGGAAGTGACGTCAGTACGTCTGCTGGCCACCTTTGCTGACGTGAACTTTGTAAGTCAGCCAGCCAAAGAGTGCCCTGCTGGCATTCGACTGTGTGGCTTTACAAGGTGTCGGAAGCTTGTGTATTTTTGCTCCACAGAGTTATATGATTTTTCCTCTATCTTCATTATGTTGTACCATCACTAGATTACGCATACACCTCCGTGCGGTAATGCTAGTTAATTTATTTATGCAAGATTGAAAGAGGATGCTGATCATTATGTGAGTGACTTATTATTAAATAAAATGTGTGAAAATGTCCTCGACATGTTTCATTAGTACGAGACTGTACTTCGACGATATAGACTGTCATATTGATGCCTTCTATGCATGAACATACTCTCTGTGATGTGTAAGTGGAGCTGTAAGATGTCCAATTAAATATATTGTGAAGTGTCCAATCTGGCCTTTGGACTATCATTCATTTTTACAAGTGTACGATGTGAGGGTGGGAACTGAATGGGCCATACTACTATCGACACTGGCTGTCAAGCAGTGTTCGAAATACCAGAAGGCCAAGCCACAATTGCACAATATTTAAAAGTAAGCAGAAGTATATTATAAAAAAAAACCTGTGACGACCCCACCCATATCAATGGGGGCCAACGTCAAAGGATTGTACTTATCCAGTGAAGCAGCAGAAATACGGAGATTTTAAAAATGGCGACAATCATCGTCTGTGCACTTGAATGAAGAGTGGAAGGGACTTTCCATAAATAAATATCTTTGATTGTGCCTCAAGGTCATCTATTATTCAGAAAGAGACGTTCCTTCATGAACTTCAAATGCCAATTCTACGTTGTATGCTGAATATGGCAAATTTTTTACGTGAATGCTGGACCAGAGCGGTGTCCTTTGATGTCAGCTGTGTCAAGTGCTAGGCCTAACCTTGGTCTATGCTGAAAGTTTTCAACGTTCCTTGCTTGGAGTGAAGGGGAATCCAGAAGGAAATCATACTGACAGAACAGATAAGTGTATTTTTAGTTACATACAGCTTGTGTGCTGATGATATCTGTTTGCCAGAATTTTTTTTTCCCCATATGTGTTTTCTTGATGTCTATTTGTTGTGTGCATAGTGGGAGGTTGGTTTTGGGACTTATGAATTTGATAATACCGCTTTGGTGGGTTGATGAATTCATAAGCATTCTGTAGTTTTTTGCATCTGCGTAGTTCAGATTGAGGAGCCGGCTAACATTGCTATGTGTGATACTGCCTCAATTAAGTAAACAGATCTATTTTTTGTCTAGTTGTGCAGTATTGTTAAGTGTAAAGTATGTTTTTGTAGTGAAGTTCAGTGTAATTTTTTATTCAGTTTATCCCATTATTGTTTGTGATACTGTTCGCCTTACCTCACTGTCATTTATTTAATAGATGTCATAAATGTTGTAAATTCGTACTTGTCTAGTCATACATGTAATAGAGCAACCTTTTATTTATTTGTTCTACAAGTTATATATTTCTCCCTTGGTTGACTATTTGAATTATCTTAAGTTAGCTCTTGTCATTGTATCCAGTCATCTTGTCTGTACCTTTCTGGTTTTCTTTTTGTTTGCTCCATATATAACATCTACTATAATATATGCCATTGCATTCAGAGAGTGATTTGAGAGTGGTGGAATAAGTATTGAATATATTGCTGACATATTCATATAGATAAAAGTTACATTATTGTGTTCATATTGGTAATCACAATAATTACAAATCATGACTTCAGATTTGGTGAAGATTGGAAACGATTTTGGTTTGGAGGGTGAAGCCTTGAAAAACTATGTAGACAAGGAAATAAAGAGACAGGAAGAACTGAGAAAAGAAGAAATACAATTGGCTGAAAAAAGAAGAGAAGAAGAATTGTCTGAAAAAAAAAGACAAGAAGAAATAGAATTGTCTGAAAAAAGAAGACAAGAAGAACTGAGAAAAGAAGAATTGTCTGAAAAAAGAAGAGCAGAAGAGATGGCTCTTGAAAGAGACAAATTTGCCAATGCTAGAGCTCAGGATGAGATAAAGTCTCAACAAGAACTGAGATTGGCAGAATTGGAACTTGAAAGATTAAAACTACAACAACCACAGGTTAATCCTATGATTGGTGAGGTTAGAAATAAAGATCATCCTGCTAGTTTTAAGATCAATTTGCCAAAATTTAACGCGTCCATAGACGATATTTCGTGCTTCCTCAATAGATACGAGACATATTGTCAGGAATTTAATTTTGATAAAACTACCTGGTCTAGTAGGCTCATGAACCTATTAGTGGGTGAAGCATTTACTGCAGTCTGTACCATGGATGATCAGACTCGAAAAGACTATGAGGCTGTAAAGATCTTGCTACTTAAAAAGTATCAATTGGATTAAAATGGCTACAGGTTAAAATTTAAGTCATTAAAGATTTTACTGAATTCATTTCAGCTTGTAAACTTTACTTTTCTAGATGGATTGACTTATCCAAAATTGAAAAGACTTTTGAAGGACTATCTGATTTGTTTTTGAGAGACAAGGTATTGTCTTCTATTAGTGGAGAGTATTTGTCATTTTTGCAGGAGAGGAAACCAGAGAATTTAACTAAGCTGGAAACCCTTGGTCATCAATATCAAGTGGCACATCCAAATAGAATCCTTAGCAGAAATAACATTAAGGATTCTCTGCCAGCTGCATCTGTTAATTATAATACACCTAGGCAGAGATCTAATAGTATTGACAAAAACTATAGAGTCAATCAGACACATAACTTTAACAATAACAGAGGTAGATATAACTTTAAAAAAAAATTCCAACAACCTCAAAGAAATTATAACTCATACGATGAAGGATATTACAATCCACAGTCATCATTCAGGTCTAATGAATGGCAAAATAGAGGAGGATATAATCCTAAATCAGGCAGAGGACAAAGATCATTCCATAGAGGTAATGATCATTATGGCAACAACAGAGGTTCTTATCAGAACAATAATGTCAGGCAGTCGAGAAACCCTGAACGCACAAATCCTGTTGTCCATAATATTGACAATAATCAGGGTCAGAATAATAATGGTGTAGCACATGCAAATTCGTGTAGTGTTGATCTGCCCAACAGTAATAACTGTACTAACTGCAATTCTCTATTTCAGCCACAAGAAGAACCAAGACTATTATGCGGACATCCTTTGCCAGTAATGTCCTCATTTGAAACTACTGGTTCACTAATGCTTAATAAAGGTTTTGTCAACAATCAGCTAGTGTCACTACTGAGAGACACAGGGGCCACAACTATTGGTGTACACAGAGCTTTGGTGGATCAATCAGATTATACAGGAAAAGAGGTGAAATGTAATACATTTGGAGGTACGGTGGAGTATTATCCAACAGTGGAAGTATTTTTGGATACTCCATATTTTACAGGAAGAACACTTGTGTGCCTTTTAAATAGCCCAATTGCAGGAATTATCGTAGGAAACATTCCTGACATTCAAGAATGTACAAAAGATGATATTGAAAAATGGGAACAACAACATTTCATATGTTCAAATGCTGTAACTACCAGAGCTCAGGCTCGTGCTGAACTGAATAAACACATACAAAATGATAATGTGTTACATGAGAACTTAGATGATGAAAATGACACTGAAGAAGAAGTAGATGAAGAAGAGTATAATGATGATAATGAAAATCATGATAATGAGGAAAATACTGATGATATTCAGGTAATGAATAATGACAAGGAGGAGAGATGATAATTTCCATGTGGAACTTATTGATAAGGAAACCTTTGTACAAAGACAAAAGGATGATATTTCCTTAAGAAAATTTTTTCAGGTAGCTAGATTTGATGAGGTGATGTTTGATAATAGTGCAAAACACTGGTATACTTTGAAAAATGGTATTTTAGTTAGAAATTTTCAAGATTCTAACTCATTAAAAAAACAGATTATGATACCAGCTAGTTTTCGATAATTTGTTTTATGACATGCCCACGCATTGAGTGCGCTGGACATTTAGGTATTGCAAGGACAAAACAAAGAGTTTTGTCACATTTATTTTGGCCTGGTGTGACAAAAGGTGTTAAATCTTTTTGTCGCACATGTACAGTGTGCCAAAGTATGACAACTAAGAGGCCTAAGCATGATGCTCCAATTCAAGCAGCTGATATTTCTTTGCGTCCATTCGCAAAGACGACCATTGACATTATTGGCCAATTAAAGGTTACATCAGCTAGAGGACATCAATACGTGTTGACATGCATTGATATGTGTACACGTTGGCCAGAGGCAATACCACTGAAAACAATTACAACTGTAGATGTCGCAGATGCGTTATTTTTAATTTTTAGTAGATTGGGTTTTCACGAAAATATCCTATCTGACCGGGGAACACAATTGGTTTCAGATGCAATGAAACAGGTCATGAAAATGTTCGGAATTGAAAGATCGCTTAGCTCGATCTACCATCCTCAATCAAATTGCAAAATTGAAGTTCTAAATAGAACTTTAAAGCAAATGGTATAAGGTTACCATTAAATATCCACAGGATTGGGACAGAGTTTTGCCGGTGATTTCATTCGCTTATAGAGAGATTAAAAATGAGCATACTGGGTTTGCTCCTTTTGAATTAGTGTTTGGGGCAAAACCTAGAGGACCCATGTCGATTTTAAAACAACTATTGATTGGAGCTGATATGAATGAAGAGGTTCAAACCTCATATCAATATGTGGTCAATTTGAGAAAAAAGATAATTGACGCATGCCAAATAGCAGTAAATTCATCGGAAAAGGCGAAGCTAAAAGCTACGTTGTTTGCCAACCAAATCAGGAAACTACGTCAATTATGGCCTGGTGATGAAGCATATGTACTATTGCCAATTAAAGACAACACATTACTTGTGTCTTGGAGAGGACCTTATAGGATTGTTGATAAACTGTCAGATGTGGACTATATGGTATTAATTAATGGAAAGGAAAAAACTTTTCATATTAATATGTTGCAACAGTTTCATACATGTCCTCCACATCTTAAACCAGTCTTTGAAGCTATTGACGAATCTGTCAATTGTCATTCTTCTTTGGCTGTCAAACAGGAAGAAGGGTCTGACTTGTCCGATGGTGGTGAATCACTTTTAGTGTTACCAAGTGTTCGTCTATTAGCTACTGAGAGTTGGAAAGATGTTTCCATTTCACCAACATTATCTTCTTATCAGAAAGAACAAATTTCTCATTTACTAGTATCTTTCTCTGATGTACTTACAGTTGTCCCTGGACATACAGATATTATTGAACATGATATTGTTCTTACTGATTTTCAACCTATAAAGTTGAAACCGTAACCTATACATATTCACTTACAATCTCAGGTTCAGGATGAAATAGAACAAATGATGAAATTAAACATCATTACTCCATCACAGTCACCTTAGTTTTCCTATAATATTGATTAGGAAAAAAGATAAATCTATTCGCATTTGCATAGATTTTAGGCGGTTAAATTCCCACGCCGAACCATTACCTTTATTAGAGTCTCTTCTAGATAAGTTGACTTCTGCTACGTTTTTCACGAAATTTGACCTATCAAAAGGCTATTGGCAAGTTCCATTATCGGAGAGAGCTAAGCCTTATACTACTTTTGCCACACCTCTTGGTCTATTTCAATTCAATTTTATGTCTTTTGATCTAGTGATTGCTCCTGCTACCTTTGTTCACACGATGTGAAGACTATTTTTGGACCGAGAAGATTTAATCACCTATATAGATGATATTTGTTTATTCCATCGCTCTTGGGATGAACATATTGTAGGTATTCAGTCTTTGTTACATACTTTATGCCTACATAACCTTTCTGCTAGACCCTCCAAAGCGAGAGTAGGATTCACTGAAATTTCCTTTCTAGGCCATAAAGTAGGAGGTGGTTTTCTAAAACCTGAGGACTCTACTACAGTGCAGAACGCTTAAGGCGATCTCGGATGTGGCGAATTTCTGTTGTGAAGAACAATTTGTTTATCCCCGGCAATTTTTCTTCTTTGTCTTTGTAAAAAATGTCCGGTTAAGCGGAATCCATTTATCACGAATTGTTGGATATGCCGAACGATTAAACGTGTCCCAACTATATAATTTGATCTGCTAAAGGCGAACTTTTTTCAGATACAGTACTTGGACATTTGTACAACTTTTCGGCTATCTTCGGAAATTGCGCGCTTCGTCGGTGTTAGAATTTGAGTTATTTCCCCTCTAAAAATGGCTGGAAAGTTAAAATCCATATCTGTGAAAAGAAAGATTGAGCTATTACAAGAAGTGGAAAATAGTGGCAAAAAGAAAATGGAAATAGCAAAGGAATTCGACATTCCAAAATCAACGCTTTCAGGAATCATAAAAAATAAGGATCGGTACAGAAAAATGTTTTATGGTGGACAAGTTGATTGTCACAGAATGAAGAACCGAAAAGCAGCGTGTGATGTGGTTGACACGGCACTCCTAAAATGGTTCACCATGGCGAGATCAGCAAATGTTCCTGTAAATGGACCTATATTAACTGCAAAGGCAGAAGAGTTAGCACTTCTGGAAGGTCAGACTTGCTGGAAATGTAGTCCTGGCTGGTTGGGTTGTTTAAAAAAACGGCACATTACTTACAAAGCTTTGTGTGGGGAAAGGCATTCTGTTAATGAAATGACTACCGAGTCATGGACGGAGGAGGTGCTAAAACCAGCCATGAGTAGGTATAATTCCGCTGATGTGTTTAATGCTGATGACACTGGATTGTTTTGGAGATTGCTGCCTGACAAGACTTTTTCCTTCAGAAATGTAAAGTGTCATGGGGGGGGGGGGGGGGAAATCGAAAGATAGAATCACAATTGTTGTGTGTACAAATATGGATGGTTCAGAAAAATTGCCATTACTTGTAATCGGTAAATTAAAAAATCCACGCTGTTTTAAAGGTTTGAAAAAATTGTTTGTTGATTATGCAGCTAATTCAAAAGCCTGGATGACATCAGACATTTTCACCAAGTGGCTACATGCATTTGATCATTCTATGGAACGTCAACATCGCAAAGTTCTTTTGGTGCTTGACAACTGTTCAGCCCACCTAAATGTTCAAAATCTAAAAGCAACAGAACTTTTATTTTTACCACCAAATGCGACATCCAAACTTCAGCCTTGTGACCAAGGTATTATTCAAAATCTGAAGGTTTATTATAGGTCAGCAATGTTGTCCAAACTTGTAGGTCACATTGATGCAGACTTGGTTGCTGAAGACTTCAAGATAACCCTTCTGGACGCTATTGTTATGTTGAAATCTGCATGGGGTAAAGTGTTGCTTGTGACTATTGTAAACTGTTTTCGAAAAGCAGGCTTTAAAGTTGGAGATGATACAGATGATGAAAACACAGTTGTATCAAATACTTGTAATGGCAGTATTATAATTGAAACTTCTGTGGAACCTTTGCTTCATCGGTTATATCAGGAACTGAACATTTCAGCAGAAGATTTTGTCAACATTGACAATGATATTGTTACTACATGTAGTGCTAGCCTTGCCAGTGCTGATATTCTAGGGATGTGTATGCCAACGGTTTCATCTTCTGTCCTTTGTAGTCCTGACCTAGATGGAGATGATGATGATGACTGTGGGATGCCAGTGCAAACTGCTTCACAAATGGAAGTTTCAAATTGCATGGATAAAATTAACATGTATATAATGCAGGCTGGATGCCAAGATGATTTAATTTCTCATTTCTTTGAATTTGAGGATGTCATGGAAAGACATTTTTATTAACTCAAGTATGGGTACTAAGATACAGAGGAAAATTGCAGCTTTTTCATTTCAAAGTGTAAAAAGTGCTGTTATTCTCTAGATATTTGTGCCAACTTTGTACATTAACACTTTTGGTGATTTACATATTTTCTGTGTCATACATCTGTCGTAATCAACGCTAATTCATTATTGTATTGTACGTTGTAAATGCATTACCATATGCTTGAACTCTTATCTGGATAAGAGGAATTTCTGATAAGAAGAACTATTTCTTGGGTCCCTGGTGAGTTCTCTTTATCAGGTCTGCACTGTATTTCTAAGATCTTAAACCTTGAAATTCCTCGAAATAAGAAGCAAGTTCGCAGTCTCCATGGCCTAGTCAACTTCTATTGAAAGTTTCTACCTAATTTTGCAGATATGACTTCGGTTTTGTCGTTAGTGAAAAAAAATTCGCCAAACAGAGTCATCTGGACTCATGTTTGTCAAGTGGCTCTAAATGCTCTTAAATGTTCATTTTCAAATATGCCTATTTTGAGATTACCTGACGCTACTATACCTTTCACCCTCAGAGTCGATGCGTCAAATTCAGCGATCGGTGGGACATTGATGCAGGATTTTGAGGGCTGCAAGCACCCAACGCTCTACGTAAGCAGGAAACTGACCCCCATGGAGCAACGTTATCCCATCATCGAGAGGGAGCTTCTTGCCATTGTGTTCTGCTTCTCCAAATTGCAAAGGTATCTCCTAGGAGCTCGAATTACCCTGGAGTCAGATCAACGTGCCTTGTTGTCGTAGATTTGTGATAGGTGAATTAAGACTTAGATTGGCCCCTTTTGAATGGCAATCAACAGGTGATATCTCAGTGGGAGATGATAAAATAGAAATAGATTTCACGAGTGAGATGGAGGAAATATATTAGAGTCTGTCTCTGACGCTCGAGAAATTTCTCTCAGTCAGCCTATCATCTACAACAGATTTAGATTAGTCAGACAGTCTAGTATAATATATATTAATATATATATATCCCTCACATACACACACACATACATGAAACTATGACAATGAAAATATAGATATTTTGGAGCGAGCTGACCGACACACTGGAATAAGTTTCTGTAAATTTTATTATCATAGGAAAATTTACCACAACCACATAAATGTTGATATCAAGCATAGAAAATACATATAAGGTAATGAATTACTGCAAGTATAATAGACCTATAGGTGTAATCTTTTCCATCGATGTTTAGCCCACGATCCTGTTAGAAGAAAAGTGATAGCACCAAAGAGTCATGGATATATACGCTCAGATTTTCCTCTAATGTTAAGAACAGAATTGATACTCTAATCTATCCTAAGAGAAGAAAAACCTGCATTAGCAACAAGTTGCATAAATGAAATTACAAAGTGGTGCACAAAATCATATCATAATAAGAATCACTCAGTCTATGTTCACTCTGTTCTTTCAGCAGGGATCCCTGTCTCACTTTCTTACCTAATAGCTTGCTGGTGTTCGCTGTCTGGCGCACTTTATGACACACGCACCGTTAATCTGTTTTTCTTTTGATGAAGCGGATTCCCAGCTCTGCAGATCTTGGTTTCATCCAATGGGTCCGGGGAGCATCCTCTTCATGCAATATTTGTTCAGATTTAAGTTAGTGTCACTTTACTCAGTTCAGGTAAGAATTAGCGTTAAGCGGGCTCACAGTGTCAGAATCACGAGGTTTCCCATATTTAGGAAAATGACCGGTTGGTAACTTTTCTCAGTAGATAATTATTGGTCACACCACAATTAGTCAAAAATGTCGGAAATGTTAATAGTTAGTAATTGTTCTTGCCACAGGGCTGCATGTACATGAGAGTTTGTGAAGAAGTATACTCTGGCTCAATAGGCCCAGTATAGGTATTTAGTCTTTGAAAAACCAGTTTGTGAGATTTATACTCTGTCTATTTCTGGAGGCAAACACACTGCCAGACAAGTTTTAACTTGTAGACCCATGTGGTTTAAGGGGCTCCACTACAATGAACACAATGGGCTGATCACCTGTTTGCCAGTCACTTTGATTACGGAAACAACAACAAATAAAGATTAATTTGTGGTTGCCCTAAAGACGCCACTAGGCATCATGGGAAACAATGGCAAATAAAAACAATTTGTTGCTGCCCTTAAGACGCCACTAGGCGTGATTGGCCATTGTCTGCTTTGACGGTCGATGGCTAAGGATGGAAGAAGAAGAAGACTACAATGAAAACTGGATTTTACGTACAAAATATTGATTTTTTACTTTTGAGCTTATTTTATTAAATAACACTGACAAACAACATTTTTCTTTCTTATATAAGAATAAGTGTTCTTATGTCAGTTTTTTGCGCTGATTTCAAATTTGAAATCCGTTTATCTCTATCACGTCAGGTTTTTAAGATATTTGTGAATACATATATTTTTGGGAAACCGTTATGTGCTCCGTTTCATTTTTACTACATAACTTATTAAAAATTAATAAAATGCAAAATAATTCCACTTTTTATACTGCTAAAAGATGCATGACATATGTTACGCTATTTTTCCAATAGTTACTGTATTTTGAAATAATTCTGAGCGAAATATGGCTTCTAGAAGTTGTAGAAATTCAGCTGATCTGTTCTGTTACGTGTGCGGATATTTTACCGATCGTGTTCACCAGAAAAACTTTACACCATTACTAAAGAAAGCATATGAACTTTATTTCGATTCGAAAGTTGATGATGCAAATAAATCTTGGAAGCCAAATGCAGTTTGTTCGACTTTGTGCAAATACATTGGCAGGTTGGTTACGAAAATCGCCGAAGCATAAGTCGATGCCTTTTGGAGTGCCAGTAATATGGCATGAACAAGACAAATCACGCTACTGATTGTTACTTCTGCTTGACAAATATCCATGGTTTCACTTTTAAAACTAGAAAGTCTGTGGTTTATCCAAATATTGAATCGGTTTCGAAACCAGTGTCTCGTGATCCAATCACGTGTCCGATCCCAGTTCCACCAGAACAATATCCGTTGGACGTCAATGAACCATCAGAAAGTGATAGTTTACCTGCTTCAGAAACTAATTCTGACTCGGATTATATACCGGTGAATGATGGTGTTCACTTAATTAACCTTTCAGATCTAATACGTGATCTCGCTCTTACCAAAGGACAAGTGGAATTACTCGGTTCGCGACTCAAAGAATGGAATCTTTTAGCGCCCAATACTTTGATATCTAAATTTCGTCATAGACACAGAGAACTTGTTCAATACTTTGAGATGGATGATGACATTTGCTATTGCAAAATTCCAGTCGCCTACTCTGTTCATATGAAAGAAACTTATGACAATATGGCTATACTTTTGGCAAAAATAAAGTACAATGACTACCAATGGCGGATTTGTGGAGACCTAAAGGTCATTGCAATTCTCACGGGCATGCAGACTGGGTATACTAAATTTTGTTGCTTCCTATGTGAATGGGACAGCCGCAACAGACAGGAACATTATGCAAGAAAGGTGTGGCCTATCAGGGATCGTATGCAGCTCGGGAATAAAAATGTAATACACGAGCCATTAGTTAACAAAGACAGCATCATTTTAACACCGTTACATATAAAGTTGGGGCTCATGAAGAATTTCGTAAAAGCATTAGATAAAATGAGCAAAGCTTTCACTTATCTTCGAGAAAAGTTTCCGCAAGTTAGCGATGCAAAGATAAAGGAAGGTATCTTTGTAGGACCTCATATTAGGAAAGTTATTGCAGACAAACAATTCGAGAACTTGTTACATGGTAGTGAACTTCGCGCATGGATGGCATTCAAATCGATCGTCGATAACTTTCTGGGAAATCACAAATCTGTCGACTATGTGCATATTGTTAAGCAGTGCATAGATGCATACAGAATTATGGGCTGTAACATGTCCCTCAAAATCCATTTGCTCGATTCGCATCTTGACTTTTTCCCTGACAACCTTGGCGAAGTCAGCGATGAACATGGAGAACGATTCCATCAAGATATCGCCGTAATGGAGTCACGTTATCAAGGACGGTGGAGTGTGACCATGCTTGCCGATTATTGTTGGATGTTTCATCGCGATGTACCACATGCCATTCACCGACGAAAGTCGACTGCAAAGAAATTCAAGCCTACATAACTGTTATACTTCTTGTACGAATGATGTTATAATACTGTATGCGTTGTTAAAAAACTTCAATTGCGTATTTCTCGAGATCCCGACCTGATAGAGAAAAACGGTTTGCAGATTTAAAAACAGCGCATTAAAATTGACCAGAAAAACATAGAAATGTTAGAGAAAGAAAAAAAAAAAATTTTTTTGTTAGCCAGTGTAATCATCGAGGAATCGATTGAGCAAGGTTTTATAACATAAAAAATGCATTTGATGTATCAAAAAGCATATTGTCGGCACTACCCCCATGTTATGATTTTCAAATTTTTTTCAGATTTCTCTCTAAAACTATCTAACATAGGAGTCTCAAATTTGGCATGCATGTAGTACACATCTATATCTTTAAAGTAACACATCTGCATTTTTGATATTTTGGTAATTTTCTTTTATAAATTTATAAAAAAATATTTTTAACTCTTTCAGTCCCAAGCAAAAAGGTGGGTTTGGCCCAAACAAAAATTGCCATACCAGTATGTTTTTATTGTTTTTGTTTGGAAATAATTTTTTTTAAATGTTCATATTCATAAAAAACAAAAGTCCATAATGGATGGCTATACTCAAAGAAAATAGCGTTTTTGAGTTGTCAAAATTAGAAAACACCCCTAGAAAGGATCAAGAGATACGAAAGCCAGTATACTGTTTATTGGGCCAAATGGGTCTAGCGGGAAGTACAGTATACTGGCTCTTGGGGCTTAGAGTTAAAAATATTTTTTCACAGTTTTTTTTTTTTTTTTTTTTTAAATCATTAAAAATAGAATTTTAAACTTATCAAAATAATTCATGAGTAGTACACATCTATATCTTTAAAGTAACACATCTGCATTTTTGATATTTTGGTAATTTTCTTTTATAAATTAAAAAAAAATATTTTTTCATACAAATATAGTTTTTCTTTTTTTAAATCATTAAAAATAGAATTTTTAACTTATCAAAATAATCATGAGTAAAATTGTTTTAATTGTCAGTCACAACATGTGGGTGCATATTGATAAAGTTTGGTCAATGGGAAACCAGATTTTTGCTCTTGAAAATTGGTGAAAAACCCAATATAGCGGTTGTTTTTTTGGTTACCATGGTAGGACAGAAGAAAAATTAGGCAAGACAAAGGCGAGAGGAGGAGCTGCAGGAAGCTGAAGGAGGTGCAGCATATAGTGCTGGACAATTTTAAACACATTCAGCCCCTAAGAATGGAGTATATTGGACAAGACAAGTCACTCGGTGACTAAAATGCATTTTTCTCAAAACTAACATTTTATTAACAAAAAATGTTATTTTTTACAAACTATCTAATAGAACAATCTGAAATTTGGCATGCATGTAGGACACATATATACCTTTAAATTGACAAGGGCTTTTTTTGATATTTTGGTAATTTGCTTTGATATATTTTTTTAAATATTTTTTTTTCATTGTTTTTCAAACAAATATAGTGTATTTTAAAAAAAATCATTAAAAATAGACTTTTAAACTTATCAAAAAAAGCCTATTACAAATTGTTTTAATTGTCAGTCACAACATGTGTGTGCAATTTGATGAAGTTTGGTCAATGGGAAACATAAGTTTTTAGCTCTCGAAAATTTGTGAAAATCCAAAATGGCGGATGTTTTTTTTTTGGTTACCATGTAAAAGGAAAGAAGAAAAATTAGGCAAGATAAAGGCGAGAGGAGGAGCTGCAGGAAGCTGAAGGAGGTGCAGCATATAGTGCTGGACAATTTTAAACACATTCAGCCCCCCAGAATGGAGTATATTGGACAAGACAAGTCACTCGGTGACTAAAATGCATTTTTCTCAAAACTAACATTTTATTAACAAAAAATGTTATTTTTTACAAACTAATAGAACAATCTGAAATTTGGCATCCATGTAGGACACATATATACCTTTAAATTGACAAGGTTTTTTTTGATATTTTGGTAATTTGCTTTGATATATTTTTTTAAATATTTTTTTTTCATTGTTTTTCATTCAAATATAGTGTATTTTTTTAAAAAATCATCAAAAAGAGAATTTTAAACTTATCAAAAAAATCCTATGACAAATTGTTTTAATTGTCAGTCACAACATGTGTGTGCAATTTGATAACGTTTGGTCAATGGGAAACATAACTTTTTAGCTCTCGAAAATTTGTGAAAATCCAAAATGGCGGATGTTTTTTTTGGTTACCATGGTAACCACATGTTTTTTAACAAAATAAACTGTAGAATTTGGTTCATGGACATATACTGTGTCTATTGAGCACATAAAAAGTTTGAAAATGTTATTAGAACAAAAGTTAGTTTTCACTGTAGTTCAGCCCCTTAAGCTAAAATGTTTCTATTTCACAGATAATTCTCATCAGTACTAAAACCGCTGGTAAAGTTGGGCTACCTCAGTTTCACTGTATAAAGAGAAAACAACATATTAAATACTTATTCATACTATTCACTCAGTTATAACTTACATTATAAACTGCAAGCGTAGAGCTTGTCTTATCGTTTAAACTCCCGTGAAATAATTATGTTCATAAAAAATCAATCATCATGAATTAGAAATACATACATATTTCGTCAATACTCAATGATGAATCAGTGCAGTTATAAGTTAGTTTAAAATATTCTCAACTGATTATTAGCAGTTTAATTAAATTTATTTACAGCTGCATGAGTTTAAGCTAGAAATTATAGTTTATTCTGCTTTCCACTGTAACATGTACACTGGAGAATATAACAGACTTATAATTAATCTCTCTGCACAGAAATCTAACTAGTGAAATAAAATAGGTGATTTATCACTTAAATCACTCAACACTACTACATAGATATATTATTACCTCCAAACAGAACTACAGACTAACACCATGAACTAGAATCATTCAATATAAGGGTATTCCAGAACTCGGCACAATGCTGAGAAACTTAGAACTTCGCAATACACAAGATATTTCCTAGCACGAGTGATCTGTCTACTGCAACTGGAGGAGGACTGAATGAAATCAAGTCCAACTGCAGGTATAGATATCTGAAAACCAGACAAAGGATGCCACGCTATTTCTCAAAACCCCGAAATAGTCCCCCATCTCCTCTTAACACTTCACATTACTCAGACACTGGTAATAAACTGCCAGTGCGCGTCTTTACGCCTCTTGCTAACTACGGTCATTTCTGAGTGATGCGGGTTGGCGCCTCTCACACCTCATGCCGAGAAACTTAGCCACAGAAGCGCTCGTGTCATGGAAAAGTGAGACGAATGTCTGCCATACTGTCTGTCGAGAACGAATTTCTCACACTATTCGGTCTCATCACGGCTTTACTTAATAGCAATAAAATGCGTTTCTAAATGAGAAAAGAAACAGGCGAAAGTTTGAAGGGGAGAGTTATATTTTCTCGCAATCGAACGAATGCGAAAAAAAAAAAGATAAAGGAGCGATAATAAAGTAGAAGACACGGGTAGAAGAAGAAAAGAATATAGAAATTTTATTGATCATAATCTCTATGCCACACTTGTCTTACCTCGAGACAGCTCGATTCAAGAACGAAAGAGCCTCGCGAGCATCTTTGGCCTTACAGCCATATGACTACGAAATAAAGGCAATCAAGGGTAGCCAAAATGTTATCACTGATGTGTTGTCACACTGCATGAAACATCAAATGGCGCCTTTGAATACTACAGAGACAGATATGTCACAGGTTCACATGTAATCTACAGACATACTTCGTGATGACCATATCAAGAAATGATTCCATTTACAACTACCTGGTCATATGAATTGTTACATTGTCAACACAATGAATATAATCCAAAGATTCTCTGACAGTGAATACAATAGTGATGCTTCGAGTTAAGCTACAGAATCACACCTTCAGTTACAGAAACATTGCTCAAAATGATAAGCGGTTCGCACAGCAACATGATGATGCTGATTTTCTGAATGATCAAAATAGACTCATATCTCATTCAACTCAGCGTGTTACTTCTAGTATGGTGGTTCAAGGACAGTACGTACATGCCACATGCATAGTGAAAATCATTACGTTCAGAAAAGATTACAACTGAGATTCTTTCCAGATATATTGGTCAGACTAAATGTTAATTTTCCCAATAAACTGACTTACAGAGCCAGATAAAGGGAAACAACTACGAAACGACTGTCGCGAAAACTGAAAAGGGGAAACAACAAAGAAATTGCTTCTTGGATTTGACTCGATAGAATCATTATAATAATTAACATTGTAATTCATCATAATAACTTATCACATGGTAAACAATCATGGACATTCGCAATAATGTATTACTATATACATCGGTGAACTTCATATTAACAGTTCTTCATTCAAATTGACCTTGGATCAAGGAAATGGACTTCGAGTAGCGACATTCACGATTGATTAACACATTAACTACCGAATTGAAAAACACTGTGGTCGAATTAAATTTTGTTCTCATTTTCATTCTGTAGGTGTATGAAGGATTTATTGTAGTTTTCTTAATTTTAAACAGATTTTTATGAATTATATGTCATTTTGATGATAAATGAATGTACTATTGCCTAAAGCTGATAAGGGAAAGTTTACTTAATATGGTAGATATTATTAGTAATATAAAATGATTGACAGACAAAAATCAATTCAAATTTGTTTCCAAATTATCAACTTATGTTCAAATTTCTTGTTTCTATGGTAGGTAATACCTTTCTTTAGGTGATTATCATGTAGTATATCCAATAACAAGAAAAACAAGCCCAAGAACACACACACTGACTAATATTTACACTAATGGTAACTTACATTATAACACCTATGCCACTTCCCAAAAAAATGTCTGAAATTTTTTCCTCATTTTCTCCCTTAATGGTTTGGAGATCTTAAGCTGCAGATTTATTAATTTTATACAGATTTTTATTAACTATATGTCATTTTGATGATAAATGAATGTACTATTGCCTAAAGTTGAAAAATATATGTTTATTTAGAATGGTAGGTATTATCAATAATATAAAATGATTGAAAGAAAGAAAAAGCATGCAACATTTTTTTTAAATTATCAACTTACCTGCATCTTGCTTGTTCCTGAGGCAGCTAATGTTTTTTTCTTGGTGATTTTCATGTAGTATATCCAATGATAAGAAAAACAAGCCCAAGAACACACAAAATAGCTAATAAATACACTATTAATGACTTACATTATCACACCTGAAGATGGCTGTATACCGCTCCACCTATGTCCCAGTCTTGACATATGGATGCGAGTCATGGGCAATGACTACAACCCATGAAAGCCAGATCCAAACCTCAGAAATGAGGTATCTGAGGAAGGTGGTTGAAATAACAAGAAGAGACATGGTCTGCAACCAGACGATACATCAAGGCCTAAAATCCCACCCCCTGCAGACCCAAGTAGAACAGTCCCAACTAAGATGGTTTGGCCATGTCTGCAGAATGGGAGAAGATCGGCTACCATGACAAGCATGGGAAACAAAGAGCCAGGGATCCAGACCCCCAGAGTCCGCTGGGAGGACAACATTAGACAATCTTTGAAGGACCGAGGACTAGAATGGAACCAGGCCAGGAGGAAGACAGCCGATAGGATAGTCTGGCACTCTCTCTTCCAAACCTCAACACCTCACGGTAGAAGGGGAATGACTAAGTAAGTAAGTATTATCACACCTACACCACTTCCAAAAAATCTAAGAAATTTTGAATAAATAGCAACTTTGAGAAAACACAACATCTATAACTTATTTACAGTATGTCAATGTCTTTAGTAAGTTACAGCTGAAAGATCATGCATATGGTACAGCCTAAAACAGCTCTTTGGATGGAGATGGGGCTTTTCGGGGCAACCAATGCAATAAAAATTTGTTCAGGCTCGTTTCGCAGGTGTTGAGCACACTATACAGTTCCAATCTTTGTCGGTGTAATCCACAATGTGCTTTGCACTCTCAAATCTTTTAACTTTGTTTCCTAAAAATTTCCTACCTTTCTTGTTGCTACTGGTGGCTACTAGATCAGTGGAGTTATGGAGGCAGCCTTCTCAGTCAACTGATCAATCAGTTTGTCTTTGAAATTTTTCAATGACACTGACTTCTCTTCAGCATGACTGAGGGTGTACAATATATGGGCATTTACCTGGGACACCTCTATAATCCAGTAGAACATTTTCTTCCACCATTTTCTAGTTTTTCTTTGGAAATTGCCATAGTAAGCTACCATTTGATCATTGTGGTCACATCCATTCATGCAAAAATTGTACCAGTGTACTGGTTTGGGTTTTTCAACTAAGTTGTGACGTCGAGTTGTGACTTGCACCATCTCAACTGATGTTTCAGTGGACACAACAATACATGGTTTCTTTGCCTTTTTGTCTTGCCAAGCAACACATATCTGAGATCCATCACCATTTTTGTACTACCTGGCTTCTCAGTGATGGAGGGAGAGGGTCTTCAGTTGAAGGGGAAAGTTTTTTCTGTTGATGTTGACTGTGCCAGTATAATGAATGCCCCTACCCAACAGATAAGTTATAACTTATCTGTTGAGTAGGGGCATTCATTATACTGGCACATTACTACATGATATCAGTGTATCCACAATGTAGTATCTGTCAGCAAATACATGGTGGCCCTTCCAAATTTCTTGCAGCAAGAAATCAAATACCTTCACCGCCTGACTTGTTGTAGAGTCATTAGCAAGAATATATGATGTATTCTTCCCAAAGTATGTCAATACAGAATAGACATATCCTGTGGCAGAATCACACAATCCAAAGGTCTTAATGTGATACTTGCTTGGCTTTGTTGCATTGTACTGCTTGTGTTTCCAGCTTCCATTATTTCCAATAACCATTTCATCAATGGCTAAATTCTGAAATGGATAAAATGCATCCTGGAACTTCGCAACGAGCAAATTTAAAAAAAGGCTCTATTTTGTCCTTCCCTTCTGAATCAGCATCTCCAACATGCATCATTGTATGGTAAATTATTTCAAACCTAGATCTTGAAAACATATTGCCATACCAGGGTGTATAATTATGAGGTGTCTGTGCCCAATAATCTTTTACCGATGGCTTTTTATCTAAACCCATCGCAGTCGTTACTGCGAAAAATTTCAAAAGCTCATAGTCAGTGACAGGTTTCCAAGCAGCAGACGAAGATCTGTTTGAAGATGGGGGTTTTGAATTCTTTACGTCAGCATAGTCATTTATTACTTTAACCAAAGAATGCAAAACATCTGGTGTCAGTAATGTAAGCCAGCAATCAAGCACAGAGGAAGTTGCATCAAGATTTGCTTGCAAACCTGGTTCATGAGTTGGATCAAAATAAAAACTATTCGTTGTTTCACCCTCAGTCACTTGCTCCCATTGTTCTCTTTCTTTAGTTAGGCCTATAGTATTCCCTGCACTATTGGTAACTCTAACTGAGGTATTTGCTCTTTTACGACCCACTGATGGCCCAGGACTTCTAATATCTTCACTGCTTGAATTGTCACTACTACTGTTATCACTGCCAGAAAAATCACTACTTGAATCAATGTCCACATTGTTGTCACTGTCCTCCTCGTCGCTAGATCTATCAATCAATTGCTGAAATAAGTTTCTAGCCTGTTCAGCAGTTAGACAAGGTGTACGTGCATTTTTTGTGGCGCTATGATTCGTTGCCATAGTAAACAGTTTTGCGATTTGGTAAGTAACCTGAAACGTATGAAAAATATGAATATCAATTTTCAGAGGCACAAATTTACCCATGCTTTTAAATGTTGTTTTCCGGTGGTAAATTAAAATCTCGAACCAGATAGGAATGTGTTTCATCATATATTTCATTCGTTATCTTACTAAACTTAGAAAGCCGGTGGGAGCGGTCTGCCGTCCAAATGTGTTTCTTTCGTAAGCCACTCCCACCGGCTTGCGGTAGTTAATGTGTTAACGTGAAATATTTAGAGTGTGTTGAGTTTGTTTGACCACAAGTGTGTTACACTGACATTCGACTTTATTACATTAATGAGCTAATACGCCATACTGTGATTTATGTTCACACCACATGAGAAAAGTATCTTTATTGCTTACAGTTATATGTTCCATTCATGACATATACTACTGAAATACATACAATGATTATTCATTTGACATATTGTCACAGTCACCCATTATTCATTGGTTTGTCTGCCTCATATTATCTATTTTCTCTATTACTTAATTTTTTATGCCTTGCATTATGAAACTAAGTTACTAATGTTACCTGACTTGACATAAGGCGTTTTGGACAGTGTGCGGTGTTTGAATGCCTGGACTGATATATTAATTTCATTTTACATGTTGGTTGATGTTTACTATAGTGACCTCACACTAGTGTCAAAAGATTTGTATTCTGTATAGGCAATGGTTTTCATGATTCTATTACTTAATTCCACACCTTGGGTGTTTATTTGTCTACTATGAAGCACAGACCTAGGTGCTGTATGACGCATACCAACTGTGAAATTTGATGTTACCATCTTTTCACTCCAGTGATGTTTTAAACTCATGCCATGTAAATAATGAAAACTACGTTTTCATTATTTAACGGAGGGGGGAAGTAAATGTTTTGTGTAAATTTCATAACATTGGATGTCGTTGTTGACTTCCTTGTTGATGTATTTGGAGACCGTTGTCTTGGTTTCAGGAAGTGAAGTCAGTACGTCTGCTGGCCACCTTTGCAGGCGTGAACTTTGTAAGTCAGCCAGCCAAAGCGTACCCTGCCGGCATTCGAATGTATGGCTTTACAAGGTGTCGGAAGCTTGTGTATTTTTGCTCCACAGAGTTATATGATTTTCCCTCTATCTTCATTATGTTGTACCATCACTAGATTACGCAAACACCTCCGTGCGGTAATGCTAGTTAATTTATTTATGCAAGATTGAAAGAGGATGCTGATCATTACGTGAGTGACTTATTATTAAATAAAATGTGTGAAAATGTCCTCGACATGTTTCATTAGTACGAGACTGTACTTTGACGATATAGACTGTCCTTTGATGATATAGACCGTCATATTGATGCCTTCTATGCATGAACATACTCTCTTTGATGTGTAAGTAGAGCTGTAAGATGTCCAATTAAATATATTGTGAAGTGTCCAATCTGGCCTTTGAACTATCATTCATCTTTACAAGTGTATGGTGTGAGGGCGGGAACTGAACGGGCCATACTACTATCAACACTGGCTGTCAAGCAGTGTTCAAAATACCAAAAGGCCAAGCCACAATTGCACAAGTGCAAAATATTTAAAAGTAAGCAGAAGAAGTATATTATTAAAAAAAACCCGTGACGACCATACCCGTATCAGTAACCTTGTCATACCATTTTAATCCTTCTATTCTATGCAAACACTCATTTATGAAAGTCTGTAGCTTTTTGGTTCTTGTTTTTGTTCTTCACCATGTTGTGGAGCCACATAATAGCACTGACTTGACATTTGAGTTGAAGATTCTTAATTTTGTCTTGGATTCAATTTCTCTTGAAAGTACAGGTGACAGGTTCAGGTTAATGGCTGATATAGTTTAACTGAACAACTGTAAATTTAAGATCATACCTCAATATTAGCATCAGGGGAGGCAGGTTCATATTTATGGCAGCCTCCATTATACTCCTGTATACACTCCTCACAACCTGGAATTTAATTACAGTACTTGACACATTTTCATCATTACACACCACACACATGTATTTTGGAAATGCGGTAAAGTTGAACACTCGAGAAGTAGAGCGTGTCTCCAGAAGGTTTCAAGTAAATAAAGCTGACTGATGTTTCGACCGAGTGTTCTATATTCATATGATTCATTCAGAGAGAGAAAGAGAGAGATAACTGCACATGTTGCTACTGTCATACTCACAACCACTTGCAACACTAGACCTGAACAAGTCAATCATTTTGATAGGGCTACATAAGGAAACTGCATCAGTTTATAATTCCCTAGCTACTTAGCATGTTCTTGTTAGAGCATTGAACAGCTTATTTGTAAGTCTTCCTATTAGATATTTACCTGAAGAATACAGTAAAAAGTCTTTTAAATTGTTGTGTGAGATTTTCTGTCAGTGGTCGGCTAAGAATATACACCACATACAAACCATTCATACACATAGGACAAAAAAAACAATAAATGTATGATGTTTTAAATCAATTTATGAATTACATGCCTCCTTTGAAGATTACCCAGCCATGTGGATCTCAGAATAGTACATCACTACGGCAAGCATTCAGATGCAGCAAGCCCTAACATCACTGGAAGAGTGGAAAAAAGCATGGCTAAGGAAGATAAATGAAGGGAAAACAACAATCACAGTGTTTTCCTTCTCAAATAAACCACAGAGCTCTAAATTAGTGCTAAATGGGAACATCCTACATTTTAATGAAAACCCAGACTACCTAGGCATTACCTTCGATCGTCGCTTGACATGGAAAACCCAGATTGAAAGAAACAGGACAAGAGCACAGCAGAAATTGGCAATTATGAAAAAACTTGATGACATGGGCTGGGGGGTGGACGAGAGAGTACTAAAGAAGCTATAAACTGGGCAAGTGAGACCAGTCCTAGAATATGGCATTGCAGCATGGTCAACAAAAGCTAAGTCAAACTTTTATAACATAAACAGAACCCAAAACCAAGCACTGAGAATCATAACGGGGTGTATGAAGTCAACATCAATTGAAGAGCTGGAAAAGATTACATACCTCCAACCAATGGACGATAGAAGAGATAACAGAGCCCAACAACAAGCCAAGAAATTCAGGATGCTGATAGACCACCCCATATATCAGAATAAATGGACTTCAAAGGGGAAGACTGAAGCGAAGCAACTTTGTTGAAACAGTCAAAACAAAGATGAGAGCAGACCCCATCAATACAATGTTAACAGCTACACCCATCTATACTGCACATAAGCTTCCAGTCTGGAAACAACAGCGCTTCTCAGAAAGAAGAGTCTAAATAGAGTTAAAATGGGATACCATCTATTCAACAAGTTAAAGATAGGGACTTCTGATGAGTGTAACTGTGGCACTGAAATAATGGCTACTGAATAGCTACTTCAAAGGTTCCCAACATATGAGGAACAGAGAAAGGGCATATGGCCATCAGCAGTATCATTGCTGGAAAAGCTCTTCGGAGATATCAACAGCCTCAAACTAACCACTGCTTTCTTTCAACATATTCAAGCTGATGTCTGAGGGTGAATGTAGAAGAAGCAGAAGAATTACATGAACATAAATAAGGATTATTTTGTAATATATTTTTTCATATATTTTCAGTACAGAATATATTTCTGTTGAAAACTTGTTTAGACTTACTCAGTAAACTGTCTCCAACAGGTAATGTGGAAAGGATGCTTTTGTTCTCCCATTCTCCAGAAATTTGAACTTCCTCCTCATCTTTACTTTCTTTCTTCCCTGTATGTCCCTGAACACAAAATACTGTACATATTCAAGTCTGAGACATACCATTTCTGTTTTAAACTTGGTCACAGTTTGATAACTGCAATGATAATTGTTTTTATAACATTAAATTACTTATCTCAACTACGATACTATTGTCATATATTCCAAAAGTAAATATTTGCCTGTTAATACAAGTTCAATAAGGAAAACAGACACCATGAAAGTAAAGTTGGGCCAGATACTTTAATATGACATAGGTCAAACTGGCAATACAGTTAACGAAGCATTACTGTTTGCTGTGAAAAATGTATTATCTGAATTCTGAAAAATATTAATTCATATTTTTGTAATAAGAATTTGTGTACTGATGATATTTGTGATTTGTTGTTAACAAAGTGATGACACTGATCTGTGCTTTAAACAAAAATTATGCATTTAGATCACTTCATTTTCTCTGTTTTATACATTTGCTCCTGACAAAGTCCATGTAGCCATAACATAAGATTTTGATAAAGAATAAAAAAGAACACTCACAATAAAATCTATATTTAGTTCCTGTTTTATCTTTTTTTCCATATTTCTTGCACTCTGAAAAGAAAAAAAATCATTTATGTTAAGAAATTCAACATGGTAACACACTGGAGCTTTCAGTGGTGGCTCCATGTTTCGTAAGGAGTGGAAACAAAAATGAATGATGAATGATACCCGTTAAGTGCTTAAAGATTACTTGGTGAATCTGAAAATTAATCTCAAGACACCACTTATTTTATTTTTATAGTCAGATTGTTGTTGTTAAAGGGTAAAGGTAAAGGATCCCGTTACACGCCCATTGAGGCATATTGGGAATATGGTGTTAGGCCCATATTTTCTTGACCATTGTTGTTGTTGTTGGTGATTAACTAGGGCTGCTGAGCTCATTGCTCTTTAGCAGTCAATGCCAAGCTGAAGAATTTGAACGTGTTCTGTAGCTGTTGAGTGGTGCTGTATAGAGTGTTTGTGATTGTTGGGGAGCCCAGCAATAGCTGTCATCTCTCTGTGGAGAGTCCTGGGCAATGGAGCAGCACGTGCTGAACTGTCTCATATGGATGGGTACAGGTGCTGCAATTTGGCTCATGTGTGTGGTTTAATTTGTTAGGTGCTTGTTGAGTCTGGTGTGTTCTGTTCTTAGTTGGAAGATTGTGCTCTGCTCCTTTGGTCGTAGGTTATTAATGTTGTCATTATTGTTGGGACAGGCCACTTCTTTATACAAGGCACGTCTAGTAGACCCTTTTGCCCATTGGTTCAGCCATTCCTCTTTGAAGTTGTTTTGGAGTATTTGTTTAGCTGTCTGCATGTTTGCTGGAGTGTTTGTCTGAACCATGCTTGCTCCTAGTTTTGCCAGTCTGTCTGTGTGCCTGGTATCGACTGCAGAGTGACTCTGATGTTGTATGTTGTTAGCAGATTGTCACGTAGGGTTTATATTCATTTAATTTCCTACATTTTCTTCCTATTCTTTCACCAAATTCTCTCTTTATTATCTCTGTATTTCTTTTTTTCCTGTATATTTTTCATCCATTCGTTTTGCGAATATTATTTTCATATAATTCGCAAACTTTACCTGTTTTCCTTTCTCTAAAACTGAGAATCGCGCTAGGACGATATTACGTAGATGTCAGGGCGTCAGAAGGCGTGATAAGTCGGTTCGCTGAACACAGGACGTAGCAAATCGTCTACATTCTCACCGAGCGCGCGAGCTTCTTCTCGGCATTAGTCCCGGTGAGGTGTGATACTTTACATCTGCACCGGGCAGTATCCAGACATTTGGCTGGAAAATCCCAAACTGACACGGCGCTCACTTGGGCAATGGAGTCAGGCTGTCTGGGATTTGAAACTGACACGCGTACATCGTGGTCAGTAGGTGACAGTTACGACACGCGTTAAGCGGACGTAAATGTTGGGAGTAGGGGAGATAATTTCGCTTGGCGAAATAAGTTTGGGCCCTTTGTCTGATTTTAAGATATTGGCCAAGTTTGAAACTTAAATTTCATTCTCGCTCATAGACTCCACAGTAGATAGGTCGCTCGAAAAACAGAATAGCTGTTAGCGAAGATCTCAGTTTGTTTCGGCAATTTGTCGAACTTCTAGACTTCCAGAAATATTTTCAGCAATTTTATTCTTAAGTTGTGCGACTACCTGTAATTCTGTGGTTGAGTGAAAGTTTTGGGGTGACCCTAACTTTACCAGCACCTAGTAGTAGTTTCCATACTTGTGAAGAAATAGACAGTCCTTATTTTGAACCACGTGGGTTTTCTCAAGTAACACTGATCTGACGGTGCAAGTTAGACAGAAATACTAATATCCCTATAACGGGTTTTCAAAGACTGTAATGATAAATACTGGACCTTGGAGCCAGCACTTAATTTCTTCTAGAAACTCTATATAATTTGCTGACTGGTGGCGTGAATATTAACAATCATTTCCCGACTAGATTATATCTTGTGGACAAATCTGTGGTGTGACTAAAGTGAATCCTATACTGAGGGAAGGCACCGACCTGACATTCATCATTTTTTAGAAACCTACGCTATTGACACTGTGCTCTGTTAACTCCCGCGCCTGGAATAATTGTTAGGTGACTTAATCAGACATTTGAACAAATTTGCATACCCAAGTAGTCGTTCCCGGAGACTCCAAGTTAGATAAGTCTTTTGGAACTGGGGACTTCTTGGCAGAAGACGGCATTTTTTTGAGTCTGTGTGAAAAATCTAAAATCAATGTGTTCCAAGAGGCAGCAAGCAAAGTCGTGAGTACTAGTGTGAGAAGCCATGGCGGAATGAATGAGTGTACGCTGGTTTGAGTGATATTTTTCACTATTTTATCTTTGACACCCTGTTGCTGTCCTATTTATTTTTTTTTCAATCTGCATAATTTGTTGCTAAGGCTAGAGTTCTTGTGTTTTGTCTTAGGTTAAATCAGATTTTTCAAACTCTGTGCATATAATTACGAGATAAAACAAAGAAAAACTCTTAGACTCAAACCCTATGTATCTGTGACTCTGGCGCCATCATCTGTTCTCTTAACGGGGCCGGGCTAAACCTAGAGTTAACACTATAACGGGGCTATCATCCTTGCAACATTTCCTTGATTTTTTATGACTATGTGTATATGTATTTTCCTTGATGTAATTTCTTTGATGTTGTGAGCCGATTTTTCCTGATAATAAAATCGCTCTTGAACTTAATAATCGTGTTTGGTCAGCTCGTTCTAGATAATATATATATCACTGTTATAGGTTTCCCACGTCGGTGTGTTTACCTGTCGTCACGTGTATGTGCGTGCCTGTGAGTGATAGAAATATACGTAATATGTATATTGGTGTAGTCTGTCTGACGCTGTAACAACTGTTGTAGAAGATAGGTGAGAGAGAGAAGAATTCTTTTCGCTTTCAGAGACAGCCACTATATCAAATCTATCATCTCACGTGTGTGGAAATTCTATTACCTTTCACTAACTCTCACTGAGTCTATCACCTATTCAAACCTATTCAGAAGGGACCAAACCTAGTCTTAATTATCCTATCGGAAATCTACGACACAGATTGTCAATTGTTTTGGCCAGCTGTATTATTTCTTTATTTTCAGTTTGGAGGTATTCTTTTAAAGCCTGAAGTGCTGATTTTGAATCAGTGAAGATTATGATATCTGAGGGCATATGGACCTTGTTTTAATTGGCTGTCTATTGCTGAGAGTGTGGTGTTTATTGCTGTAATCTCTGCTTGGTAGTTAGTACAGAATTTTCTGCACGGTTTATATATTTCTAGTGTGCTGCCATTTTGGTATTTCACATAGGCTCCAAGTCCAGCACATGGATGCCTCTTTGTCTCCATTTCTTTTCTTACTAGCAATAGACTGGGTTATGAAGATAACAACAACACACAACAAAAATGGAATTCAGTGGAATCTGACTAAACAGCTTGATGATCTAGATTTTGCAGATGACTTGAGTCTTTTGTCCTCTAACCATAAACAGATGCATGACAAAATAAATACTTGATGAGAGGTCACAGCAAGTGTGTTTAAAAATAGACAGGTAAAAGACACAAATAATGAGAATAAATGTAAGAAATTATATTGAACTTGAAGAAACACCACTAAAAGATGCACATATATTGGCAGCAATATAGACAAAGTTGGAGGGACAATGACAAGATAAAATATAAAAAAGCAAGAGGAACTTTCACCACATTGTGAAACATCTGGAGATCAAAAGAAATGAAGTCCAACATGAAAATAAGTATCTTCAACTCAAATGTCAAGTCAGTCCTACTGTATGGCTCCGAAACATGGAGAACACCAAAAACAATAACAACAAAGTTACAGACATTCATAAATGGGGGCTCATGTAGAAGGATTGAAATGGTATGACAAAGTCACAAATGTGGAACTGATGACAAGAATCAGACAAGTACCAGTGGAACAAGAGATGAGAAGACAAGTACCAGTGGAACAAGAGATGAGAAAAAGATGCACATTTAGGAAACCTGTTAACAGCATTACAAGGCAGTCCTTGTTCTGGAATACCAAGGGAATGAGAGGCAGAGGTAGACCAAAAAACACATGGAGAAGAGAGCTGGAGAAATAAGTGAAAATGATGAGGAAAACATGGGAACAACATGAGCTGATAACACTTGACAGAAGAACATGGGATATATTTGTTGAAGGCATATGCTCCTTGGGGAGCTAAAGGGTATTAACTGATGATTCTGTATACTAGTCAATTTATGAAAGTATATATTTTCAAGGATGTTTGTTTTTCTTCTATACATTTCAATCATATAAAAGCTTTGAGGCTTACTAACTTACTTAGTCATTCCTCTTCTACCATGAAGTGTAGAGGTTTGTAAGAGAGAGCACCATACTATTCTATCGTCTGTCTTCCTCCTGGCTTGGTTCCATTCTAGTCCTTGAAAGATTGTCTAATGTTGTCCTCCCAGCAGGCTTTGGGTCGTCCTGGAGGTCTGGATTCCTGGCTCTTAGTTTCCCATGCTTTCCATGGTAGGCGATCTTCTCCCATTCTGCAGACATGGCCAAACCATCTCAGTTGGGACTGTTCTGCTTGGGTCTGCAGGGGTTGGGTTTTCAGGCCTTGACGTATTGTCTGGTTGCGGGCCATGTCTCTTCTTATTACTTCAACCACCTTCCTCGAATACCTCATTTCTGAGGTTTGGATCTGGCTTTTGTGGGTTGTAGTCGTTGCTCATGACTCGCATCCATACGTCAAGACTGGGACATAGGTGGAGCGGTATACAGCCATCTTTGTCTTCTTACCAACTTCTCTTTTGCTGAGGAATCCTCAATTTATGGCTTGAAAAAGTCTCCCAGCTGCTGCTCTTCAGGTAGCCAACTCTTCTTTGATGCCTCCCTTCCGGTCTATGACAGCTCCAAGGTATTTAAAGTGGTCGACCTGCTCCAGGACCCGTTCTCCAAGCTTAATCTGATGTCTTCTTTCCTCTCGTGATATCATCATCATCATCGTTCCTTTCCACTCCCTGTGGAACATAGGGCAGAAACAGTTGCTCTCCATCGATTTCTATTCTGGGCTGTCTGTTTCATCTGTGCCCAAGTCATTCCAATTTCCCCAGCCTCCTCTTCAACAGTTCTTCTCCAAGTTCTCTTTGGCCTCCTGATTCTTCTTTTCCCCTGTGGGTTCCAGCCAACTCTCGCTATGCTTAATTTTCTGAGTGTATGTTCTATCCATTCCAACTTTCTTACCTTAATTTCTGTCTGCATTGGCTGTTGTCCGCATCTTTTCCTTAGCTCTATATTTGTTATATCTGGCCATCTTATACGATGGATCCATCTGAGACATCTATTTACAAATGTCTGTAGCTTGGTAGTGATACTCTCTGAGCCATACAGCAAGACTGACTTCACATTTGATTTAAAGATTCTAATTTTGTTCCCTCTGGATACCGCTGAGAAGTTCCATATTGGTCGAAAGGCATTAAAAGCACATCTGGCTTTATTTATCTTCGAGCAGACATCACCAGCAGTTCCCCTTCCTTTGTCAATGTTGCTCCCTAGATATGTAAAGTTTTCTAATTCTTCAATGACGTGATCATTGATCTTCATCGAGTCCGTCTGACTATTATTTTTTCTCATTTCTTTTGTTTTATTTACATTTATGTGCAGTCCCATCTTTACTGCTTCTGTTACTAATCTATTTGTTTTCTCCTGCATATCTTGTTGTCTGTGTGACAGAAGGCACAAATTATCTGCAAAGTCTAGATCCTCCAGCTGTGCGCTAAATGTCCACTGTATTCCAGTTTTTCTCTCCCTCTGTTGTCTGTCTCATAACCCAGTCTATGACCATGATAAAAATTGTTGGTGATAGCAGACATCCTTGTCTGACTCAACTTTGTACTGTGAAGGGTTCTGATAGTTTTCCTTTGTGTATTACTTTACTTGAGGCCTCCTGATAGAAATCTTGGATGATTTTAATGAACTTATCCTCTTGATATCACCATGGTTTTTGTTTTTGAGCTGCTTATGATCATCAGTCTCTTCTCCAGCTCTTCCTTCCAGACTTGCAGGTTGGATTGAAGATGTGCCTCTGATTTAGCAATCAGGGCGACATCATCAGCAAATTCCAGCTCTGAAATACAGTTCTGTCTCATCTTCCAGTACCCCACTGAATACTTTCCTGTTCTCTCCTTACATGCCTTGATGACATCATCCATGAGGACTACGAAAAGATAAGGTGACAGGATATCACCTTGTCTTACACCAGTGGTGGTCCTGAATTCTTCTGACTTACGGTTTGCCTTCCTCACATAATTTCTGCAAGACTTGTAGAAGCTCTGTTTTGCATGAATCAGATGTGTTGGAATGTTCTTCCTTGCCAAACAGTCCCAGAGTTTGTTCCAGGGGACCTTGTCAAATAGAGATGGCTACTGTGTTTATGTGTCGAAACAATGTGTCGAAACTGCGTCGTACCCGAACGATTCGATGCGCAGATTTTTGCGGTGTCGATACAGTGTCACGTCCTGTCTGTTTTGCAGAGACACATTGTCTCACGCAGATTCGACACATAGCCTGCTTCGAACAGCAGCTTCAGTTCCCGTCTGCTTCGCTGTTTTGCAAAAGGCACACTGTATCATTGTCTCATGTGTCAAGCGTGCGCTACATATGGCGTTCATAGATAGTATGGAAAATCAAACAAGTCATAATTTTTTTTAAAATTATTCCTCAGGACTGAAAGAGGCTTACTACTATTAGGTGTCTGCTCGGTTTGAGTTGAATCATTGTCGCTGACTGTACCTATTCTAGTTTTATATAATGTGTCATTATTACTGTTATTATTATAATTTTTTTCACTTTACTGCAGCTGTCAGCATGTTCCCCTTGCATATCATCATAATGAAAACGACTGTGTAAAATTCTTAACAGTGGTCACACGAAATACCATAGATTTGTACTAACGAGAATAAGTAAATCTGCATACTAGGGTGTCACGACTCATGTCTCATTGTTTCAGTTAATTTACTTGTGGTCTGCTGTTTCGAAACAGTTCCATAGTTCTATTTCACCCAAGCGCTCATTATACGCATGTTACGGTACTCTTGATTCCTGACTTCAGGCGCTCTCGTAAGAAAACGTGTTTTGTTTATACATAAAATAGTGTTTAAAACTTGTGTTCAACCTCATTTAATCTTCATTTATGGCGGGGAAGCCCTGTTTGGGATTATTTTGTAAAGATCAAAGACAACAAAGTAAAATGTAACGTGTGTTCTGGTATTTTATTATTCAAGGGTTCGTCAACTTCAAGTATGACTAGGCACTAGAGATGGCTACTGTGTGTATGACGGTATGTGTCGAAACAATGCTTCGAAACAGCGAGCGATTCGACACTTCCTGCTTGCTTGTTTGTTTCGTCTGCCTCGCTGTTTTGCAGCGACACACTGTCTGAGCCTATGTAAAATTTGAATCAACCGTTCGGAACATTAGTATGGAATATCAAACATGTCATATTTTTCAGGGATGTGTTATGATGACTTGATTTTACAAGTGATATTATTTTTGCTGAGAAGTTATAGACACTGGAAATTGTGTCAGTGTTGCAGTTGTCAATGTTTTAGGCGCTATGTTAAAGTTGAAAGTGTCAGTGTGTTCGTATAAATGTAATATACACTTTATTAGCTCTGCTGATATGTGTACTCGGTGTGGATTTGAATCATTGTCTACCAAATCTAGCTTACTCTAGTTTGATATCATGTGTTATTATTACTGTTATTATTATTGTTGTTTTTTATTATTTTCCCATATACTGCAGCTATCATCATATCTACGTTTTATTACATCATAATGAAGACTTGTGTAAAAATATTGAATTGTGGTCACACGAAACGCCATAGATTTTCACACACGACAGTAAAAACAGAGGAAAGTGTCTCACACAGTTCATGTATACCCGCGCCGGTACTGTCTATAAGAGACTTCTTTCTCCCCGATACGGGCAATTGTGTCGTTGTGTCGACTCACTGTTTCGAAACAGTTTAAATCACTGCGCTAACTGTTTCGAAACAGTAGAGTGTGTCAATTTGCCCACCTCTATTGTCAAATGCTTTTTCCAGATTTAAGAAGCAAAGATGGATCTCACTCTTATACTCATGAGCCTTTTCACTCAAGCTTTGAGGCTTGAATCAAAATTTCACATTTTGTTTTTTTCTTTTTGAATAGGCCTGAGTAACGTTGCTAGCAGTCCTTTTCAGGGCTTCATCATACTAGAAAGGATGCTAGTACTCTGTTTCAGGAATCAGTATTTATCAAAAGAGCTAACAGTCGTTTTCATGGCTTAATTTTTATCATTATTATATTTAAAATAACAGAGGTCACTTATCTTTGAATGCCAGTTGTGCTCCAATATAACCAATTAATTAAAGTCTAGGTTGAAAGGTTTGTGATTTGCCACAAGAAGGCAGAAACCTCAAGCAAACCAAATTGAAAGATCTCATTTTTGGGTCTGTCTTATCGCCATCAGTTTCAATATAATTGTACGAGAATCTCAGTACAATAAAAGCTTAGCTTGACTCAGCATAAATAGTAATTCAAAAATGAATTAAACACTTTCAAAAATGTGTTACTCGGTAACTAGGTTTCATATGAACATGTAGTCTAAACCAGTTTGTAAAGGAACAATCACAGTTATTTTTGAAATCTTTCAAATGTTCAGTATGCTCCCCTTATGGGTTGAAATGAAAAAGAGTGGGGGGTGTTCTTTGATGCCATCCAAATAAGAGACCTACATCATTAGGGTTAAGATTAAGGTTAGGATGCTTACCCCTTATTATTGAATCTCTAAATTATGTTTTAAGGCTGTATCAAACATCCGACCCAGTGTTCTTCATTCCAACCTGTCTCATGCAACACCAATCTTATAGTCTAATTCATCCCAGAACCTTTGTAGTATACAGCCTATGTGCTTTTGAGGCCAAAATTTGTTCAAAGCACATGCCCTGGGCACTTTCAATTGTATTAACCACTGGACAGAACTTGGTTGCTTTAAGTAATTCTTTGGCATCTGTTGATGTTCATCTGCTGCCTGGTATTTGTCTGTCCTCTTGTACCCTCGGCTGAAATAGCCTTTTTTCCAGCTGTAGTCTGAGAAGTTTCTTATTATTGAGAATTTTCAATTCCATAGACATCTGACATTTTCTTGTTGGAGCCTTAAACATCTTATATGCATGTCTTCCTTTCAGATTTTTATCCCACTCTGCTTTCCATTCATCTTTTATTATTTCTTTAATTAAGCTTTTAACCTCTGATTTAATCATGCCTCTGTTTATAAAATTTTTATTAGATCTATCTTTTTTGGCTTCTTTATCTGCCGTGTCCTTTCCATCTATGCCAACATGTGAAGGTATCCAAGCTATTAAGACTGAACATCCTCTGGAATATATATAGTAGCCACAAATATCTCCTCTGCTATATCAGGTCTACTACATTCTTGTAAGTTTCTAAGTGCTTGAATTGTTGAAAGAGAGTCTGTTAAAATTGTTAGTTTCTTGGGAGGGTTCTTAGAGAATATTTCTAGTGCTTTTAGTATTGCCTCAACCTATGCAGTGAAAATGGATGTACATTCCATGATACTATACTCTTTTGCCATTTTCTATATTGGAATATATATTCCTATCCTCAATTTGCCATCCTCTCCCTTGGATCCATATGTGTTTTCAGTAATGCTGTCCTTTGATATTTGTTGTATATATTTTTTGGCTGTGTTTTTAATATTTTCTATATTATTTGCTTTCTTAAGTATTTCTGCAAGGTCGTAGTCATTGTCTGGTTTCTTAATCTCCCATGGAGGAACTACCGGTGTGTATTCACAACTGTTATTAATTTATGTATTTAAAGTACCCAGGTGGACAATTTCCTCCATTCTGTTGGGTATCTATTGGTATTCATTGGACTGACCTGAGTTGTTAGTTGACATTTGGTAAAAGCTGTATTTGCTGGGCAACACTTATCTAACATAACTTTGTTCATGTAATTAAGTCTTAACTCCTTTCCCCATAATTCCAAGGGTAGAATTACTAAAGCTACCTCAAGAGCCCCCATTGATGCTAAAATTCTGTCTAATTTAATTTTAAAACTGTGTGCAGCAGAGTCATATCTACTTCTAAAATCTATTTTTCCTCTGATAAAAAATTTATAAAATGTGAGCACTGTCATTTACATTTCAAACATCTTAACAAGTTAGTCAGTCCTCTGCAAGACTCCACTAGTTTATCTATGTGTTTATTCCAGTTCAGCTATTGGTCCCACGTCATTCCTAGATATCAAGTGGTTTGCACTGTATTAATGTTTTGCCCTTGGATATTTATGTCTATAATTTTATTTTTAACAATGATTTAGGTGAAGAATTTAATGACATGAAAAAAAATTGTCACAGTTTGCAGATGACGTTGCTATATGGAGAACTGGGGAAAATATGCCAAAATTATATAAGGATCTACAAAAGCAAATAAATGAAGTATGTAAATGGATGACAAAATGGGGATGCCAGCTGAATGCAAATAAAACAATGGGAATGATCTTCAGTAAAGACATGATCTTTTCTCTTCACCAATTTCAATGTACAGACATTACCAAAGAGAATGCAGAACTAAATGCATGCAAAACAACCTAGTCAATTCCGAAACAGAACAAAGATGGTCACGCAGAGACCAAATCTTGCATAAAGGTCGCTCAAGTGGTGGGCAAAGTTTAAGGCACTGGGTGAACATAAAATCATAACAACACTTGAATAAGTGACAGGCAAGAAGGTGGTAACCAAAATCCACAAAAAATAATGGTGGTTCATTTATTACACCAAATGATAGTATCAGAGCAAAAAAATATAATAGAGGAACTAAGTAAACAACTAAAAACAGTAACTCTAGCTCATGACATTAAAGTAAAAATAGAGATAGCAAAGGAAACCAAAAAATATGTAGTGAAAGGGGTAATACCAATTTATCATGTGAAGAAGTGATGAAAAGACTTGTGAAAAAGAACCCTGACATGTTGCAGGTGCACGATGAAAGAGTAACAGTAAAGGGGAATGTTTTAACTGTAGTTATAAAAATGGAATGGACGGAAACCCCCAAGAACCTGCATTTCGAGCACACTACAAGAACACAGATATGAACATTCTCCCAGAGCTACAAAGCACAAACTGTATGAAATTTAGCTATGCCAGAAACAGAAAAAACAATTTGCAGAACAGTGCCGGAGCTCACTCCTTTGCACAGTGTGAAAGGGTAAAAGTAGACACAGACTAAAAAAAACTAATGTGAACAGAAAGTGTGCTCATTGCTAGGGGAATCATAGTGATAGGTTCCAGGGCTGCCCAGTGTATCAACAAACAAAAATAACTCTTAAAGAATCTATAATTACAAAAACACCATTCAAAACGGTGATTAAAAGTATAAAAGAAAACACCACACACACGAACATGAAAGTAATAACAGAAATTAAGAGTGTACAAGATGAAGTTACCAGTTAAGGCCCAGCTATCTAAAGAAAGAAAGAACCAAAAAGATGAATAACAAAACAATTGGTAAAATTAGGTCAGAGTTGAAATGAAGAAAATCAGCTGTGTTCTTTGATGCCATCCAAATAAGATGCCCACTAGATTACTATACCCACTAGATTACTATACCTAACCTTTAATATTGCTTATCAAATTCTTTTTTAAGGCTATATCAAACACACGGTCCACTGTCTTCATTTCAACCCCTCATGTCGGACTGCCCACATCAATCCTGTAGTCTAATTCATTCCATATTCTGTGTAGCATATATGCCCATGTGCTTTTGAATCAAATTTGTTCAATGCACGTGACACGGGCACTTTCAATTGTATCAACTATGTGATAGAACTTGGTTCTCTTGAACACCATTTTGACATCTTTTTGTACTTCAGCAGTTGCATGGAACTCGAATATTATCTTCTTCCCTAGGTTTCTACGAGATTAAAAAAACTGGATAGATCCCGAACTAGGAGGCTGTTTATAAGGGTGAAGAATAACCCATAAATCTGTACTCCTCCACAAAATGCAAGCACTCTGCTGTAGCAGCTCTATTTGGCCGATCCACAGTTTCAAACTGCCATTGTGTTACTTACAATACTGACTTGGAACAAGATATCACACCAAGCCACCATTGTAGGAACTCGAAACTGTTCCACTTTGCTAAGCTACTAACCAAGCTTCCGATGCCGTGACACGAGAGTTGTGGATAGGCATGATCACTTACGCTGGCAAGCATGGCACTTGAAAATGAAGCCTCCACGGTAAATGGGAAGGATAGTGGAACAAGGTCCGCCATTTTGCCAAAACGTTATTGAAACGTATTCGTATCGCTTCGACACATTGTAATACCCATTATAAACACTAACACCCTTGCCCTATTTCTGCTTGACTATGCGTGCAAACTCCTCAGTTTAGAGGCTTCCCCCCCCCCCCCCAACCTTGCAAGCTCGAAACAGGGTCAGACTTTGGATCAAGGTTAGCGTGCGAAGTGCAGCACAATTACAATGTGTCAAAACGTGTTCTAAAATGAAAATGCAGACATAGACCTAACCCTACCTCTTCCCCCCCCCCCACCGTTAAAAAACGAAAATGCAGACATAGACCTAACTCTCCCCCCCCCCCCCCCCCCAAAAAAAAGTCAGTTAAAAACGTAAATGCAGACATAGACCTAACCAATCCCGCGACACACCCCCCCGCCCCCCCCCCCCCCCCAAAAAAAAATGTCAACTGCGAAAATGCAGACATTTGATCTAGCCCCAAAACTTCCCCCCCCCCCCCCCAAAAAAAAAAGACACAAACCCCCCCCCCCCCCCCCCCTTCCTCCCTCCCCCCCTCCGTTTAAAGCCAGTGCTGCCATTCCCCGTACCCTAACCTCTACTCTCCCCCTCCCTTTATAATGCCATCAACAATTAAATTATAGCTCCAACTGGGACCTATATACTTTCGCATTTACGTATATCATCTGGTACATAGGCCTAACCATGTAAACGCCGTAATTACATACATTATTCGTAATCAAAGCCACTTGCCAAAAATTGACGAATATTACAGCCTCCAGTTCACTATCCTTCCATTTGGCCGACTGCACAAACGTTCCTAGAATCTGTTAATAAATTATAGCAGTTTTAATAACTTACGAATTAAATCGTTGGCAATTTTAGCATAACGGAAGTGTAATGACAGATGTCACGTGGGTATTTTTACAACCGCTTTTCTTCATCGGGTTTAGATCTTATATCATGCTTTAATTATTTATTTCTTGATGCCACTTTATCACATCGGCAGTTGTTCATATTATTTGGAACTGAAAAGTGCTGATAACGCAAATGTCGTGTGTTCGATCCCCATACTGGCCACCACTTCTGTTACTGTTGAAAATTTGTTACAAGCTGTTCTGTTAATGGTTTCGTTATTGTTGATTGTTTGTGGTGGGTGTTGTGGTGTAGTACCCAGAGCCGGATTAACGTAGTAGCACAAGTAGCATATGCTACGGGCCCCGCGCTTTTAGGGGCCCCGCGCCAATAAATATGTACATAATTTTTTGGTCATCTTCTAATACGAGCGTTGATGGGAAGGAGCGAAGCTCCTGACCGGGTTGGAAGGAAAGTCCACTGACCCCCCAGCCTCGCAATGCCAAAAAAATACGAGCGTTAAACCAAAGATCTTGTGATTTATGCCATCTTTAGCGCCTTTTCATTTGATGTCACGAAATTGTGAGAGAAAGAGCATAAGAGGGTGACTTAGTGTGACTCTTCATTATTTTAATCTTAACTGTTTGCGGACGGAAGCCATTTAAGTGGCATTGAAAATTTGGTCACGTTTGGACGGAAGCCACTTTTTTGGCTCTAGGCGACTGCCCCTCTAATTTTGTTTCGTTCTTTGTGAAATGAATTTGCATTAACAATAAAAACTAGAATTTAGGAAACGGAAACTTCCTGTTTTAATTGAGGTATACGGCGTGCTCGCACTCTCTTTCGATCTTGATTAAAATTTCTTGATTTGTAAGGTTAGAAAACTCAAAAAATGAGCAGTAGACATAGAGATATTGGACGTAATTATGCTTCTGGAAGTGAAAAACGTAAAGCGGAGGAAGAAAAAGAAAGAAGAGATCAACTTGTGATATCAAAAACACGTAAGCTGACATAATATTTTGATTTTCATGGTGGTGGTACTCTAACCGCTGAAGCTGGAAGTACAGGAACAACTAGTACTAGTGCAGGCTGTGCAGCAGAAAACATACAGCAAAACCCAGTATACACTGAGTCTGAATGTGAAAGAATAAGAGAAACGAAGAAGTACTCTAATGATATTGGTGACTGGCCGAACAATATAGATGACTGTAAGCGTGAATATTGCATATCCAAGGGAGGTGAAAAATGTCAACATGTTGATAGTGCCTTCTCTTCATCCATGCGATTGTATGACACTGAAAAGAAAACTCGATACTGTCAGAAGTCTTATTTTACACATATTCATAAACTTACAAACAAGCAACATGCAAGAAAATGGTTATGCTATTCAGAAAGTAAAGGGCGCCTATTCTGTTTCCCATGCAAGCTTATGAGTTCAGGATGTTCATCAAAGTTTACTGTGGAAAGATTTAATGACTGGAAAAATGCAAGCAATCTAATGCGTCGACATGAAGAAAGCTCCTCACATAGACAAGCTTTAATTTCACTGTTGATGCGTAAAAACAAAGGTGAACGTGTCGATTCCCATCTTGTGAAACAAATGGACATTCAAGATAAGTATTGGCACAAACTTCTAGAGCGAATAATTGAAGTTGTGAAGTTTTTAGCAGAACGAGGCCTTTCATTTCGTGGCAGTGATGAAATTGTTGGGTACCCTTATAACGGGAATTACTTAGGGTTGTTAGAATTACTGGCCAAGTTTGACCCTTTTCTGGCAGAGCATATAAGTACTCATGCAAACAAAGGATTTGGACATACATCATATCTATCTAAAACAACGTGTGAAGAATTTATAATCTGATTGGATCCAGCATACTGGATCACATTCTCTGTGAAGTGAAGAAATACAAGTATTATTCCGTTTTATTGGATTCTACTCCAGATATATCTAATATGGACCAGCTGACTTTGACTCTGCGCTATGTTTTGCCATCTGGACCAGTTGAAAGATTTGTGAAATTTTTGGATATGGAAGGTCATAGTGCTGAACAGCTTACTAAAAGTCTAGTTAATTTTTTTAAAGGCAAATGACATTGATATTAAAGACTGCCGTAGTCAAAGTTATGACAACGCCAGCAACATGAGTGGCAAGTTTATAGGATTACAAGCACGAACTAATTGATAATGATAATTACTATGCAAGGAGTGTTGTCGACCAGGGATTGGCGGCTCCTGAGCCGACCCAGCTGCAATGGGTACCTCCGAAATCGGAGAGTATTTGCCTGAATGGCGAGGGACACCTGTCTCTGTACAAGTAAAAAGGGATACTCACGTAAAATCAATGTCAGGATAGACATAGTAATAACCTGATATTTCGCCTCGAGTATTAGCGGGCGTACGCAAAAAAAAAAAAAAAAAAAAAAAAAACTATGCAAATTAAAAATGTATGTGTTCAAATATGTTTGTGTTTGTGACGTACGTCTAGTTCGACAAGTGAATTTTCCCTGATATGATGGATGATTTAAAGGGACTTTTAGCTTTTCATAACATTAGAACCCCTGAACATTTGTTGTAACTTTTCGTTTCGCCAGAGCGAACCGATTTCCACCGGGACTCATTTAGTATGCGGCACGAGATCAAAGACACTGAGACGATCCCCGAGAAGAGAAGCTTGTTTCTCGCTGGTATTTATCATCTCCGCGCGAACTCAACCGCTCGCAAGATGGACCAGAGCGATCTGAAGAAAGACACTGGCGGAGATCTCAGGAAGGACGGGCGGCATGCTATCAAAGACAGTAGTGGTCCCTGAAACGATTTCGCATCTCGGTGTTAAGCACGGAACCGATCGCAGCCAGAGTGAACGGGGAAAGCTGACGCAAGCAGCGAGCGAAGATACGAGAGGCCAGGGGTGGCTTCTCTCTTTGGTCTGACGGTCAGATCCCCAAAATCCGTCCGAGATCAAAAAGGCTGTCAAAGTTCCCATGTCCCACTCAACTTACATTCCATGTTAGATAAATAGACCATGAAGACTAGACACTTTATCACTCGCTGGCCAGACCTTTACAGAAGCACTAGCTTTATTGAAATCTTGTTATAGATTTTCCCCTGGATTATATATATATATATATATATTTGCAGTGATTTCTATTCTGTGCAAAGCGGTAATATATTGTGTAAAGTGATCAGTGGCCTAGTTCAGTCATTCTATTTCAATGGATTTTGTGTTAATTTAAATCTATTAAATTAAACCATCTCAATAACTCCAGTTGTAAATATAATGATCTATCGATTATATTATTTCAAAAGATAATAGATGCTTAAATTAACTTTTAAAGTCGCGAAGGAATTTATAATTAATAAATTCAGTTAAGTCCTAGTTTTATAGATGTGTGTTTTTAACCACTAGAATTCGCGCAGTGTTTATTAATACATAATTAAATACTCGAGTGTATTATAGGCTTAACGGGAAATTTATCGCGCTTGATTTTTCGGTATGTTACATGTTTTTTTCTTTCATACAGAGTGATCGTAACCTGCGGTCCCAGCTAAATAAAGAAAAAAATAAAGAAATCATCCTATAAACTTCCAGTCATATTGAAGAAACATTTCTTTTAAATATAATCTTGTGGCGGTCTTTTGCGACCTAGCTGTCATAATTAAATGAAATAAAGCCCACCCAAGAACATTTTAAAGAACAATCATCAAATTACCATTACAAACCTGTAAGATAAACTGGAAGGTAATCATCGCCAGTAGCGATATTATATTTACTGTTTACTGTGAGAGAGTACATATTTTCCTGACTGTGACTGAGCCTAGTTTTTCCTCAATTGGATTTAATAAAACTTTCCGGTCAGTGACTATCATCACGCATTGAAGGAATTTTACCATAGCGGAAGATTAAAAGAGACCACTTCATTTTCACCCCTGGGCTGAACTGTGTCAGTGCCATCCCATAGACTCCTTTTTTTATATAATAAAAACACAAGAACTCTTAGTCTTCAAGTCTTGCGATAAGTGAGAATATTTGTTACCAGCAAAACCTCGCAAACATCTGAGGCGGGACATCGAAGGACTAGACAGTTCACATGTCAAGAGAATACTTGCTGTTTTATATATTTTATGGATCGTCTGAGGCTGCATTCGGTAAGTGTGTGAATATATGAGTGTGGATCCTCACGCGTGTGTATGAATGACAGGAAATTTAATCTTTTTTTCTCTTGTAACCCTGTTGTTAACTTTCGTGCCTAGTAATATAATTTTTCTGTATTCCCTGCACTGTTCCTTTAAGGGGTAGTTGATAATTGGTTAACTCTGTTTAAAACCCCCCTCCTTTCCATTTGCTTAGTAAAGGGAAGAACAGTTGGGAAGAACAAGTTTTTTCTATCACCTATACCTAACTTTGTAACACCTCTGTCAGAGCAATTAACTTCATTGTTAGGTTAACGTACCCGTGTTCCTGATATTATCTATCTCTGGACTGGGTTTATCTTTATCTAATAAGCGGGAAGGGCTTAGTCGATACCAATCTTCTTCACCCCTCCAAAACTTGTTATTTGCATTTGTGTACTTATGATAATTTATGTAATACCTGATATTTGTTAGTGATTGATGTTTAAGGTGAATAAAATCACATAAACTCATTTAGTTCTGTGTTGGAGATACCCAAAGCCCAACTTTTCCCCTATTCGTTTAATATAGTTTGTATCTACTTCGTCTGTGTGTTTGAAAACACCAAATCGGTGTGCGCGCAGATGTGTGTCTGGAAAACTGGCAAATAATTGTTTGACCAGGAGAGTGGAAGAGAAGATTGAGAGAAACGATTTGTCGTAAATAAGTCTGTCTTTACTCTCCTCCAGCACGCTGTGAAGCAACTATTTAATCTCTACATTTTCTATCACTGAGCTTTCCATCATCATTTTCACTCTAAACCGGACCACTATTTCTAAGACTCTTTTATCTCAAAATAAATTTACGACAGTGTTGTTTTATTGTTTTTTTTTAATATAGGGCCCCTTTCTTAACATATGCTACAGGCCCCGCACTAGCTTAATCCGGCCCTGGTAGTACCACTGACAAGGTCGATGTCAGCAATGTCGGGCTTACTGTTAGTGGCCGACTGGTGTGTAAATATTATGGGCGAATGTCATGAGTTCTTTTAGTTTGTTTACATCTAATGTCACCCACACAACAGCAACGTTGGGTCAGGAAATAGACCAACTAGTTTTCAACTTATACACAGTTTATTTACGACAGTAACGTTGACATCATGGATAACAGATCACAGCAAATCACAAGGTATCATAGTAAGTAAATCCATAGATAAATTGAGTGCAACACCAGCAACTCATCATAAATCGACATAGCATACAATCCGTCAGAAAGTTGAGTGCATCAACAGCAACTCATCATACATGGTGATAACAGGAAAAATCCATCAGAAAAAGGGTTGCATAAACAGCAACTCATAGTACATTGCATTAGCAAATATCCTCCATAGGAATATGAATCATATCAAATCTTTGTCATCCAAAAACACTCTGGACACACTAGCGAGACTATAAAAACCGTCTCGAAGCTCTGCCAGATACCTAATCACCGAGATTATAGTTTCTCAGTACAACTCAGTAAATCTTCGCTCAAGCGCGAACTAATAGCTTGAGATGTAAGCTCAGCTCACCCGTATCTCTCCCCCGACTACTCAGAACTTTTGAAAACTTTCTTTATTTTTAAAAAAAACTAACAAACACATACTCAGTTGAGCTATGTTCCAAAAATATCGTACACAAAGCACCCAAATAAAAATCATCTTATTACTTTAAACGTGCTTACTAGCGTGTCTATAAAAAATCAGTCCCGTACGTAAGAATCTCAAACACTTAACTCCCACTCGAAAACATGACTTAACAAATATATATCCTAATTATAACCTATCAGAAGGATCCCGTTTACACGCTCATAGAGGCATATTATATAAAAAGACCTGAAAGGGCAGAGACTGACTGGCAGAAAGCAGAGGTGCTGGCCAGGTATTGCCATAGAGTTAGTTCTAAGGAAAATCTAGGACAGGCTGAAGTCAACAGAAGAGCAACACTTCTTAAAAAACTCAGTAAAAAAGTACCTTATAATACTGAAAATTTATCATATTTAAATGCAGATATTACAATGGAAGGAGTAGAAAATACAATAAAGGACAAAACAAATACATCAGCAGGGCATGACATCTTGAGCTATGAAATCTTGAAACACATACCAAAAAGTACCATAGAAATTAAAACATCCCTTTTTAACAAAATTTGGAATACAGGAAAAATTCCCACAACATGGAAATCAGCAGTAATTATTCCAATACTAAAACCAGAAAAAGATGCCCATGATGCCAGTTCATACAGACCAATTTCTTTAACTTCCCACCTAGGTAAAATATTAGAAACCATAGTAAATAAAAGATTAAAGTTTTATTTGGTGACCCAAAGATGCAGCAATATAGAATGCAGTCAGCGACCCATAGCTTGACTGCTTGCATCAGGGTCAGCGAACCAGAGCTGACCAAGCCCCTACTCCACCTCCACGTGGTGGTCCTGGAAACAGGCTGCATCACTGCAGTCTTGCTGAGCGAGTAGGGATCGCAGAGGGAAGGCAAACCCGGTCCCAAAAAATGCCGTGCTGAAGTCGGATGTGTCAACCGAAAGACGCAGATATCACAGCTCCGGCGTAAACAGACACAACGCAACCAACGTCCTTTTCAGGGCGAACGAGGAAGGAGGAGGAGGAGAAAGTTTTATTTAGAAAAGAATAATTTATATAGTCAAACTCAGTCAGGATTTAGGAAGAACAGATGCACTATGGATCAGATAATTAAATTAGAACATGAAGTAAAATCAGGATTTCAAAAGAAAGAAAAAACTGTGGTAGTATTTTTAGATATAGCTAGGGCTTATGATGAATGCTGGAGAGAGGGTGCTCTCCTTAAAATGAAGAAGATAGGAGTAACCGGTAAAATGTATAATTATTTAGAGAATTTTCTGCAAGATAGATATTTCACTGTTCAGGTAAACAATGATAGATCAGAACTGTATGAACAACAAAATGGAATACCCCAAGGATCAGTAATGTCTCCTTCAATTTTTACAATAATGGTAAATGATTTAGGTGAGGAATTTAATGACATAACAAATAAATTGTCACAGTTTCAGATGATGTTGCTATATGGAGGACTGGGAGACATCTGCCAAAATTATATAAGGATCTACAGAAGCAAATAAATAAAGTATGTAAATGGATGATAAAATGAGGTTTTCAGTTGAATACAAATAAAACATTTGGAATGATCTTCAGTATAGGTTGGGTTGTAAAAAATAAAGTTATAGACATAAATATCCAAGGGCAAAACATTAATACAGTACAAACCACTCGATATCTAGGAATGACAGTGGACCAACAAAGAAGAACAGACTTAAGAGAGATGAGTACACATTAGTACCATTTCTGTCGGCATTGTGAGCATAGAACTGTCAATGAAGAAAACGTGAATTAGCGTAGCAAGAGACAATAATAAGATCATAGTGGATAAATTATACGTAAATAACAGCATAGCTGATAAACGTTATATCCTTAATTAACAGCACAGCTGATATAATTTTTGTTCCTATAATTGGAAAACGTGTTGTAATATTTATAAATATAAATATTTGTAAATCATATGTAAACTTACCAATTCATTTCATTCCATTTTTTTGCAACATTCACCTTTCAGCACAAGAGTAGATAGTGTATATATACTAAATAAAATATAAGGAATTTGTATTTTGAACGACTTGTCAATTTTATCATTGTTAAGTAAAAATCTGTTTCCTTGCTTTGTTTAATATCACAATTAGTTACACAGCAGAGGTGGCGCTTTATGTCGGTCTCCTCTATACTATTGTTTCGAGATCAGATCATTCACAGCCGTAACTAATTTGTGATACCAGTAGTCCTCTCAGACACTGGGACTTCACCATTTTCTGCAGAAATTCTATTTCTGTAATTGTCAGTACTATACTGATCCAAGAGCCAAATAAAACCTCACGCCACACTGGGGGCTCGTTCCTGGGATATTTCTGTATATCTTGAGCCATACTTAGTCTATTCATCTATCTACACTCTATCTTGTGCCACCCATAGGTAACATAAGAAAATAAATTTTTATTTTTTGAAAAAAAATTCTATTTTAGGATTTTTAAAACAATATTTTCTTAGGAGGAGTACCAGTCAGGATTTAGGAAGAACAGCTGCACTATGGATCAGATAATTAAATTAGAACATGAAGTAAAATCAGGATTTCAAAAGAAAGAAAAAACTGTGGTAGTATTTTTAGATATAGCTAGGGCTTATGATGAATGCTGGAGAGAGGGTGCTCTCCTTAAAATGAAGAAGATAGGAGTAACCGGTAAAATGTATAATTATTTAGAGAATTTTCTGCAAGATAGATATTTCACTGTTCAGGTAAACAATGATAGATCAGAACTGTATGAACAACAAAATGGAATACCCCAAGGATCAGTAATGTCTCCTTCAATTTTTACAATAATGGTAAATGATTTAGGTGAGGAATTTAATGACATAACAAATAAATTGTCACAGTTTCAGATGATGTTGCTATATGGAGGACTGGGAGACATCTGCCAAAATTATATAAGGATCTACAGAAGCAAATAAATAAAGTATGTAAATGGATGTTAAAATGAAGTTTTCAGTTGAATACAAATAAAACATTTGGAATGATCTTCAGTATAGGTTGGGTTGTAAAAAATAAAATTATAGTCATAAATATCCAAGGGCAAAACATTAATACAGTACAAACCACTCGATATCTAGGAATGACAGTGGACCAACAGCTGAACTGGAATAAACACATAGATAAACTAGTGGAGACTTGCAGAGGATTGACTAACGTATTAAGACATTTGAACGGTAATGGATCGGGTGCAAGCACTAAGACAATGCTCACTATTTATAAATCTTTTATTACAGGAAAAATAGGTTATGGAAGTATAATATCTGACTCTGCTGCACACAGTAACAAGATTAAATTAGACATAATTCAGCACCAGGCTTGATGTACAATAGCAGGTGCAATCAGATCAACATCAATGGGAGCTATAGAGGTGGCTTTAGGAATTCTACCCTTGGAATTACGGAGAAAGGAGTTAAGACTAAATTACATGAACAGAGTTAGGTTAGATAAGTCTCACCCAGCACATACAGCTTTTACCAGATGCCAACTAACAACTCAGGCAAATCCAATGAATACCACTAGATAACCTACAGGATGGAAGTGTATGGAGGAAATTGTCCATCTCGGTACATTAATTACATCAATTAATAACAGTTGTGAATACAAGCCAGTGATTCCACCCTGGGAGATCAAGAAACCAGACACGGACTATCACCTAGCAGAAATACTTAAGAAAACAAATAATACAGAAAATATTAAAAATGCAGCCAATAAATATATACAACAAATATCAAAAGACAGCATTACTGTGTACACAGATGGATCCAAACGAGAGGATGGCAAATTTGGGATAGGAATATATATTCCAATATGGAAAATGGCAAAAGAATATAGTATAACGGAAAATACATCCATTTTCACTGCAGAGATGGTGGCAATACTAAAAGCACTAGAAATATTATCTAATAACCCTCCCAAAAAACTAAGTTTTAACTGACTCTCTTTCAACAATTAAAGAACTTAGAAACTTACGAGAATGTAGTAGACCTGATGTAGCAGAGGAGATATTTCTGGCGACTACATACTTATATTCCAGAGGATGTTCAGTCTTAATTGCTTGGATACCTTCACATGTTGGCACAGGGGGAATTGAAAAGGCAGATAAAGAAGCCAAGAAAGGTAGATCTTATAAAAATATAATAAATGTACGGACGAGTAAATCACAGATTAAGAGCTTAATTAAAGATTTAATAAAAGATGAATGGAAAGCAGAGTGGGATAAAAATCTGAAAGGAAGACATGCATATTAGTTGTTCAAGGCTCCAACAAGAAAATGTCAGATATCTAGAGAATTGAAAATTCCCAGTAATAAGAAACTTCTCAGACTACAGCTGGGAAAAGGCTATTTCAGAATTGAAGAACCTTACTGTGCAGTAAGTCTTCAAGACAATAAAATAGAACATTTCTTGTTAAAGTGTAAGAGGTATGAACAAATAAGAATACCAATATTAGATTATTTGCAAGCATCCAACTTACGTTAAATATAGAAAAGGTGTTAAGAGTAAACAGACCTAGGGAACTACATAATATAGTCAAACAATATTTAACACGAACAAATGTTAATATATAGTGGCTGGGAATGTGAAGGTGTGATGCTGTTCTTACAATGCTTATGACTTTTAACAGATGAAAGTCAATTAAATATATGTTAAAGTCAGTTATATAACTGGAAACGCAAAAAAAAAAAAAAAAATGTTTGATACTGTAGGCGACCACACACAGGATGGTTAAGATTTATGTTTCCTTAGAAAATAATCAAACACGTGGTACTTAAATTTAGTTCAGCTACATCGTAGGGTTTCAGTTTGTCTGATTTATGGCGTCAAGATCCCAGGTCTGGCTCAGATAAAATCTGTTCAGGCTCGGCCTTGAAATCTAACCTGAATCAATGCGTCTTGATTGTTTTCATTCAGTGCAAAGCAAGGAGACCACGATTGGGGAAATAAAATGGAATCGGAAAGTCAGCGTTACTTTATAATGCAATACGGGAAGGAAGGGTTTTCATTGTATCTTCGCCGAAAATTTTTTGTGTAAAGTTTTGTCTATTCAGTTTTTCCTCTCTGTTTCTTCCCCCCCCCTCCCCCAATCCCGCCACCCCCACTGTTATCACTATTAAAAACGAGTGTGCATTATATTTTTTTTTAAATGCATCTTAATATAAACAAAGGACCCTGTGTCTAAGTTAAACCTGGCGTACCTAGCCAAAACAAGGCAAACTTTTATTTCAAGGCATAGATAGACATTATAAGCAGGCTTTAAGGTCTTTTATGTTTGCACATGAGCTCAAATATAACAATGGAACCTTATGTCTAGGTTTAATAACTTGCGCTTTGCGAAAGAAAGCAAAATTCTGAAACAGAATTTAACATTTTTTTTTAAATTTCGACATGCTTCTTAATATAACCGGTGGACCCTGTCTAGGTTGAATGGGGCGAGCCTCACCAAAAGTAGACACAATTTTATATGAAAGAAAAAGACTGATATAGTTAGTAATTAAATTACTCCACACCGCAAGCTCTTTCATTTTGGACATGCGCCCTAATAAAACTGATGGATGGACCCAGTGTTAAGGTTGAAGTAAGTGCGCCTCGCCCAAATGAGGAAACTTTTTATTTAAAATAACGGCTTAATAAGATACAGAAGCCTAATCGGAAGGTCCGTTTTATTTGACATGCTCCGATGTATGACTCAGTAACTTCAGATTGTGCAGTTCTAACCAGACATAAGCCAGTCTAGAGAGTAAAAATCAGTCTCATAAAATCAAAATGACACCAATGCGGACATCGATTAGACAATCTTTAGTAGGTGTATGAAACCTACACGATAACACCGTAGAAGAGCAACAAATACAGCGGAAATTAAAGAAAGAATATTATTTATTATATTTTTTCTGCCACTCGCAGATCTGTGAGGTAAGCAATAGCGAAGATTCACGAACGTTCCAGAACATGTGTGAAAACACTCATAAAAGCTCGGGACTGGGACTTAAAATTCACTGATCGGGTTAGCAGTCAACAGTTGACCTTTTTTTGGATGGTAAATGCGCTCTGACATAACTAAATAGGTTGAAAGGAACGCGCCTCGCCAGAAGATGGCAAAAACCGAACCCTAAAAAGAAAAAAAAATTAAAATTCACTCTACACCCACACCTTGGAAAGAGTGCATCTAGAAGACAAACAACTCGGATGGACAAACTCTTTGGAAATTAACAATATGGTGTTTAAGGATTCTTTCTGGTCAGGTTCGTATAGATTTTGGGAAAATATTTATATAGAGTATTTTGTGTGCATAAATGCATGTAAATCTTGATATGATTTCAACAGCTGATGTGTTATTGACTGTTGCTATTATAAAACAAAGATACATTTGCCCACAGCCAAGAGATGATAGCAAATACTCATATTAAATGCTTTATCTGTTACAAAGATAAAGGCAGTTTCATTGCAGAGATTGCCCGAGGGATGTGAAGTGTTAAAACTTTCACAGTAAAAGATCTAGCTTTTACTAGATGAACATTTCCCTTCCTCGCTGCCTTTTCCTTTCCTAGCTAAAGAGCACAGCCATGTGCCCATTTACAGCTGGGTAAACCTGAGTGAGTCACTGTCGGTTTTCAATCCAGAGACTTGGTAATTGCGCCGCTCAGCCAAGCGGTTATTCGCTTTATCTCGTACTGTAATACTTACTTACTTAGTCGTTCCCCTTCTACCGTGAGGTGTAGAGGTTTGGAAGAGAGAGCGCCAGACCATTCTATCAGCTGTCTTCTTCCTGGCCTGGTTCCATTCTAGTCCTCGGTCCTTCAAAGATTGTCTAATGTTGTCCTCCCAGCGGACTCTGGGTCGTCCTGGAGGTCTGGATCCCTGGCTCTTTGTTTCCCATGCTTGTCGTGGTAGCCGATCTTCTCCCATTCTGCAAACATGGCCAAACCATCTTAGTTGGGACTGTTCTATTTGGGTCTGCAGCGGATGGGATTTTAGGCCTTGACGGATCGTCTGGTTGCGGACCATGTCTCTTCTTGTTACTTCAACCACTTTCCTCAGATACCTCATTTCTGAGGTTTGGATCTGGCTTTTGTGGGTTGTAGTCATTGCCCACGACTCGCATCCATATGTCAAGACTGGGACATAGGTGGAGCGGTATACAGCCATCTTCGTTTTCTTACCAACCTCTTTCTTGCTGAGGAATCCACGATTTATGGCCTGAAAAAGTCTCCCAGCCGCTGCTTTTCGAGTGGCCTCCTCTTCTTTGCTGCCTCCCTTTCGGTCTATAATAGCTCCGAGATATTTAAAGTGGTCGACCTGCTCCAGGACCTGTTCTCCCAACTTAATCTGATGTTTTCTTTCTTCTCGTGATATCACCATGGATTTTGTTTTAGAGCTGCTTATGACCATCCCTCTCTTCTCCAGCTCTTCCTTCCAGACTTGCAGGTTGGATTGGAGATGTGCCTCTGATTTAGCAATCAGGGAAACATCATCAGCAAATGCCAGCTCCGAAATATAGACCTGTCTCATCTTCCAGTACCCCACTGAATACTTTCTTGTTCTCTCCTTACATGCCTTGATGACATCGTCCATAAGGAGTATGAAGAGGTAAGGTGATAGGATATCACCTTGTCTTACACCAGTGGTGGTCCTGAACTCTTCTGACTTATGGTTTGCTGTCCTCACATAATTTCTGCAAGACTTGTAGAAGCTCTGTATAGCATGGATCAGAGGTGCTGGAATATTCTTCCTTGCCAAACAGTCCCAAAGTTTGCTCCAGGGGACCCTGTCAAACGCCTTTTCCAGATCTATGAAACAAAGATGGATCTCACTCTTATACTCAAGGGCCTTTTCACTCAGCTGTCTGAGTGTGAAGATTAGGTCTTGAGTACTTCGGTTTGCTCGGAATCCGCACTGGACCTCATCCAATTGTGGCTCAGCTAGGCGTCGGAGTCTCTGCTCTAGGAACTGTAATATAGATGTATTATATAAATATCTGGTAAAGTCCGTTATATAACTAGAACCACCAGGCCTATACACCCCTCCACTTTAATATTATTCTTGTTCATAGTTTCTTCTTGATTTTGTTTGTTTGTTTGTTTTTTTTTATTTTATTATTTAACGTATAGGCCTAAGCACAATTGTGAGTATCCCTATTTTCAAATGTGATGCCACTTTCTGATGTCGGCAGTTGTTTATATTATTTGGAATTGAAAACAATATACTGTATATCCTAATTATAACCCATCAGAGGTTGAACGGGATTTCTATTTATCTTCATTAATTTAAAAAAAAATAAAATGTATTATATTTTGCGACTATTATCATCATGTGCATGAAACAGACTAGCATTGTAGATTGAGTTCTTGAGAAAAGATATTGGCTAAAGTAACTAACTCATGACGTTACGTTGGCCTAAGTTTGCCTATAATCTCTAGACTGTGACACAATAATCCTCTCAAACAAAATGAAGTTAGAGGATAAATCTGATTGCCTGGTTTTTGAGTGATTGAATGGGAATGATAACTATTCTTGTCAATCAGCCAATACCATTTAGCTCCCCAAGGAGCATAGAGCTTCAACAAACACATGCCAAGTCCTCTTGTCACGTGACAATAGCTCAACTTTCTACGTTTTCCTCAACAGTTTTACTTCTGTCTTCTGTTCTCTTCTCCGTGTGTTTTTGTTTGAATAACCTCTGCCTCCCTTTCCCTGGGGATTCAAGAACAGGCACTGCCTGGTAATGCTATCAACAGGTTTTACTCAATGTGTGTATTATCAACTCAATGTGTGTATTATCTATCGCCATCGTCTTCTTCTCATCTATTGCTCAACTGCCACTTGTCTGGTTCTTGTCATCAGTTCCACATTCGTGACTTTGTTATAACATTTCAATCCTTCTATTCTACGCAAGCACCCATTTATGAATGTCTGTAACTTTCTTGTTGTTGTTTTTGTTGTTCTCCATGTCTCAGAGCCATACAATAGGACTGACTTGACATTTGAGTTGAAGATTCTTATATCCGTGTTGAACTTTACTTCTATTGATCTCGATATATTTCCCAATGCAATTTAAGCACCTCTTGCTTTTTGCATTCTTATTTTGATCTAGTTTTCTGTCACTCCAACTTTCTCTCAGACATTTGCTGACTTATATTTTTGGGATATAATTAACTACTTGGGTTCACAGAACTATTTCTTGATATATCATAATTGTATTTCGGGAAACATGGACCACTAACTTGGACATTATGAATAACATTTTTGATAGTTCATGGTTGAATACTTAGAATAATGTTGAACCTCTTATTGCACACCACAAAGCGTCCATTATATTAGAACTTTGTGGTGCTCAAAAGAAGGTTGCTGGGTGCTGTTGTTGTTGTTTTCTCCTACTATGATGCTGTAATACCCTGTTCAACCTGAAAGTTTGGTTATAATTGGGGTATATAGGGTGTTATCGTCTTCACTGGTTTCTCGTTCGTAGTCCTGGAGGTGATCGGTCCTGAAAAGGACCACTAGCTGGCTGTCTGTGTTGTCCCATGACTGTCTTTATAGTGTGTTTGGTAGGGCCTCATTCATGGCTGCACATGCTCTTTCTTGATTGCGTATCATTTGTTGTACGATTTCGATTCTCATTTTGTCTTTCGTTTCTTTGTTTTGTTCTCTAGTTTTTGTAAGGATATCCTCAACGATCCTTCTCTCTGTTTCAATTCTTTGGAGGACTTCTTCGTTCTCTTCTTTTAGCTTTGTGAGTTTGGCGATGTCGACTTCTATCTCGTGTTTGATGGATTTTGTTTCCTGTAGCATTGCCTGGGCGCTCTGTACCATTTCTCTGACGCTCTGCATATCTATTACGTCTTCACCTCTGTCCTTGTCGTCTTCGGGAGCCTGCTTGCTTCTGTTTTCGTTCTGCAGTTTCCTTTTCATTTCTTTGATTTCAGCGGTCAGCTTGTGTAGCTGTCGTCTGTCAATCGTGCGCTGTTTTTCTGCAGCATCCGCAGTCACTCTGTGTTTGGCCTCTTTGAAGGGTATGTTTTTAGACACGGCCTCCTTCAAGATGCTCCTTGTTTCCTGGAACACAGGGCATCCTCTGTACCTTGCCCCGTGGTTTCCGTGGCAGTTTGCACAGGTACGGTTTGCGTTAGTTTCTTTGTAGTTGCGGTCCTCCTTTGCCCTGGGGCAGTCGCCATATTGGTGACTACCCGCACAATACCGGCAAACTGCATCTCTCCTGCACGTTTTCTTTGTGTACGAAAACTGCTGGCAGTTAGAGCACTGCATGACCGGCGGGATAAAAGCCTCTGTCTTTTTTGAAATAGTTTCGAGCGTCAGTTTCTCAGGTCTTGTCGGCCCTTCGACGGTTACCACAATCAGGTTTGTGTCTTTGTTGTTCCATGTTTTTAGCCTTTCGACCTGAGTGAATTTGATGTCTGCGTTTTCGGTCTGAAGTTTGTTGTGAACCTCGCTTGCGGGCCATCTGGTGTCCACCCCTCTTACGACAAACTTCTTTGTAGTCTTGTTGGTCTCCATCACTACTTTTATCTGGTGAGGCAGCATGAATTCTTTCGGTCCTGCCTCCAGTTCTGTCATCAGTGCAGTTGATTTTTCCGTGCTGTTGAGCGAAAGCACAACTCCCTTTTCGTGCCTCCGTACCTTAGCGATGCCTCTCTTGCAAGTTATTGCTTCTAGGATAGTGATTACTTTGTCATCTGGTAGGGCCCTCAGTGAGGCCTCACCTCCAGGCATCTGTGTGATCTTAACAATCCTCTCCTGTAGTACCACGTTAGAGACGGCATTTTGTTGCTTGCGAAGTAGGCACGTTCCAACTTCTGTCTCCGATTGAGTGTGCGGTCTGCGGGACGGATTCGCACTCTGGCTCGTCTGCATCTGGTCAAGTTTCACCGGTGTTAGCTGGTCACTGTATGATGGAGACTCGACAATGGTATCTCGTTTTGTCGGTGGATTGATTTTGTTGGGTTTTAATGCATTGTTATCCTCTGTTTTGTGGCCGTTTTTTGCAGATGTTGCCTTGTCACTGCACAATGTAGCTACGGCCTCGACACCTTGTTTCAGCGGTGATGTTGCTAGGTCTGGTTTCGGAGCTTGGTTGTCCTCTGCCTTCGACGCTTTGGGTTGCTCATCGTTCGTGTCACTGGCTGCGTTGTTCGTCTTCTGAGAAGGACTGGCCACGAAGTTGGTAGTTGGAGTATTCTTGCTCTCTGGTTGACTCTGTTTGTTCTTCGTTGGTTCTTGTTTGATGCTGCTGACAAGTGTTTGAGGGCTTGTGTATACTTTCCTCTTTTTCGCTTTTGGCTTGGTACGAGTCATTTTAGTATGTTGCTATCGTATAATGATCCGATGGGTGAGCGCTGTGTACGTCCTGAAAAGGACGCTGGTTATAGTGCTGTCTTGATCGTCCTGAAAAGGACGCTGGTTATAGTGCTTTGCCGCGTCCAGACATGTTGTACGAAGATAATGTCAATGAGAAACAAAAAAAAACGATGGTTGCTGGGCGCAGTATGACGCATATAAATTTATAACGTGAGTGCGCGTGCACGAACAACGGTATTATCAATCTTTGGGCAGCGTTACGAGCCGAAATGGCGGCGTTTCATGTGTTCTTGTAAAGTCGCATGTGTCCGGAATTCTATTTGAGTAAAGGGAAGCGTCTGTGCTTACATATATTTATTGGTCTTCATAAAGTAAAGAAGTATTCATTATATAATGATAAGACAGCTATATCGCTGAAGTAATTGCGACGGACTTTACTCAACTTGACGCTGAATATTAACGAACACACATAGATGATGGCCCAGTAAAGTTGGCACTGCTGAATGGACTATCAATATTAACCTAATGGATTCTTAATGTTAAAAAGGATCGTTGAATAAACTGTGTTGTGATGTCTACGGCAGTTATCTACATTTCTTTCAAAAGATGTTGCATGACATTGTGTTGATCGTTTTGAATAATCTACAACCTTAGACGTTGTAACTTGGTCATCATTTTGAACCGCAACATATAATAACTTATTTAATTAGTTAATTTCAGGTTACATTAGTATTATTTGTGATATTTGAATTTGGTGATATTTTGATTATGTGATATTAAACTGATTTACACATCGTCTGAAAACTTGCAGTTTTCAGTTTGAAGGGCAGGAGGTAATGTGGCGGGCATCTTTTGCACGCCGCATGGGAGTTTTATATTTGAAGTCTTGTTGCCTGTTTTTTCTTATTTTTCGCTGCTTTTTTTGCTTGATTTTTTTTCTACTTTGTTGTTGCTTGCTGTGTTTTGTTTGTTTTAGCTCGCTATATTCCTTGGTATGTTGATTGACAACCTGGGTTCTGTTGCTTCGTTTCATTTGTTTGCAGGTGCTGAGCTCTTTGATTAATTTTGTTTGGTTGTCGGTTGTTTGCTGTGCAGTTTTTCATGATTTGTATTGAATAATGATGGAACGTAAAAAAAAAAAGAAGACTTAGTTCGCCTCTGGAGGTTCCATCAGTTTGTAGGCAACATTGCCTTCAGTGATGTACACTCTATGTCCATCTTTCCATAAGTCAATGTAAACCACTGTAGCCTGCAGTGGACGAGACAAGATGATGGGAAGAACAAGAAAGACGTATAATGTGTAGGAAGATATTAGATGGAGTCTGATGGAGAGCTGAAGGGAGACCATATCAGGGGTTCTTAACATGTGACTTATACTCCCCCTCCCCCACAGGAGAGATTCAGAGAAGATACAAGGGAAGTGTTGCATCTCACAGAAAAGTTATGGAAATTAATTTCTCACTGGCTAAAACTGTAAAGTTTAGAATCAAACTAACAACCATTTCATCATGGTAGTTTATTTATTTTTATATTTTACTTTGAGTATGTGAGGAAATGGCTGGAAATAAAATCCCTGTAGTAACATCTTAATTATGTCTTGATTGGTTCATTGATTGACTTGGGAAAGAACGGATGGTGTGAACATTAAGTTCATTCGCTATAAGCTTAAGAGGTAATTAGATTGGAAAATATCTTAAACTAAGCAACGTTGGGTAATCCAGCAATTTTATCAGGCAAAATACAGGTAGTTCTAAATTTACGACGGGGTTTCGTTCCGACGACTCCGTCGTAAGTCAAAGTGGTCGTAAGCCGAACCACCCCTTAAAAGAATAGTTTAAATTATAAACTGTACACTTTTAGTTTGAAATATATTTAGATTTTCATTCAAACCAAAAATTTACAGTTGATAATTTAAACTGTATTAATTTTTTTGCTAAAAATAACTTCGACATTTAAAACAAATGCACTCAGAAAAATAGTGTCAGATTATTTTATAGCAAAAACAATCATAATAATAAGGTTTCAAAACTTATGGATACAATATGTGGTTATTACTGAACTACTCCAGAATGGAAACAGATTTTACCGTAATTTTTTTTCGAGAAGGGAAATAAATTCATATTATTTTGCTTTCAATAATGGTAGTTCGTTGCTTCTTATCTATCAACTATATAAATGGCAAATTCTGTTCATTTTTACTTTGTACAAATTTGCGTGCCTTAAAATTTCTTCTCGAAATTTGATACAGTTGCTCTTTAGGATTTATAAATCTGATGGGATAATTTTACAACACGGATTCTAATTGTAGAAAAACTGCATATTAAAATCAATGGCAGGTCAATATGCACATTAGTCATATCACTGAAACAGACTTACAAGGTTTTTTTTTCCTTTTTGGACATTCGCCCTAATATAATCAACGATACCGTGTCTATGTTGAATGATGCGCGCTTTGCCAAAACGATGCAAAATGTTACTATAAAAACATTTAGGCACATTGAAACAAACCGCAAGGTCATTTATATTTAGAAATGTACCTTAATAAACCCTGTGAATAGGTTTAATGGGGTGCGCCTCGCCAAATGAGAAAATTATATATATATTATATATATATATATATTACGATAATAAATGTAGAAAATAACGATAATTAATATGTCACAATGTAGTCAAATGTATTAATTGTAATGTATGTAACTTTTCAGAAGTTTCATTAACCGTTTCAAGTAAGTAACCGGGCAATGCCGGTTACTTACGGCTGGTGTTCTATAAATCTTTCATTAGAGACACAATTGATTATGGAGCATAGTAAATGGCTGCAGCACATAGTCACAAGATTAAATTAGATAGAACTCACGTTTCTAATACCGCATGCTCGTCTGTCACTATTAGATACGGTTGAATGTACAAATTCTCCACCTTGTTCTCCATGCATGCCCATTCCAAAATCATGATTTCTGATCCAGTTTGTGCAGTATTTTTCTAATATATGCTGTTTAGGGATTGTCCTATTGGGGAAGAGCTTTTGGAACAAATTTATGTATGTCTGTATTGATGTTTGTGTTGATGAGATAGATTCTTGACATATAGATTTGCTGTGTGAGATGTTGTTGTGTACTTTTTCAAAAGCTTAATTGAGTGAGTCAAACTGTTCTCTAGCAATAAAAGCTATGTCCGTGTTATCTGTATTGTTTATAAGCATCAATGTTCGTCTAATTATTGCTTTTGTGAGATCTTTATAAACTTTCGATGTTAGATATTTGTGGCAGTGATTCCCTATAAATGATCTGCTATGCTAAAACTGTGGTATGATTTTGTGTTTGGCTAGACCATCCAAACTGGACCAGACCTAGCACACAGACTCGCAAACTGAAGTTGGGCCATTGTATCTTGTACATTTTCAAGTTTAACTTACTTACTTACTTAGTCGTTCCACTTCTACCGTGAGATGTAGAGGTCTGGGAGAGAGAGCGCCAGACTATCCTATCGGCTGTCTTCCTCCTGGCCTGGTTCCATTCTAATCCTCGGCCCTTCAAAGATTGTCTAATGTTGTCCTCCCAGCGGACTCTGGGTCGTCCTGGGGGTCTGGATCCCTGGCTCTTTGTTTCCCATGCTTATCGTGGTAGCTGATCTTCTCCCATTCTGCATACATGACCAAACCATCTTAGGGGTCTGCAGGGGGTGGGATTTTAGGCCTTGACGTATCGTCTGGTTGCGGACCATGTCTCTTCTTGTTACTTCAGCCACCTTCCTCAGATACCTCATTTCTGAGGTTTGGATCTGGCTTTTGTGGGCTGTAGTCATTGCCCATGACTCGCATCGATATGTCAAGACTGGGACATAGGTGGAGCGGTATACAGCCATCTTCGTTTTCTTACCAACCTCTTTCTTGTTGAAGAATCCTCGATTTATGGCCTGAAAAAGTCTCCCAGCTGCTGCTTTTCGAGTGGCCAACTCTTCTTTGGTGCCTCCCTTTCGGTCTATAATAGTACCGAGATATTTAAAGTGGTCGACCTGCTCCAGGACCTGTTCTCAAGCTTAATCTGATGTCTTCTTTCATCTCGTGATATCACCATTTATTTTGTTTTAGAACTGCTTATGACCATCACTCTCTTCTCCAGCTCTTCTTTCCAGACTCGCAGGTTGGATTGGAGATGTGCCACTGATTTAGCAATCAGGGCAACATCATCAGCAAATGCTAGCTCTGAAATACAGACCTGTCTCATCTTCCAGTACCCCACTGAATACTTTCTTGTTCTCTCTTTACATGCATTGATAACATCGACCATGTGGAGTTTGAAAAGATAAGGTCACAGGATATCACCTTGTCTTACACCAGTGGTGGTCCTGAACTCTTCTGACGGTGTACTCTCCATAGAAAAAAAAAAAAGCGAGTTGCGTGATACTGTGGTTTCCGGTGCGCCTTCTGGCCCAGTATCTATGACTTTAGCACCTGTTCAACGGGAGAGTGGGCTCATCCCTAATCTGTTTACGTTCCCAGTAGTAGACTATTCGCAAGCAGCCTGGGGGTGTCACTGCTCTGCGCTGACCTTGTTTACCGAGGCGGCGTCCGAGCTCGTATGGTGAAAATATGGTTGTGTTATCTTCAAAATAGCCCTGTCTTTCCCATGGCTTTTCTGCCATCCTGCAACTTTGAGTTAGGGAGTTCTGAGCTCCAGTCTCTTTCCGAGGCATTTTATCCTGGCCTGGCACGCATACAGAGGACCCCACTTCTGGTTCTAAGTTAGCAGTTGGGGATAGGTGGGGTAGCACACTGTGCATTCCCCGTCATCCAGGGGGCTCTCCAACTATGCAGAGCTTGCACAATGCTGTGCTCTGGTTCTGGGCTCTCCCAAGGAATCTTCACGTCCTGCACAGAGCCACTTCCAGATACCCACCACCTGCCAACCCTCCATTGTAGAAATCTCCTGCATGCGGCCATCCAGTCAAGAGCCAGTATTAAGTCTGGTGCCCAAGTGATCCCCCCAAGCTCAGTGTGCAATGCTGGGTTCTCATCATGCTGCAACACAGGGGGGATTGTGATGCCCAGCCATCTCTCTCAACTCTGCACCGATAAGTGACATCGGGGACTTAACTGTGCCTCAGTACTGGGAGGCCCCGTTTCCGGGTACACCACACACAGCCAATTGAGGCAACGGTCGCCGTGGGCGTGTCTTCAGTGGGGAAGTTGTGGAGTCTTCCTGTCCATGTTCTTGCACATCCTAACACTGCCCGCAAGACATCGGAGGTTTGGAGAGTGGCCTTCTCTCTGAACTCTTCTGACTTATGGTTTGCTGTCCTCACATAATTTCTGCAAGACTTGTAGAAGCTCTGTATAGCATGAATCAGAGGTGCTGGAATGTTCATCTTTGCCAAACAGTCCCAAAATTTGCTCCAGATCTATGAAACAAAGATGGATCTCACTCTTATACTTAATGGCCTTTTCACTCAGCTGTCTGAGTGTGAAGATTAGGTCTTGAGTACTTCGGTTAGCTCGGAATCCGCACTGGACCTCATCCAATTGTAGCTCAGCTAGGCATTGGAGTCTCTGCTCTAGGATTCTAGAGTAGATTTTACCAGGGACACTGAGAAGGGATATGCCTCTATGGTTTCCACATTGTCGATTGTCACCCTTTTTAAAAATTTGTGTTGTGATGGCAATCTCCCAATGCGTTGGTATGGTCTTGTCGCACCCCGCTGCCTGTAGGACCCTTAAGAGTAATAGGTCGCCTGATGCTCCCATGTACTTAACCATTTCTGGTGTTATACCATCATTCCCTGCTGCTTTGCCCATCTTGATTTTCTCCAGTACTGCTTTCAGATCTTCCATCTTTATGTCATCTTCATCACCATTGGTTTCCTCTTCTGTGCTAGTGGTTATCATTTCTGATGCTTGACCTTGTTCCCCATAAAGAAGTTCTGAGAAATATTCTTTCCATCTTTCCATTACTTCCTTCGGGGCAGTAAGCAATTTGCCTTGCTTGTCCTTTATAAATTTGAGAGGGCATTGTTTTTCCTTCCTCATGTTCTTTAGGGTCTTATAGAACAATTTCTGGTTTTCTTGCGCATCTTTTTTTCTAGATTTTTTCCAAATTCTTCCCAGGACTTCTGTTTTGCTGCTAGCAACTTGTTCTTTGCTTCTGTTCTGAGTATCACATATTCTCTATATTTCTCTATTTGTCCTGCTGTGTTGTTAACTCCTAAGGATGGTTTCCATGCCATTTTCTTCTCTCTTATTTTCTCTTTGCCTTCCTCTGTCCTCCAAGGTGTTCTCTTTCTCTTGTTCCCAAGTCGGACTTCACCACATGCTTCTGCAGCAGCTGTCTTTATGATGTTCTTGAATTTAAGCCAGAGGGTTTCCAAGTCATCAGGTTGTTCTTCTGTGTTTCTCACCACTGTAGCAATAAGCCCTTGATATCTGATCTTAATTTCTGGCTCTCTCAGCTTGTAGGTCTTAATGCTCATGTCTCCCGTTTCAAGTTAGGTACAAAACTAATTTTTTCCTCCTCATCTTCACAAAAATGAATTTATGTCTGGAAAAATTCAATTTTAATTTCTAAATCTTTTGCTTTTTTCCAGCTGCTACCAAATCTCTTAAAATGTTTAACAGTACTAGTGTTTGTGTGAATAACTGGCAAAGTCACAAAGATCTTAGCATCTATTTTGTCTGCTCCCTGTTCTAGAAGTCTGTGGTGTTTTAAAACAATGCCTAGTAAAATATGAAGGTAAGGAGGAGCCACATATTCAATTTCAATATCTAACATTGGTTTATGTAAAGAATTGTGGTAACGTGCCACTTGTTTTTTATTCCTTTTCAAAATTTCATAAATCTCTTTCATTCTCTCATCAACATGGCCAGACATCTTTGTTTGAAAGTTTTGTGTTGGACTGATGACGTAATCATCTTTCTTGGCTGGAGACACCAAAGACATGGATTTGTTCCTTGAGCTCCGGACAAACCATACATTTTCATCAAAAAGTCATAATCTCCGAATAAAAAAACAAAAACTTTTTTTCCTTCCCACTCTAAATCTTTTAATGACTCTATCTGAGCTTTCATACCATTCATAAATATTTCTAAATTATCATATGTGTCTAAAACTCTTGCCATTGCTAATAGGATTGTTTTGGTTCTAGAATTTGGTTTCTTTAAATTCACTACCCGCATTGTAACTTTCAAACTGCCTTTTCCATGATCACCCCCAATTTTAAGCCATACTTCATCTTCTGGTATACAATTATTATGCCACGTTAATAACCCTCCCTCATGTAGTCACTGAGTAACCCACAAATAAAACCATATAAATCTTTGATACATGCGAATGGTGTCTCCAGCCTTTGTCCATCATTGTCGTGAAGTGTCCGTTTTCTCAACACGTCCTTCTGTGTAACTCTGACGAAACCGTGCGCAATACTTGGTAGGAACTGCTTGATGCACTGACCAATCAGAAGATACCGTTCTGCCGTATTTACAAAAGCCTAGTACAGTCAAAATGGCCAACCCAATATGTGCAGACGAGTGGAGGATGACATTTAATTATGGACTTAGGAAAGAAGTACTACCTGGAAGAGGTCACTAATACGATATTGGGAATGTTGTTCTACACGTCTGTGCAGAGACTTCCTCGAATAGTATTATAGGAAGAGAGAAATCTTTGGTTAAATGCATCGAGGCCTCAGGTTAGTCCATACTTTTGCTGTTTAAAGTACGAATAGAATAAAATGCATTTAGGAAAAAAAAAACAGATCATGAGCTACGAAGATACAGAATTATGCAGGGTGTGTTTTAAACTTTAGATTAAGAGGATTGCTCCAGGAATAACGTAGATAAATAAAATCTAAGTTTTCCTGATTTACACAACTAGACAGATTTTACAAATATTTTGGATAAAAATAATAGCTAGCAGGGAAACCCCCTCGGACGCCCAAACTCGCACTATAAATAACGTGTCTTCTCAACAAGTAGGCCAGTCAGATTTTAAAAATACAGCGAGCGCGAAGAAAAAGAGAGTTAGTGAATCGTGCCTTGCCTTCTGTATCTGAGAGCAGACCAGTGTAACCACTAACAGCTCGACTGTATGTGCCTGAGGGTAAGAAAGATTGTCTCTCTCTCTCTCTCTCTCTCTCTCTCTCTATATATATATATATATATATATATATATATATATATATATATATATATATATATATATATATATACTGAAGCACATTAAAAACGAAGCACCTGTATAATCCAGGAACATAGTGTGAAATGTTAATATAAGTGTTTACAAAGTTTACATATTTGGAATCTTTATTCATTTTCCTATGAATCCATGCTGGTCATTAATTTGTACATTTGATTGTTATGAAATTCATTGCATTTTGTGCAGGCAAGGGAGAAAACCAAAAATGCACCCAATAAAAAAATTCATTCACACTATCCTCAGTATCTGGTATGTCCACCGTGTGCTTGCAAACAAGCTTGGCAGCGGCTCCGCACGGAACGCACAAGTCTCTGAAGGAAATTCCGGGGAATCAAGTCCCATTCACGTGTAAGAGCAGCTTCGAGCTGTTGCAGATTAGCTGGAGAACCTTGCCTGTAGACTCTGCGTCCAAGCTCGTCCCACAGATGTTCTATAGGGGACATGTCTGGTGATAAGGCAGGCCAATCAATCGTCACAATGTTCTGCTGCTGTAGATATTGCTGCGTAATGCATGCGATGTGCGCACGTGCGTTATCCTGCTAGAGAAGCTGCAAGTCTGGATAATTTGTGAAAGCAGGAGCAACCAATGCATTCAGAACCTCATCTCGATATGTCACAGCATTACCATTTCCACGGAAGACGTGAAGAGGCAAGCGATGGTGAAAACTGAATCCTCCCCAAATGTGAATACTGCCACCTCCAAATCGGTTGTGCTGACGAACACAGCAATCTGCAAAGTGCTCTATACACCGTCGCCAAATCCGCCTACGTCCATCAGCAAAGGATATGTTGAATCTGCTCTCGTCTGTGAATAGGACAGCATTCCACTGCAGTCTAGTCCATCTGACATGTTACTCTTCCCATTGCAGGCGCTGTAAGTCTGTGAGTCAAGTTTGGCCCAACATAAGGTCGTCTTGCAGTAAGGCCTGTATCTCTGAGTCGTCGTATGACTGTCATTCGAGAGACTTGCCCACGTCTACCCACTATTGCTCTTGCTGTTTGACTTGCCGGGAGAGAACAATTGCTTAGGTGATTCAGCACAATATGACGATCTTGCGCAGGTATAGTTACTCGTGGTTAGCCAATCCGAAGTCTATCCCGGGCACTGCCAGTGGTTCCGTAACGTTCATTGAGACGTGCAATAGTGCTGTGGTGGCAATTCATCCTTCTGGCAATGGCCCGCGAGCTCATTCCGGTCTCCAACATACCAATGGCTCGTTGGCGGTCGTTTTCAGATAGTCGTGGCATTTCAAGCACATGTACTGGGTATTTTGTCTCAACGGCCTTTTTATACCGAGTATACTGCCACAACGTGTACACATTTTCAGGGTCATAGCTGTTGGGAATCGTGTTGCACGTGTAACTTTCATTGTTTTCATGTAGTCTGTACACAAACCCGTAGCTTGAATCATGCACTTTCCATTCCAGCAGCCATTCGCTCTCTACCTCAAGGCAAACACGGGGAAAAATCCATTCCCACACTTTTTTTCCCAGCTTCTCGGCGTCAGTATATATCTTCTTCTTCTTCCTCGTTCGTCCTGAAAAGGACGGTGGCTGCGTTGTGTCTGTTTACGCCTAAGCTGTGATATCTGCACCTTTCGGTCGACACATCCGACTTCTGCACGGCATTTTTTGGGACCGGGTTTGCCTTCCCTCTTCGATCCGTGCTCGCTCAGCCAGACTGCACTGCTGCAGACTGTTTCCAGGACCACCACGTGGAAGTGGAGCACTGTCTTGACCAGCTCTGGTTCGCTGGTCCTGACGCAGGCAGTCAAGCTATGAGTCGCTGACTGCATTCACTATTGCTGCATCTTGAGGTCCCATCAGTATATATAATAGTGGAGCGTTTTTAATGTGCTTCAGTATATACTCGTATATAAATATATTTAGTTTAAATGGTTAATTCATTTGTGCGTTAGGAAGTGTGTAGCATGTGTTAGAAAACTACGGTGTGTTGCTGGCGGGCTTACAGGCATGTGCATAATTCTGGAGGCAAAAGCCAGCCTTGTGAAATGTTTAAAATAATTGAAAATGATGGCAAAAGTGTGTCTGTAGGTTTAGAAAAGCATTTAAAGAATTATTTCTTGATGGAATTGCACTTTCACCCGGAACGTAAGGACGGATGAAAGCGATTGTTTTACTGGATTGTTAATTTGTTACTTAAATATTTTATACTAGACCAAATCATTGTATGGAGGCGCATCATGGACAAATGGCCCTAAATAAGGATTTAGAGGGAAAGTGTAGTCACGGTGAACTGAATGTGGGTAATACTGGTATAAATTGTCCTGTGCATCTGCTAGCACAATGTCTGAAACTGTCTATCATTCCCACTTGTGTGATAATGGGATAGCGATGGACCATATCGGGGTTATATTTATTTTGTTTCAGGTTCTATCCTGTAAAACCACACAAACTTTAAAGAGTCATCCACTACTGCTGCACCTTGTGGTACGAGCGCCCTTGTTGTCTTAGGGCCAGATACCCAGTTTCCACTGCTTGGAGGAACTACATGAGACTTGTCCGTCCATGTCAAGAGTGTGACAGTCCTCTAACCATGAGATAAGTTGTCAAACAAAGCCACTGGTCAGAGTATCCGGATGACACCCCTATATTAAAAAACAAGATTCTAATAAAGACACAGTTTATGATGAAAAGTGTGGGCATAGATATACCCAGTAATAGCTTCACATTCAAGTAATAGTGACATAAACTTGTAAGTATTTTATAAATGTTCTTCCAACGGAGATAATTAACCAAAGTAATAACCTTCAACAAGTTTAATGACTTTTGAGACTTTTTGATTATTTTACAATGTTTATTGATTTAATGTTGTAATTGAATTTGATTTCTTTTCAAGCTTTTCAAACAGAAAAGAGACACTGTACAAATAAATTGTAAATATTTACCAGCAGACTTACTTAAGTATTTAAGTTGAGTTCAAGTTCTGGTTGGTAAATAATTTTGCAGAGTCAACAACAACAACACTAATAATAATAATATAATCATAGGAGGATCTTGAGAGGGAGTCCATAGGAATTCAGGAACATATAATATCATCATACCTGGAAACTTATACAGCTTGATCCTACCTTTGATGTCGACACACCCTTCTTCTCTTCAGAAAAGAGGGTTGTTACGTACATTTATTACCTAAGGGGGTAGTCTTCGGTCCTGCCAAATGTACGCACCAGTCTTTATATATTTTATTATTTGTGCGTTCGATTGATTCACGCACTGACGTGCACAATGCAGTGTGAGTTGCTTTGGACGCACGGGTAACCTAGTTTGGGGATTGTGACGTCATGTTTTGAACGGGGCAGTGCGGACTTTGTTATGTCCGAGATATATATTATTGGAATTTTCTGGCAGTTTTGTATAAGCCAGTATGTTATATTGATTCAATTGGTATTCTTGACGAAGCCAATGACAGAAGGATCAAGTAAGTGTCGCCCCGGTTATATTTGTATATTTATTGCCGTAAACTAAAGTATCAGGCCGCTCCCAGTTGTAGTCTAGCGGGAAGTCATCTTAGCATGTAATTTCCTAGAATGGACAGACGGAGTCGGTGGTCATATTAGATTACCGAAGAGGAATAATACCTACGTGTAAACCAGTTTATTTATTCGTATGCTTCATATTTTAAATGCCGTACATGCTTCAATGCCAAAGTCGTGGCATGGATGTAAAGAGAGGTTAGCCGATTCAGAACTCGAACCTGAATAGATTGTTGTGGATGTTTATAAGACTTAATTCTTGAAGAATCACTAAGAATGATCAGCAACTTCAAAGTATGACATTTTGTACCTATAATCTGTAACTATGATCGTATCGTTCCTTCGTATGTGCCATGTTGAATAAACTATATGTACAGTAAACCGACTTATGTACTACCATCGATTGAACAGTTTAAACACTACTTGTTGTAGTTCGTTTTCACAGAACAGTTTATTGACATTTTTGTTCATATTACCATTCGCGTTATGAAGACCAACACCATTACCATAAACGGCTACAACAGTAATTGGTGCGCCAGCGTGGTCTGAAATTTATCATTTCAAAGGATCTTACTCAATCAAATTAATCGTTTGAAAATAGAATGTGTACTTTCAAGGCGACATCATCGTCAAGTTGGAACTTGTTGTCAAAATGAATCTTAATCAACTGACCGTTACGAGATTCTCAAGGTCATCTATCAACCTTCACTTCGGGTTGTACAGGGACTGACTGCCTTCGTTATCATTTCGTGCGAGCTGATGCTGTATTCGCAGATCGAATTATTTTAGCTTCAAACGTACATCCACGGAGACGAGGCACATTGTTTTTTCCCGGCACACGCGAGCTAAGTATAACTTGTATCCGTTATACATTTTATTATTATTAGCTGTGCCTTAATTGTTTATGTCCACCTTTATATTTTCCGTGTTATGTGTTATATGTTGTGTATTCTTTGTGGGAGGTAGGGTTTGGAGACTCACGGAGGATACATCCCAGTTTCACACCAGGGCCTTCGTGACTGTTCTTTAGGAATTGTTTTGCAGACTTCCCTCAGTGGAATGTTCCTACGCGTGAGCGTAGAAGGATTCTAGGTCCACTGTGTCTGGTGGTCGGTGACACCTGACTGTTTAGCTGTAGTGTCAAGTTTTAATTGTTGTTTTCGTATTTATTTTTATTCGTAATTTAGTTTTATGATGAATTTTGTTTGTATTTTGCGTCCATCTCACCTTTCCTGTCGTTCAGTTTTTTACAAAACCTATGTTTTTACACTGTGTTGTCAATTGTACTGTTAATTATCTGATCGTAGTTATCGTCGTATATTTTTACGATATTCTATTTTAGTTATACATTTTTATTTTTTTTGATTTCTACGATTGTGTTCACCCGTCCAGTTTATCATGTCTTGTCGGTTATGTTTCTATTGTCTTTCTCGTTGTTCATTTCATGACATTTGATTACATAAATTTATTGATTAATAACATATTTAATAATTATATGATAACATTATACCGTTCTAAGGACAGGAACGAAGAACACTTGTTATAGTAACAAGGTTAATTAATTTACATTGATTAATTATCATTTTATAAATCAAGAGTATTGTGACTACTTATAAAGCATAATGTATTCACTAGATTATTTCATTAAGCAAGCAAAAGCTCTTCAGATGGCTCCTGATGAAGCAAAAGCATTTGCACTTGCAGAATATAAGAAAGCTCAAGAAATAGAAGCCGAACAGAGAAAGTTAGAAACTTTAAGACTAGAAAAACTTCAATTTGAGGCAGATCAAAAAAGGATTGAGGCGGAAGAGAATGAGAAGAGGAGGAAATTTGAGGCGGAGGAGAATGAGAAAAAAATGAGATTAACCGCTGAATTGGAAGAGAAACGATTTCAGCGAGAGGCAGAACAGAAACAAAAAGAAATGGAAGTTAAACAAAAGGAAATGGAAGAAAGAAGATTAATAGCTGAACAAAATACATTACGACTTCAGCTTGAGAGGGAAGAGAATGATAGAAAACGACAGCATGAACTAAAATTAGCAGAGTCAGAATATGAGAGACTTAGGTTAACTCAGGAATCTAATTCTCAGAGAACTTTTGAAAGCCAAACTTCATCCAGACAGGATCATTTTAAGGAAATTCACCTTAAATTACCAAAATTTAATCCCCCGTCTGATGACGTAATATTCTTCCTAGATAGGTTTGAGGCCACTTGTGGGTCTTATAACGTGGATAAAGCGCTATACTGTACATATTTATCCAGATTACTTACAGGGGATGCATTAGCAGTTTATCATACCACCAGCATTGGTGAGAAAAATGACTATAATGCTCTTAGAGCAGCACTTCTGCAAAAATTCCAAATGACAGAAGACGAATATCGTTTAAGATTTCATACATTACTACCTCAATCTGGCAGAAATTTTAGTGATTTTCTGTCACAGATACGACTAACATTAGAAAGATGGATTGAATTATCCAAAATTGAAAAGTCATATGAAGGTCTCTTCGATTTACTGATGCGCGATAAGGTACTTTCGTCTGTAAATCCTACATTTCTCGCATTTTTACACGAACGGAAACCTTTATCTATGAAAGGCTTAGAAGAACATGCAAAAAATTTTTGTACTGCTCACCCAAACATGGATCTAAGTAACGCACAGATTAAGAATGAATTGCCTGTTGCTTTTGCAGCACAACAAAACAATTTTTCACGAAATCGTTCCTTTAGTGCTGACAGGTATGTCAATAAGGGAAATAATTACAATTTTAACAATGATAACTTTTACAAAGGGAAGCAATTTCAACAATCTGCTCCATTTAATGTTTCTTGGAACCAAACTCACAGATCACGAGATTTTGGTAACAATAATTTTAAAAATAATCAAGGACATTACAATAAACAAAACTGGAGATCAAAATCTCAGGGTCCACAAAACAGACAAGGTTCTTGGAATAAAAAGTTTAAAGAACAGCATAACTTTAATTATACAAACTATCGAACTCATCCAAATTTTAACTCTAGCAGAAACGACAATTTTGGCAATTTTAAAGCAAATAATCAAAATCGATCGCGTCTTAGAGATAGATCGTCAAGTAATACGGTTAGACATTCTAATGTCTCTTTAATTGATACACAGGCTAACATTGAACAGGGTAAAGGAGCTGAAACTCATAATGCTATGTGTTGTTCTCTTGATTGTACCCAAGTCAAAGATTGTTCAGAATGCTCTACTCTTTTCCAGCCCAAGGCGATCACGACGCTGCGTTGCGGACATACCTTACCTAGTCTACCTGCAGTCTGTACGGCCACTCCTGCGTCAGTACACCAGGGACAGAGCTCTCTTAAGTTTAACAGAGGATTTGTTAACAATATTTCATGCTCTCTTTTATTCGACTCAGGTTGTACCACTGTGGGCGTCCGGACTTCGCTGATCGACCCTAGTTGTGCGACGGGCAGGGTTGTGAAATGTGTGACGTTTGGCGGAACTGTGGAAACATTTCCCACAGCCATTATAACACTTCATACACCTTTCTTTTCAGGAAAGATCCAAACATGTCTTCTTCCAAATCCAATATGTGATGTAATACTTGGTCGCATACATGGTATTAAAGAGTGTACACCTCAGCAAATTGCTGAATGGGAAAAGCGACATATTCAAACTGCAAATGCAGTAGTGACTAGAGCGCAAGCTACCAATATGTCGCATGATACACCTGTTGAACCTACAGTTCATACCACTTGTGATGATGATGCTCCTATTTCACGGGAGTTGTTTGCAACATTACAAAAAAGTGATGATTCATTAAAAAAAATTTTTCAGTATGTGAACAAAAAGAATACCAGCAACAAACTTGCAAAATCTAGACATGACTTTATACTTAAAAATGGGATTTTGGTTAGAGTAATACGGGAAAAGGATTCATCCTTATGTTTTCAGATTCTAGTCCCATCCTGTATGAGATCTCGGATATTACTGCATGCTCATGACTCGCAATGTGCGGGCCATATGGGTTTTTCGCGTACCAAATCCAGAGTGCTTTCTGCATTCTACTGGCCAGGCGTTCATAGAGATGTTACTCTCTATTGTCGGTCCTGTTTGATATTTCAAGAAGTTAAGGTACGGGGTCCATTTCATGCGGCTCCTATTCAAGCTGCGGACATCCCGATTAGACCATTTGATAAAATGGCTATAGACATTATTGGTCCTATGCTACCATCTGCTAGAGGGCATACGCATATCCTTACGTGCATTGATATGTGCACTCGTTGGCCTGAGGCCATCCCTCTCAAGAACACTTCATCTGCCAGTGTAGCAGAGGCATTGATGTTAATCTTCTCACGCATTGGTTTTCCACGGAAAATCTTGTCGGATCATGGGGTTCAGTTCATTTCTGAATCCATGTCTCAAGTTATGAAGACATTAGGTATCGACAGATCTCTTAGTTCTATTTATCATCCGATGTCAAATGGGTTAATTGAGCGTCTCAATAGGACACTCAAGCAGTTGTTGGGTAAGATGACCCAAGACCATCCCCAAGACTGGGATCGGGTCCTACCCGCTTGTCTCTTTGCGTATCGCGAAGTACAAAATCAAGCAACGGGGTTTTCTCCATTCCAGCTTGTTTTTGGCATGCAACCACGCGGTCCGATGTCGTTAATCCACGATTTATTGGTTGACGAGAATATTGAAGAGGAAACTCAATCCTCTTATGAGTATGTGATCTCTCTGAGAAAGAGAATCATAGATGCTTGTAGACTAGCTACTGCATCATCCGAACAAGCCAAAGAAAAAGCTCGTCTATTTGCAAACAAGTATAGACGTCTTCGCCAGCTTATTCCTGGTGACGAAGCTTTTGTCTTACTACCTGCGCATAACAATCGTCTTTTAATTACCTGGAGAGGTCCTTTCAGGATCATCTCAAGAATATCCGATGTCGACTACATCGTTGATGTTAATGGTAAACATAAAACCTTCCACATTAACATGTTGAAGGAGTATTACTCACGTCCTGATTATCTACAGTCAGTGTTTCAAGCAACTGACGATCCTACACCTCCTATTCAACACTATTCTAGTTTGTCAGTCATCCAAGAAGAAGAATCTTCTTTCGATGATGTACAACTACCAATACCAGTTGTACCACTCCATTCCACTGAGAAATGGAATGATGTTACTATCTCATCTACTCTTTCGGCTGATCAACGTCAGCAAGTCTCTAATATTCTACACTCGTATGAGGATGTCCTCACTGACATCCCAGGTCATACGTCAGTCATCCAACATGATATTATTCTGACTGACGATACGCCTATTCGAGTTCGCCCATATCCTATCCCTTTACACTTCCGTGATAAGGTTGATAAGGAATTGGATGAGATGCTTCAATTAAATATAATTGAACCATCTTCATCACCATATTCTTCTTCTATGGTAATCATTAGGAAGAAGGACAATAATATACGTCTTTGCGTAGATTACAGGAAAATAAACAAAGTTACAAAATTCGATGCGGAACCGTTACCTCTTTTAGACGACTTATTGGAGAAATTATCTCATGCCACATTCTTTTCGAAATTTGACCTTTCAAAGGGTTATTGGCAAGTGCCACTCACTACTAAAGCAAAGCCATTTACCGCTTTCTCGACGCCACGGGGTCTTTTTCAATGGAATTTTATGCCATTCGGATTAATGAATGCGCCAGCTACCTTTGTACGCATGATGCGCCGCATATTGTCTCATCGTCCCGATGTCATTACTTATATAGATGACATCTGTCTTTTCAGTGACTCTTGGGATGAACATATTCAGGGTTTAAAATCTTTACTTTCTACCTTACGGGATTATAACTTAACAGCGAAACCTTCAAAGGCTTTTGTCGGTTTTCATGACATCTCATTTCTTGGTCACCGTATAGGTCGCGGTTTAATGTATACAGAAGACAGTAACGTCTCTAAAATTTTAAACATCTCAGCACCTAAGACAAAAAAACAAGTGAGATCGCTCTTAGGACTAATACAGTTCTATTCTAAATTCATCCCTCATTTGTCTACTATAACTGCACCTTTTTCTTCGTTACTTAAAAAAGGCACATCTAATGTAATAAAGTGGTCGCAGGATCACCAAGCGGCTTTAGACTATATAAAACAATTTTTTTCAAATAAGCCTTTTTTAAGGTTGCCTAACAAAGATCTCACCTTTGTTCTTCGCAGTGATGCTTCTTCCTACGCTATTGCGGCAGTTTTGATGCAGGAATACGGAGGCACCTTATTTCCGGTTATGTACGTATCCAGAAAGCTTACGACGAGCGAGATGAAATATTCCGTTCTGGATAAAGAGCTCCTCGCTCTTGTTTGGGCAATCACAAAACTGGAACGTTACCTTCTCGGCTCACACTTTGTGGTGGAGTCTGATCAGAAAGCTCTTACCGTACTGAATACAGGGAACGTTAAGTCATCAAAGTCAGCGCGTTACGCTATAGCGCTTCAACCGTTCCATTTTGAGATACGAGCTATTCCTGGAGTGCAGAATGTGTTCGCAGACTGTCTTTCAAGATGCCCAAGTGAACGTGTCGAAACTAAACCACTTCCAGATGGTGAAACATCCTCACCGAAACATGAATAACTATGTACATTGTCATTGATTGTACATCTGTAAAGACTATGTATAGATCTGCATTATTCGTACAAGTATAACTTCCAGGATATACTTACTTCTGGATTATAACATGACTTTTTGTGTAGTAACGTTTTGTTAGAACGGGAACATTGGTACTACAGTAACTTTTTTATTACTATGGAAACATTGTTAAAAGCAACAAATAGACATTCATTATCGTTATGGAACATATTACACTACATATCGTGTTCGTAAACGTATTTCGGGCATGGAACATTGAGAACATATTCTTGTCGATTCTAAACAGTTCTAAACGAATATTCACAATGATTGAAATTAGAATTACTTAAAATAAATTAGTAGTTATTTATTTGTGTGTAATTAAGTACTAGAATTAGAATAATTCAATTTAATCGATTTGATTGATTATAAATCACACATCTACTAACTTTATTAGTGTCTCGCAATACGTGTATTCACGTATCCCACTACATGATATCTCACTTTTAGATAACTAGTCAAACTTACTAGTGTTAGAAAATAGTAAGTGTGTTGCTTCTTAAAGTGTTTAATTATGCTTTGTTTCATTTTGCATGTTGTATTTTAAAATTTTCTGTTCTATTGATTCTCTTATCATTGATTATCATCAGTGTTGCTGTTCATTTTCATTTTGAAATCATATGTTTCAAATTTTGTTGAAAACTTAGTTGAATTTTATTATCATCTTTTTTTTTATGGTTTTTTTCATTTTTCATTTTCAAACTTGTTTTACCACATCGTTCCAAAGTAGGTCGTTTGTGGATGTGTGCTTTAATGCATACTATCATTTAGTTATATTCATTTCGTTTAATATTCTTTTCTTAATATGATATAACTTTATTCATTCATTCATAACCCTCCACTCCCAAAGGAGCATAGGCCTTCAACAAACACATGCCACGTCCTCCTGTCACGTGCCATCATCTCAAGTTCTTTCCATGTTCTCCTCATCATTTTCACCTCTGTTTCCAACTCTCTTCTCCACGTACTTCTTGGTCTTCCTCTGCCTCTCTTGCCCTGGGGGTTCCAGAACAAGGACTGCCTTGTAATGCTATCAACAGGTTTCCTCAGTGTGTGTCCTATCCATCGCCATCGTCTTCTTCTCATCTCTTGTTCCACTGGCACTTGTCCAGTTCTTGTCATCAGTTCCACATTGGTAACCTTGTCATACCATTTTAATCCCTCTATTCTACGCAAGCACCCATTTATGAAAGTCTGTAGCTTTTTGGTTGTTGTCTTTGTTGTTCTCCATGTCTCCGAGCCATACAATAGGACTGACTTCACATTTGAGTTGAAGATTCTTATTTTCGTGTTGGATCCTATTTCTCTTGATCTCCATATATTTCCCAATGCAATGAAAGCTCCTCTTGCCTTTTGTATTCTTATTTTGATATCGCTGTCTGTCCCTCCAACTTTGTCTATATTACTGCCAAGATATGTGTATGATTCTACATCTTGTATTGGTGTTTCTTCAAGTTCAACCCTGTTTTCATTACCTGCATTTATTCGCATTATTTTTGTCTTTTCCCTGTGTATTTTCAGACCCAATTGCTGTGACCTCTCATCGAGTGTTTTCAATTTGTCCTGCATCTGATTACGGTTATGGGACAGGAGAGCCAAGTCATCAGCAAAATCCAGATCATCCAACTGCTTAGTCAGAGTCCACTGGATTCCATTTCTGTTGTGTGTTGTCGATGATCTCATAACCCAATCTATTGCCAGCAAGAAAAGAAATGGAGACAAGAGGCATCCCTGTCGCACTCCTGTTCTTATCCCAAATGGTTCTGTAAGCTGTCCTTCATGAAGAACTCTGCACGTCATGTCTTCATAGGTTTTCTTTATTAAATTAATGATCTTCAGGGGAACTCCATAATGCCTCATCAATTTCCAAAGTGGTTCTCTGTCCACACTGTCAAATGCTTTTTCGTAGTCCACAAATCCGATGTATAGTGGTGAATTCCATTCCAGACTTTGTTCAACTATTATTCTCAAAGTGGCTATCTGGTCTGTACATGATCTGTTTTGTCGAAAACCTGCTTGTTCATCTCTCAATTTCTTGTCTATGGACTCCTTTAATCTCTCAAGGATAATCCTGTTCAATACCTTTCCTGGCACTGATAGTAACATTATTCCTCTATAATTTGTGCACTCTTGTAGATTTCCCTTCTTAGGCTTTATGCATTTCATATATCTTGTTGTAGTTTTGACTCACCTCTCTCGGGTACTAAGTTAAAAAAAAAAAATTAATAGAATTAATTTTTTTAAGGGGAGGTGATAAGGGAGCTGTTACGTACATTTATTACCTAAGGGGGTAGTCTTCGGTCCTGCCAAATGTACGCACCAGTCTTTATATTTTTTATTATTTGTGCGTTCGATTGATTCACGCACTGACGTGCACAATGCAGTGTGAGTTGCTTTGGACGCACGGGTAACCTAGTTTGGGGATTGTGACGTCATGTTTTGAACGGGGCAGTGCGGACTTTGTTATGTCCGAGATATATATTATTGGAATTTTCTGGCAGTTTTGTATAAGCCAGTATGTTATATTGATTCAATTGGTATTCTTGACGAAGCCAATGATGGAAGGATCATGTAAGTGTCGCCCCGGTTATATTTGTATATTTATTGCCGTAAACTAAAGTATCAGGCCGCTCCCAGTTGTAGTCTAGCGGGAAGTCATCTTAGCATGTAATTTCCTAGAATGGACAGACGGAGTCGGTGGTCATATTAGATTACCGTAGAGGAATAATACCTACGTGTAAACCAGTTTATTTATTCGTATGCTTCATATTTTAAATGCCGTACATGCTTCAATGCCAAAGTCGTGGCATGGATGTAAAGAGAGGTTAGCCGATTCAGAACTCGAACCTGAATAGATTGTTGTGGATGTTTATAAGACTTAATTCTTGAAGAATCACTAAGAATGATCAGCAACTTCAAAGTATGACATTTTGTACCTATAATCTGTAACTATGATCGTATCGTTCCTTCGTATGTGCCATGTTGAATAAACTATATGTACAGTAAACCGACTTATGTACTACCATCGATTGAACAGTTTAAACACTACTTGTTGTAGTTCGTTTTCACAGAACAGTTTATTGACATTTTTGTTCATATTACCATTCGCGTTATGAAGACCAACACCATTACCATAAACGGCTACAACAGGGGTATTTCTTATAAGACCAGTCTCTTATCTGGCACTATCCTGGTATCATCTGATACAACTTTTTGTCCAGAATATCTTATACTTTTAATAATATCAACCCTCTCGTGACAATCATCTTCCACAAACTCTTTCATTTCCACATGCACCCATTCACGCGTAATCTCTCCAGTCCATTTTCTTTCTGCCCCTTCATGCTTGTGACGTATAATGGAAATATAGCCTACAGTAATCTGACAGTCTTTGTAATCCCGTTAGCGTGCTATGATTTGCTAACAAAACCATGTATTTTTCTGCCTGTTTTACTCACACAAGCTTATTTTTCACCCACGCCTCTTTTCCTTGAACATAATCAAACGAAGTTGTTTACAAACTTTTGTGACCTGCCAGTCATAACAGGGAGCGAATCAGGTTTGTTTACCCAAGTTTCTCACGCGAGCTGATCTGTCAATCATCGGATACCTGACAGACCGCACGTGAATAACACTGGACCTTTTGAAGTAGACGCACGGGCAAAAATCTTTCCCCGAGTACCCTTTGAAGTTCGTACACAGAGGGAAAACCCATAACTTTGATCTTCAGATTCGGGAAAAATCTCCGAGAACTCCGTTACACGGATTTAAGTCTTTGATGGCGGTCTAACGCTGAGACAGAGCGACCGTAAAACTTTCATCTGGTGGACTCATGGTTCAGATTCTCTACTATACACAATAATGTGAAAAGTAGCATCATCTATAGATCAGAGAACCATGATGATATATAAACTGTGCTCTCTTAAACATGCTATCAGTTGTCATTCAGAATTTTGGATAGTCTAAGCACGCAGTGACTAGAACCATTTTCGCTAAATGTGTTAATAGCATTCGTGGGTATCATTTCATTCTGATGTTCTGATCTGATCAAGGGCGTCAGCGGTCTCTTTTTCTTCGTTTGCTGAAGGGTTAATGTTGTGTTTTTCTTGACTTGTGCGTCACCAATTTCATTTTTGAGCCAACAAGAAACATTTTAACTTGTAAAGTTAACTGGACTTACATAACCCAGCAATATTTTTTTTTCAATTTTATCAGCCCACTGGGGTTGTGCAGAAAAATAACATTATCTGACGACTGACAGTCGTATTCAAGTGTATCATCCAGAATTTATGCTGTTTCAGAATCGGCACTCACCATAGAGCCAGCCGATAGGATTACCATCATTTATAAATTGTAACAGTTTTAGCAACCAGATGTTTCCCAATACTGGAAGTATTTTCCTCTGTTTACTGTGAACCCCAAGATCTCGGTTTTTACACTAACTATTCGAGGTGACATTTGTTCATTCAGGAATAAATCACCAAATTCGGCGTCCACCTCATTAATCTTATTTGTTAAAGGATGGACTGGGGCGAATTAGGAAAATACACCTGACATTTTATATATTCAGGATAATTGTATTTCCAAGGGATTTCACCAAGAGTAGGTAATCGTGATTGAGTGGCCACGTATGTCAGAGAGAGTGAATATTTTTCTTTGTTACAGGAATTGTACCAACCTTGGATTTTGTTTAAAATTGTTTACTTTACTGAGTAGCATTTAGTAGGAACTTTGTTTTTCTTTACTGTTTATTCTGTAACATAGTGCTAACCTTTGATCTTTGGGTTATTAACTTTTTGGGTTCTTTTCTCAATAAGGTGAGGGCACATTTATTCTGTTATTTTATATGTATGTAAATCTGATTTTATTTGATCTTTCTTTAGATATTTGGTGTATTCAAGTTTAATGATAATAAACAACAAAAAGAAACGTAACTTTGCGTGTTGGTCAGACCCATACCCAATTAACAGTAGTTTTTTTCACGTTTGTATGCCTTGTTGTCACATAGCTGTGTGTTTGTGTAGTTAAACTTATATATATATATATATATATATATATATATATATATATATATATATATATATATATATATATATATATATATATGGGGAGGGTAAGATTGTCATGTACTAAATTGTAGTCGTACAAATAGGCTGGACTAGAGAAACTTACTCATTCCAGAGACATATCTTCTCCTTAAACTATTCACCCGTGAAATCTATTTCTCACACCTTTTTTTCTCACGTACTTATCACCATCCACGCTACTCAGACGGGACCATAAATAACTTCCAAACCTATCGGTACGTCAATGCTCCATGTCAACACCAACATGTTTTAATAATCTTTTCTGTTTTCTCTCCTGTGCCCACGTAAGACCTACTGTTTCCTTCATGGCTATTACTAAATCTCTTGATATTCTATGTCTAATTCCTGCTTTCCTACAAATTTCCATACACGACTGTTGTGACCACAGTTGAAGTTCATGTGCCTGCTTAAGGTCTAGCGAGATGATTGATGTTCCAGCAATATGTTTCCTAACAGTGTGGAGAAGCTGAGATCACTTTCGTTTTATTGGTTTATTTGTTGCTGATGTTTGAGTTCTGTGTTGAGTTAGTTTTTGTAGGACAAATGGTTGTCTTCTGCTGTTGTTAATTTTCTTCTATTAAGGGATGCGAGCAGAGTCTCTTCCGCTTGTGTTAGTGATTGTGAAGGTGGCTTAGTGAGTAGCTCTTGTACTGTAATGTTCCTTTTGAAGATAGGTGAGTGTTACGGTCTCCCGCTGTATCTTTTCTTGCTAGATGTTATTAAAAGATTCAGCACCGTTGGACGTGAGTTTATTGGGTTGCTTGTCAATATTTCAGATATTATAATTCATCCATTCTAATTCCAGTTTTATAGTTCGAGTGCAGTTTTAAGCCATTGTGGTGTGATTAAATTATTATTATATTCAGTGTCGTTATTGTATATTAATTCTTCCGCAGTGTTGGTTAGATTATAGTTAGTCTTAGAAATACCTGTTATAATCTGGACTGACCTTGCAAGGATTAATGACAGTCACAGCACAGAGTGAGAACTTGCATAATTCAGGCAATCAACAAGTTCCATAGACGACTGAAGAATTTAATATATCCTTTTACACAATAGGGTGTAACAACATTTCACACATTTAAATTGGCTTCATCATAGTTCTAAGCTCTACACAATGTTCCTCTCACAGACTTAGCTCGTCTGGGTTAACCGTTAAGTTTATAGCGTAATAGAGTGTGCAACCAACTCCTACCGAATCCGATCCTTAGAATTATTATCCCTTCACAATACTAGTGAGTACATTATCTGTAAATCTATAGATCCTGTCTATGTATAATTATTCAACGTCTTTGGCTTGCATCGCCCGGCTTTAACTGCCGTGTATATAAGTTCAAGGTGAACGTAATCTGCTTTGTTCGCGATTCTAATACGGACTCTACATGGTCCTATAATCAATCTTGATACGGATCCTTACGCTATCTTACACTTTCCAGTGGATCTACCGTTCCACATATATATTTAATCAGTGGCTATGCCACATATTCAAACACGATCCTTAAGTGGTTTTACCACACATTCCAACACTGCCGTTCGGCTCAATGGCCACACATAGACTTTCCTAGTCTTTAGACACATATCCTTATATTGGCTTAAAGCCAGAACACAACGGTTCTACACATGAGTAAGTGGCTATACCACATAATTGAAACACTATCCATAAGTGGCTGTGCCACACATTGAAACACTGTCGAATGGCACGCCGGCCATCAGGCCCGCAGGCCACATGCAGACTAAAGTGTAACTAAGCTAGACGCGTCATACATCGATTTGCGCGATTTCTGGTCTTAGTTTAATTGAGGTGTTTCGTGGTGCACGCATGCGAATGTGGCCATCATTCACATGCCTGCAAGCCGCGAAACAGTCCTCAACATCATCCCCCCGCTCCCAAACGTGACACTCGTGGCACGTGAGAGAGTGGTGGCGAGGATGTACCCGACTACAATCTATGCATGTTATCTAACGTCAAAATAAAATAATGAAATTAATATTCCTAATTAGAAATAATAATTATAAAATTATGTCCCTTGTCAACATCAAGACAAGAAAGTTATCTCAATCCTGTGACGTAAAATTTCTTGATAACAAGTCCGCGAGGTTATTATCAGTTCCTGAAATCGGAATTATTGAAAAGGCGAATTCTTGTAGTAAAAGAAACCACCTGTGAATTCTTGCGTTTTTCATAGTTCTCGAAGTGATAAACGTGAGCGGACTGTGGTCTGTGTAGATAAAGAACTTTCTCCCTATCAAGTACTTAGACAGTTTTTCTAAGCACCACACCACCGCGAGCAGTTCGCGCTCTCCTGTGGCGTATTTTTGTTCTGCCGGAGTAAGCTTGCGTGAGACAAACAAGCATGGATGGAGTATCCCTTCATAGCATTGAAGCAAACAACCTGCGATTCCGGAGCTGGATGCATCTGTTTGAATCAAAAATGGTAACTGTATGTTTGGCAATAACAGGATAGGAGGATTCTTAAATAAATTCTTTATCATAATCAGAGCCTCTTCGCACTGCGGTGTCCATAATATTTTTTTTGGACTACCTTTGGCCAACAATCCGGACAAAGGAGCAGAAATCTGTGCGAAGCGTGGTATAAATTTATGGTAATAATTAACAAGCCCCAGTAAACTTCTTACTTGTTTCTTGGATGATGGAGTGGCAATCTCCAGTATACGCTTGACTTTATTGTCATCAGGGTGTAATCTATGGTTACCTATGCGGTGACTAGGAAAGTAATCTCCTGACAACCTATCTGGACCTTCGAAGGTCTTACAGTCAAACCCTGTTGTCGTAGTGTAATGAGAAGAGAAGACAAACCAGTAATATGGTCTTCCCATGAGTTGTGAAATAGACAGATGTCATCGATGTATGTGATGACATCTTTTCTATCGCCCAGAAGGCGGCGCATCATGCGCACGAATGTCGCAGGCGCGTTTACAAGGCCGAAGCACATGTAATTCCATTGGAATAATCCAAATGGAGTCGTGAGGGCAGTAAAAGGTTTGGCATGTTCAGTGAGTGGTATCTGCCAATAGCCTTTAGACAGATCTAGTTTACTAAAGTACGTGGCCTGTGAAACTTGTGAAAGTAGGTCGTCCAACAAATGTATTGGTTCAGCGTCAGTAATTGTGATACGGTTAAGACGTCTGAAGTCAATACAAATACGGAGCGACCCATCTTTCTTTTTCACAATAACCATCAGAAAAGCATAAGGAGATTCTGATGGAGATATAACTCCTAATTTTAGCTCCTTTTCAACCCTGTCTTTATGATGTAACGAAATAGGGTAAGGTCTTAACTTAATAGGATGATCATCCGTTAGAATGATGTCATGAGAGATTAAAGACGTATGACCTGGAAGGTCAGTAAGTACATCGTTAAAAGAAAGAAGAATTTCCCTAACTTGACTTTGTTGTGACGATGACAAAGTCGAAGAAATTGTGACATCCTTCCAAGATTCGGAAGCTTGTAACGATGGTAAAGCAAAATGTAATGGAATTGAAGACGTAGTGTCTTCCTCATTCACTAGTGCAAAAGAAGAAATATGAGGTGAAGACTCAGACACAGAGTTAATAATAGGAATTAACTCTTGTGGTCTTTCCACTGCCAATTTCAACATATTGACATGGAACGTTTTAATTTTTCCTCTTACGTTTATAGCATAGTCAACATCGGTGACTCGTTTAATAATCACAAATGGACCCTGCCATGAAACCAACAGTTTATTATCCTCATGAGGTAGAAGTAACCAGACTTTTTCCCCAGGATTAAAATATCGCAATCTTCTCCCTTGATTGTGGAATAATCTAGCTTTTTGTAACACCAAAGGTCTAAATTGTTTTGGAACGACTATCTGATGAATAATTGACATACCATTGTCATAGTACCTTGTAAGTATGGATTTCTTAATTTGAAACCAATGTTGTGCTGATTTCGTATGTTTACTAACTTTTTTTTTCGCTAGCGCAAATAAACGCTGTAAACTTGGATCATTTTTTTGTTTTTCCGCAAACGCCGCTGGTGCTTCAGCAACGACGTCGGGAGACATAATTGTATCTATACTAGGTGTAGGTGGGGTGGCCATATCTGTAGCCAACTGTTGTGCTCTAGTGACAACAGCATTTGCCACCAATGGGTGAGATTCAACCCATTTCGTAATCTCCTGTGGAGTACAATTTCTAACTCCAGGTATGTTACCTAAGATTATCTCAGACACGGGAGCTCTTAACCCGCAAGCATACACCATACCTGTATAAAACGGTGTATCGATATAGACATGTGCTATTGGATATTCTTCTATATTACCACCAAATGTGATGCATTTAACAGTTTTACCCGTAAATGCAGAGGGCTCGATAAGCGAGTGTTGTATGCCGACAGTAGTAGAGCCGGTGTCACGTAAAACTCTTACTTCCTTTCCGTATAAATATGCCTTGTGGTATGTGAGACGTCCCAAATTCTCACAAGCAGACATAGAAGACATTGTATGACCACAACGAAGCGTATTTTTCCTCTCTGATCTAGGATGTGATTGACAAACATAACAAGAGTCATCTAATATGCTGCATGCATTAGCATGTTTGTTATCATCATTCTCATGATCTCTTTTGGTAGTACATGCATTAGCATGACCATATTTGTCATTATTCTTTGAAGATGATCTGAAATGATTTGTTTTCTTATTACCTGATTTTGTCTTATAATAAAAATTTGATGAATCATCATTATCATCATTCCTTTTATATGATGATCCATGATCATTATAATCCCTGTAATAGTCTTTGTGATAATAATCATCACGGCCCCTGCCTTTGTGGCCTCCACGATCATGAGGTGAATAACCTCGATAACTACGACGATAGAATCTTGACGGTGAACGATAGCGAGGGAAGTTATAAGACCCCCGATATTCATGACGAAATTGTGTACGATATCGACCGTCCGTGCTATGTGATCTAGGTCGGTGATCATAAGATCTATGATCTTGGAGCGCTGCGCACGTAGGCATAAGATCTCGTGGACAAGATCGATGGACATCCTTATTGGGATGTGCCGTGACAAACTGTCTACCGTATTTTTCATATTCTGAAATAGAGTTAGGGTGTCTCTCTTGTAAGAATGATTCTAAATCATGACTACATGAGGAAAGTACCTTATCACGTAGCATGAGATCCATTAACCCCTCATATGATTTGGTAATACCTGATAATTCTATCCATCTATTGAAATAATGTTTAATAGAAGCAATAAATTCCCCAAAGTCAGCGTCCTTACTAGGCTTAGCCATATGGAAACGTTCTCGGAATCCAGATTCAGTTAACTGGAACCGTCTAAGAAGTACTTCTTTTACGACATCAAAATCGTTTCTGCTTTGCTCATCTAGATTCATGAAAACCTTGAGTGAGTCCCCGGTCAAAAAATCAACCAAAAGACTACTCCATCTTTCCTTAGGTATGTTTAAACCTGTAACTTTCATAATAAATCTTGATATGAATGAATCGACGCAATCTCTAGATTGGTCGAAATGTGGCATCTTCAATTTTGGATAAAATACATTTGAATTAGCTGAAGGTCGGGATTGTTCTGATTGCAACCTCGCCAATTCAATAGCCTTTTCTTTCTCAGCATTTAATCTTAAAGTCTCAAGCTCAATAGCATGTTTATGTTCTTGGTCTAATTGAAGTAGTTCCATTCTTCTTATTTGCATTTTCTCTCTATCTAATTCTCTCTCCTTTTCTTGTTGAGCCATTTCTTTATCTTTTTGAGCTAATTCTTTCTCCTTAAGTTCTTTCTGTAATTCTCTATCTTTTTCTTGTTGAGCAATTTCTTTATCCTTTTGAGCCATTTCTTTCTCTTTTTGAGCCATTTCTTTATCTTTTTGCGCCAGTTCCAACTTTTTAAGTTCCCGTTGCTCAATTCTTTCCTGTTGCGATAAATGCTTTTCATATCTCGTTTCAGCATAAGTCTGCAAATCAGAACCTGATTTACCTAGACTTTGTCCTAATTTAATAAACTCTTCCAACGTAGACATGGTGCTACGTTTCTCAATAACTTATATAAGTATATTATTTGTCAATAAATATACTATGAATATGTGAGCTTAATTAATTCAAAGTAACTATGATATTTACTATAGCCAGAGACAAGAACAGGTGACGATAAACAATGGATGGAACAAGCAAATGAAATGATATATTCACTTATACGACGCTATGAAACATATAAAAAGAAACTAAGTAAGTACTAGACATAATAATTAGAGAAATAAAATGTTTAAAGTAACATTACAATAATTTACGATACAAGTCGTCCTAAACTAACATTGAGACAGAGAGATTTTTAGGTCACAAACGAATAAAATAGTGACACAAAACGGAAAGTAATTTATTTAAATTAAATGACGTAGGCACGTGACGTCACAACTAGCACAAGCGAAGTGGTTATATGGCTGACTGAAGAAACATTTATATCCTAACTCAAAAGAAAAATTAATAATCAGTTAGATCCTCAGTCAGCAAATATAAGCAATTATCCCTAAAAGTCGTTAAAATTGCTTAAATCTTCCAAAGGAATATAGAAGCAATGATAAGCCCTATCCATCCTCCCGCGAAGTTACATAAAATACATTGATAGTAAACACGTAATGATAAGTACTAGGACTGCAAAGTAGGACAGACAAGTGACAGTGGAGGAAGAATTGAAGACCAAAGCTAGCCAACTGGACAACACAATCTAGTCGAAAGCTCTAATTTAGACAAGAACTTATCTTCATGTGGTCATGCCATAGTGATCCTAAAAATAAACAAGATGCTCCCAGCTGTTTGACTTGTTTTCACAGAGAAGCAGACTTGAACGGTTGAATGAAGATTTTCAAACGTGATATTGAACGAAATTCTGTTGAAATACTTCCCCGGTTGCTCTGGAGGTTTAACAAGTGTATGGATTGTCTTTCTGGTTCTATGTGATCGTTCAGGATCAAAAATTGAATGACATACGATCGATTTGATTCAGCGACTCAGCGACCGTTAATCGTAGTGAAGACTCGACCTTGACCTTCGTAACTTGATGCGTAAATTTGAGTTGCCAGCTTGGACTTGCGTCTTGAATGAGACTTTCTTGAACTGTTCAATTTCCACTGTTACTTTGTCTGTGACGAACTGTATTGATCTTGAAGTTGTTTCCACTAGAATCTTCCCAACTTGAAGCCTGATTCATGAACATTAGTTCGTTCAATTGGGTAACGGAAAAGATGAATTCTGAAAATTGTCCGAACACTTTCTGACACCAGTATGTTACGGTCTCCCGCTGTATCTTTTCTTGCTAGATGTTATTAAAAGATTCAGCACCGTTGGACGTGAGTTTATTGGGTTGCTTGTCAATATTTCAGATATTATAATTCATCCATTCTAATTCCAGTTTTATAGTTCGAGTGCAGTTTTAAGCCATTGTGGTGTGATTAAATTATTATTATATTCAGTGTCGTTATTGTATATTAATTCTTCCGCAGTGTTGGTTAGATTATAGTTAGTCTTAGAAATACCTGTGATAATCTGGACTGACCTTGCAAGGATTAATGACAGTCACAGCACAGAGTGAGAACTTGCATAATTCAGGCAATCAACAAGTTCCATAGACGACTGAACAATTTAATATATCCTTTTACACAATAGGGTGTAACAACATTTCACACATTTAAATTGGCTTCATCATAGTTCTAAGCTCTACACAATGTTCCTCTCACAGACTTAGCTCGTCTGGGTTAACCGTTAAGTTTATAGCGTAATAGAGTGTGCAACCAACTCCTACCGAATCCGATCCTTAGAATTATTATCCCTTCACAATACTAGTGAGTACATTATCTGTAAATCTATAGATCCTGTCTATGTATAATTATTCAACGTCTTTGGCTTGCATCGCCCGGCTTTAACTGCCGTGTATATAAGTTCAAGGTGAACGTAATCTGCTTTGTTCGCGATTCTAATACGGACTCTACATGGTCCTATAATCAATTTTGATACGGATCCTTACGCTATCTTACACTTTCCAGTGGATCTACCGTTCCACATATATATTTAATCAGTGGCTATGCCACATATTCAAACACGATCCTTAAGTGGTTTTACCACACATTCCAACACTGCCGTTCGGCTCAATGGCCACACATAGACTTTCCTAGTCTTTAGACACATATCCTTATATTGGCTTAAAGCCAGAACACAACGGTTCTACACATGAGTAAGTGGCTATACCACATAATTGAAACACTATCCATAAGTGGCTGTGCCACACATTGAAACACTGTCGAATGGCACGCCGGCCATCAGGCCCGCAGGCCACATGCAGACTAAAGTGTAACTAAGCTAGACGCGTCATACATCGATTTGCGCGATTTCTGGTCTTAGTTTAATTGAGGTGTTTCGTGGTGCACGCATGCGAATGTGGCCACCATTCACATGCCTGCAAGCCGCGAAACAGTCCTCAACATCATCCCCCCCGCTCCCAAACGTGACACTCGTGGCACGTGAGAGAGTGGTGGCGAAGATGTGCCCGACTACAATCTATGCATGTTATCTAACGTCAAAATGAAATAATGAAATTAATATTCCTAATTAGAAATAATAATTATAAAATTATGTCCCTTGTCAACATCAAGACAAGAAAGTTATCTCAATCCTGTGACGTAAAATTTCTTGATAACAAGTCCGCGAGGTTATTATCAGTTCCTGAAATCGGAATTATTGAAAAGGCGAATTCTTGTAGTAAAAGAAACCACCTGTGAATTCTTGCGTTTTTCATAGTTCTCGAAGTGATAAACGTGAGCGGACTGTGGTCTGTGTAGATAAAGAACTTTCTCCCTATCAAGTACTTAGACAGTTTTTCTAAGCACCACACCACCGCGAGCAGTTCGCGCTCTCATGTGTCGTATTTATGTTCTGCCGGAGTAAGCTTGCGTGAGACAAACAAGCATGGATGGAGTATTCCTTCATAGCATTGAAGCAAACAACCTGCGATTCCGGAGCTGGATGCATCTGTTTGAATCAAAAATGGTAACTGTATGTTTGGCAATAACAGGATAGGAGGATTCTTAAATAAATTCTTTATCATAATCAGAGCCTCTTCGCACTGCGGTGTCCATAATATTTTTTTTTGGACTACCTTTGGCCAACAATCCGGACAAAGGAGCAGAAATCTGTGCGAAGCGTGGTATAAATTTATGGTAATAATTAACAAGCCCGAGTAAACTTCTTACTTGTTTCTTGGATGATGGAGTGGCAATCTCCAGTATACGCTTGACTGTATTGTCATCAGGGTGTAATCTATGGTTACCTATGCGGTGACCAAGGAAAGTAATCTCCTGACAACCTATCTGGACCTTCGAAGGTCTTACAGTCAAACCCTGTTGTCGTAGTGTAATGAGAAGAGAAGACAAACCAGTAATATGGTCTTCCCATGAGTTGTGAAATAGACAGATGTCATCGATGTATGTGATGACATCTTTTCTATCGCCCAGAAGGCGGCGCATCATGCGCACGAATGTCGCAGGCGCGTTTACAAGGCCGAAGCACATGTAATTCCATTGGAATAATCCAAATGGAGTCGTGAGGGCAGTAAAAGGTTTGGCATGTTCAGTGAGTGGTATCTGCCAATAGCCTTTAGACAGATCTAGTTTACTAAAGTACGTGGCCTGTGAAACTTGTGAAAGTAGGTCGTCCAACAAATGCATTGGTTCAGCGTCAGTAATTGTGATACGGTTAAGACGTCTGAAGTCAATACAAATACGGAGCGACCCATCTTTCTTTTTCACAATAACCATCAGAAAAGCATAAGGAGATTCTGATGGAGATATAACTCCTAATTTTATCATATCCTTTAGCTCCTTTTCAACCCTGTCTTTATGATGTAACGAAATAGGGTAAGGTCTTAACTTAATAGGATGATCATCCGTTAGAATGATGTCATGAGAGATTAAAGACGTATGACCTGGAAGGTCAGTAAGTACATCGTTAAAAGAAAGAAGAATTTCCCTAACTTGACTTTGTTGTGACGATGACAAAGTCGAAGAAATTGTGACATCCTTCCAAGATTCGGAAGCTTGTAACGATGGTAAAGCAAAATGTAATGGAATTGAAGACGTAGTGTCTTCCTCATTCACTAGTGCAAAAGAAGAAATATGAGGTGAAGACTCAGACACAGACACAGAGTTAATAATAGGAATTAACTCTTGTGGTCTTTCCACTGCCAATTTCAACATATTGACATGGAACGTTTTAATTTTTCCTCTTACGTTTATAGCATAGTCAACATCGGTGACTCGTTTAATAATCACAAATGGACCCTGCCATGAAACCAACAGTTTATTATCCTCACGAGGTAGAAGTAACCAGACTTTTTCCCCAAGATTAAAATATCGCAATCTTCTCCCTTGATTGTGGAATAATCTAGCTTTTTGTAACACCAAAAGTCTAAATTGTTTTGGAACGACTATCTGATGAATAATTGACATACCATTGTCATAGTACCTTGTAAGTATGGATTTCTTAATTTGAAACCAATGTTGTGCTGATTTCGTATGTTTACTAACTTTTTTTTCCGCTAGCGCAAAAAAACGCTGTAAACTTGGATCATTTTTTTGTTTTTCCGCAAACGCCGCTGGTGCTTCAGCAACGAAGTCGGGAGACATAATTGTATCTATACTAGGTGTAGGTGGGGTGGCCATATCTGTAGCCAACTGTTGTGCTCTAGTGACAACAGCATTTGCCACCAATGGGTGAGATTCAACCCATTTCGTAATCTCCTGTGGAGTACAATTTCTAACTCCAGGTATGTTACCTAAGATTATCTCAGACACGGGAGCTCTTAACCCGCAAGCATACACCATACCTGTATAAAACGGTGTATCGATATAGACATGTGCTATTGGATATTCTTCTATATTACCACCAAATGTGATGCATTTAACAGTTTTACCCGTAAATGCAGAGGGCTCGATAAGCGAGTGTTGTATGCCGACAGTAGTAGAGCCGGTGTCACGTAAAACTCTTACTTCCTTTCCGTATAAATATGCCTTGTGGTATGTAAGACGTCCCAAATTCTCACAAGCAGACATAGAAGACATTGTATGACCACAACGAAGCGTATTTTTCCTCTCTGATCTAGGATGTGATTGACAAACATAACAAGAGTCATCTAATATGCTGCATGCATTAGCATGTTTGTTATCATCATTCTCATGATCTCTTTTGGTAGTACATGCATTAGCATGACCATATTTGTCATTATTCTTTGAAGATGATCTGAAATGATTTGTTTTCTTTTTACCTGATTTTGTCTTATAATAAAAATTTGATGAATCATCATTATCATCATTCCTTTTATATGATGATCCATGATCATTATAATCCCTGTAATAGTCTTTGTGATAATAATCATCACGGCCCCTGCCTTTGTGGCCTCCACGATCATGAGGTGAATAACCTCGATAACTACGACGATAGAATCTTGACGGTGAACGATAGCGAGGGAAGTTATAAGACCCCCGATATTCATGACGAAATTGTGTACGATATCGACCGTCCGTGCTATGTGATCTAGGTCGGTGATTGTTAAAACTCTTTCTTTGTATGTAGTTGTTAACTCATACTGGCTACTAGTTGTTGAATCATGCTTTATTTGCTAAATGATGTGAATGTCCACCAGTGGATAAATGTAGATGTTGGGACTGGTGTAGTAAAGTGTAACGATTGTCAACTCATCAAACCCAGCACAGTTTTGGTCATACAGGTCATCTTGTCCTGGAACGTGATGAGGCTCCGACAAGAATGTGAGTGTAAACAATGAGTGTGTATCTGAATGTCAGTACGCGAATGGTAGAATGATTCGATAGAGTTGACAGGTTGGTAGTACATCACTCATACTCACACTGTTCGAATTCAAGAAGTACTGGAACTACGGTGGTCTTTTTATAACATTTAATGGGACGCACACTTGGACAGTACGTGTATGGTTACAGGAACAAATGTCGACATAGACAGCATAATGTTGATCACAGGAATATCATCTTAAGTTAGCATTCATGCTTGGCAAATATCATAATGGAGCATTCGTAAATAAGCATTCAGCGTTCCATCATGTAAATCATCTGGCTTTACTGACTGGGCACGTCAGACCATAACCAATACATAGGAAGGCTCCTAGACCTAACCTCGTCTAGCGAATATTCCTTCACGTAAAGTTCAATATATATATATTTCATAATATAGGAATCCCAGACATGGGTTCTCACATGTAGCAGTGATCTCTTGGTTCATCGAGCGATAGTACAGGCATCCCTTTTTCTCACTCGATAAATACAAAGTATATGAATTTCAACATGGCTGTTCTCTCTCTCGTGAGCTTCACTCACTATAGAATATAGACCAAAATTGGTCATTCATTAAATGTCCTCATTTCTTCATAGGTTCTCTCATAGAGGTAATTGAATAATATCATACAATCCAGTGCTGATACATAGGAATGTCTTCTTCCTTTGAATGGATATTCTTTTCAAAAGTACCACTGTGCATCTGCTTATCAACAACGATGGCGAAGCCCAAGTTCATAATAAATTGTGGTTTTACCTTTTTATGCGAAATATAACTTTGCCATTCCTTGGCAAAAGAGAATAAACACTGGGGTAAAGTACATACAACATGTCTATATGACTATCACTTTTCCCCATCCATATATAGATCACTATTTTCGGCAAAAAGCCTGCTACAACAAAATTCGACATCCAGACAGGATGACGGCCAATCAATCACACCCTTTGCTAGCGATACTTCCGCTGCATAGCCTTTGACCTTTTCTAGCGACAACCAAATTAGTTCGACTTAGAAATGCAAAGATATCCATATATAAGACAGACTCGTCCTACTCATACAAACACTACGTATAAATTCAGGCCATAGATATACTGAAGCAAGAACAATCTATTCCTACCCAGCCAAAGAATAAATCGCAGTAGGCCTAGAGTCGTCTGCGGAGTCCGATCGAAGATGACGGAACTAGGTTCAAGGGAAGTAACCCAAAAATGACTTCTCCTTAAGCACTTAAAAAGGAAATACTTTGCTTACAAAATATTTGCGAACATAATAAGAATATAAATGTATTATATTGCAAGATAGTAAAAATTGCCCTTTACAGTCTTACCACACCTCCCGGGAAAAAAAAATAAATTTTTTTTTTTTTAAATACATCTAGGAGCACCGTAGAATAGGCTCACAACGCAAGAATACTGCGCAGATGAAAATATCAGGAATAACTATAATTCCTAATATGACTGGTGAGATATATATCTCAAAATCTGAGAGAAATTGTTTCCCTACGAATAAATGTTTCCAGGAAGGTGTGATGTACGTATAATACAATTCTGGTAATTATACAATGCATACCAAAAATTCACACTACAATCTTAAATTTATGATTTATGAAGAAACAATCATCAAAGAACAGCGGTGAATTAACATCAATAAACCGCTAAGTAGCGATACCATCATTCTATTATTAAATTACAAATGTGTATCTTAGTAAAGAAACAAAAAATAACTGTTGTAAAGTTATACATATTAAAAAGATCCAATATTTAACAGTTAAGTGGCATCATGTGGGCATCTGGACAGAATGTCCGCCATCACATTTTCTGAACCACGGATAGCTCGTACCGAAAAATGAAAAGGTTGAAGAGCGATTGCGTATCGAGTTGATCTCGAGCTCTTCAAGTTCTTACTTTGGATAGCCGTAAGAGCTTTTTGGTCAGTTTCCACTACGAAATGCGCGCCCAGAAGGAATCTTTGGAGTTTGAGAATTGACCAAACCATTGCCAATAATTCACGGTCTAAAACCGAGTAATTCCTTTCTGCAGCATTAAGTTTTCTGGATATGTACATTACAGGATGCAGAGTTCCAGAGTACTCTTGCATTAGTGCCGCTCCAATCCCAGTGGATGAAGCGTCACTACGAAGAACAAATGTCTTATCTGTTGTAGGTAACACTAAAATAGGTGGTGATGAAAACATAGTTTTGATCTTCTCTAGTGAAGATTGGCATTCATGAGACCAGTGAACCATGTTAGGCGACCCTTTCTTTAATAGTGTAGAGAGAGGTGCCATGATAGAGGACAGATTCGGAATGAAACGTCCATAAAATTGTATGAGACCTAAAAGACTTCGCACTTGCTTTTTAGTCCTAGGGATAGAGATGTTAAGTATCTTAGTGATATTATGGTCTTCTGTCTTCAAGAAACCGTGACCTACTCGATGGCCTAAGAAAGCAATTTCGCTAAAGCCAATACAAGCTTTAGATGGTTTTGCTGTCAGGTTATACTCACGCAGAGTTGATAATAATTCAACTAATCCTGAATAGTGATCTTCCCAAGTATCGCTGAAAAGACAGATGTCGTCTAGATAAGCAATGACATCTGACCGATACGATAGGATTCGACGCATCATGCGTACAAATGTAGCTGGTGCGTTCATAAGGCCGAAAGGCATAAAATTCCATTGGAAAAGGCCTCTGGGAGTAGAGAAAGCGGTAAGAGGTTTGGCGCGTTCGGATAATGGAACTTGCCAATATCCTTTAGACAAATCAAGTTTAGTGAAAAAATGCGATTTAGAAAGACGAGTAAGTAACTCTTCTAGTAAAGGCATAGGTTCAGCATCGAACTTCGTAACTTGATTCAATTTGCGATAGTCAACGCAAAGACGTATGTTATTGTCTTTTTTTCGAACAATAACCATCGGCGAAGAATATGCAGAAGTGGATGGTTCGATTATTTGTAAATCTATCATTTCATCCAACTCCTTTTCAACCTGTGTTTGGAAATGTATAGGGATAGGATAAGGCCTAACCCTAATTGGAGTATGTTCAGTTAGAACAATGTCATGCTCAATGACATGAGTTTGTCCAGGGATGTCAGTGAGGACATCCTGAAATGTTTGTAACATAGACGAAACTTGTCGCCGTTCTCCTAGAGACAAATCAGGAGAAACAGTAACGTCTTTCCATGATTCACTAGAATGAAGTGGGATCATTGGAAGCGGGAGATTAACATCCGAAAAACTTGTTTCCTCATCCTGTATTACAGACAGTGATGAGTAATGACCATGTTTGACATGAGAATCGTCCGTTGCCTGGAAAATAGGCTGTAGATAGTCAGGACGTTCATGGAACTCCGTAAGCATATTGATGTGGAAGGTTTTATGCTTCCCGTTAATATCGACGATGTAGTCAACATCTGAAATTTTCGATATTATATCGTACGGACCTTTCCAACTAATAAGGAGTCTATTTTCACGACAAGGTAGCAAAACAAATGCTTTGTCACCAGGACAAAGTTGTCGTAAAGTTCTCTTCTTATTAGCAAATTGTCTTGCCTTCTGCTTAGCAAATTCAGAAGAGGACGTTGCCAATTTGCATGCTTCGATAATCTTCTGTCTCAGCGCGATGACATACTCGTAAGAAGATTTTGTGTCATCGTCAATATTGTCAGCTGTTATAAGATCATGCAGCAAAGACATTGGGCCGCGCGGTCGCGCGCCAAAGACAAGTTCAAAGGGAGAAAACCCTGTATGTTCATTGGGGACCTCTCTGTACGCGAAGAGGGCCGCGGGTAAAACCCTATCCCAATCTTGAGGATGATCCTCAGTTATCTTCCCTAATAAGTTCTTAAGTGTTCTATTTAGTCGCTCGACCATCCCATTGGACATAGGATGATAGATGCTACTCAAAGATCTCTCTATCTGTAGAGTAGACATTACTTGAGACATGGTATCCGATATCAGTTGGGTGCCATGATCTGATAATATTTCTCCGGGGAATCCCAGCCGAGAAAATATAAGCCAAAGAGCATCTGCAATGTCAGCGGTAGTAATGCTCTTTAGAGGGATAGCCTCTGGCCAACGTGTGCACATGTCTACACACGTTAAGATAAACTGATGTCCTCTAGCAGATTTGATCTTGAATGGACCAATGATGTCTATCGCCATTTTCTGGAATGGACGAATAGGAATATCTGCAGCCTGAATAGGCGCAGCATGACGAGGACCTTTGGATTTGACTTCTTGACATACTTTACAGGATCGACAATAGATCCGTATGTCCTTGTTCACAAAAGGCCAAAAGAAAGCCGCAAGAACTCTTGACTTTGTACGGGAAAAACCCATGTGACCAGCACACTGAGAGTCGTGTGCATGTTGTAAGATCTTAACTCTCAAATTCTTGGGTACAAGAATCTGAGAATGACTTGACTTAGTGGAGTCTTGCACCATACGTACAAGTACGCCATTCTTCATTGTAATCCAAGATTTACAATTTGAATCTTTATTCGGATCACCTTTCGTTACAAGAGTGAAGAATTTCTTAAGAGTCGGATCTTCTTCTTGTTGTTTTATAAACGAGTCACGAGAAATTACCAAGGGATCATCTTGGTTATGCACTTCATTATCTTCAACAGATGAAGTTTCAGGCATATTGAGAGCTTGAGCTCTAGTGACTACTGCATTAGCAGATTGCATATTTTGATTTTCCCAAACGGAAATTTGCTCCGGAGTGCATTCTTTGACTCCGTGAATGCGACCGATGATAAGATCAGCGATCGGATTCGGCAAAAGACATGCGTGTACACCTCCTGTGAAGAAAGGAGTAGCAATCCTAATGATAGCGGTAGAGTATTTCTCTATGGTGCCGCCAAATGTTACGCATTTGACTACTTTGCCTGTAGAATGAGAAGGATCTATGAGTGACTGCCTAACCCCAATAGTTGTGCATCCAGAATCAAAAAGTACTGAGACTGGATTGTCATTTACTAAACCTTTGTGTAAGACAAGAGAACCTCTCCCATCATGCGCGATTGACGCAGGAAGAGCGGGAAGAGGATGGCCACAGCTTAAAGTAGACACTGTGGTTGGCTCAAATAATGTTTTGCATTGGGGGCACTGAGATGCTCTCCCAAAATCAAAAGCGGCACATGCCATATTATTAGAGTCATCATTATCTTTATTTTGTTTATAGGCTTCGTGGGACTCTTGCTGTGCAGAGTTCGCCTGGTAATGAGCTTTATGTTTTTTGAATTGTGCTCTACCTCTGTTATTATTGCCTCTGTACTTATCATTGTTTCCACTATTATAACCTCTACTCGGGTTTGAATCATAGCTCCTTTGGTTACTATCATCATATTCATTATAATGAGTATCTCGGTAATTATGATCCTGTTGTCTCCATGAAGGAAAACTTGGATAGTTTCTAGAATGACTTCCTTTGCGAAAGTTCCTGTAATTATGACCACCCCTGAATCGAGGGCTGTCAGCTCTTCTCCAGGTATTCGAAGAAGAACCCTGAAATGATTGGTTACCTTGGTTCTGATAACTGTAATAGTTACCTTTTTTATTAAACCTATTTTGAGGTCCTTGGAATTTGTGAGAGTGATTAGGGTTGTATGGTGTTGCAGAAGCAACTGGCATACCTTCTTTAACCTTACTGTTGCTAATAGCTACGTCCGGATGTGCAGTGACGTATTGGGTACAATACTGTTCCATTTCTTTTAGAGACTTAGGTTTACGCTCATGTAAGAATTCGAGGAAAGGTTTATTTATACTTGACATAATCTTGTCTCTGAGTATCAAGTCCATAAGGGCTTCATAAGTCTTTTCTGTTTTGGATAGCTCAATCCAACGATCAAATGTAAGACGTGTCCTTGCAATGAATTCTGAGAATTCTACACCTGCCTCAGGCACCATTGTCTTAAACAACTTCCGATAACCCTCTTCAGACAACTGATACTTCTTTAATAAGGCTGCCCTAATAACATCATAGTTATCTTTGTCAGCCTCTTCAACCAAACTTAAACTAGTCAGAGAATCACCTTTCAGATTTTCTGATAACTGGTTAGCATATTGTGATTTGTCCACATTATGTGCTCGACACGAGCGTTCAAATCTGTTTAGCCAGAATGTTATGTCATCACTGGAAGGGTTGAACGCTGGTACCTTGACCTTGTAAGTAAAGGGTTTACCATTACCACTAGATGCTTGATTAACATTACTTATGTTTGTTAACTTTAACTTTTCTAACTCAAATGCTAAAAGTTCTTTTTGGTGTTCATGTTCTCTTATTGCTTTTTTTTCTTGAGCTTCAGCTTGTAATTTTCTCTCTTCTGCAGCAGCCTGTAATTTTTTCTCTTCAGCAGCAGCTTCATCTTTTCTTTTCTCTTTTTCCATTTCCATCTGGAATCTTTTTTCATCAGTCTGTATCTGCAATTTCTTTTGTTCATCCTCTCTTTGTAATTTTCTTTCCTCAGCTTCTAATTTCTTTTCTTCAATCAATGCTTTTCTTTCTTCAGCAGCCAATGCTTTGTCATATTGAGCAACTGCCCATTCTTCTAACTGCTGACCAGTCTTATCAAGAGCCCTGCCTTGTGTGATAAAATAATCCAAGGTAGACATCTTGTCTAATAAGATCAGTAATTTGCAAAAGTAAATAAATTTACTTTCTTAGTCTTAATCAAAGACTTTGTATGATAACTTTGTAACCTGTGAAAAATAGTACTTAACTATCCCAATCACTGTGGGAAACAAGCCTTACAAAGGTCTTGTATAAATCCTTATATAATAACAGCTATAAGTTGCTGGTTCACTCTATAATATAAGTGCAGTGCACCAGAAATAGTGTTTTATATCATCAACTGTGTACCTTTAGTAATAGCAATTAACTATCAGTTGATTCTTGTACATCAATTTATATGATCAACTATATTTTAAATAGTGTATGTCGATCAGGCACAAAACAAAACAGTTATACAGAAAAACATGAAAACATTTGCGGAAATGAAATAAATAAAATTGGAAAAACAATAAAAGATAAACCGCAAGAGGATAACAAATACAAATAACGCCACAGTATATAAATATAAATTGAGAATAGAACTGAAAGATAGAATAGGGTAGACCAACAAATTACAAACAAATCAAAACAAACTAAAGAACAGAGGAATATTACAAAAACAACAATGAGTACAGACTTCACAGCTAACACTAATAGCAACAGCTGTCGCAGCAAATTTTCCAATGAAGAAAATTGCACCTATAGAAACGCACACATCAGACCCTCTATTACGTGGGATACTCTGCTGTGTGACACCGCCCAACCGAAACAACAACCCGCTGGATACAAACAAATATCACATATAAATAGTTAAACATAAATACATAAATGCATAAATAGTATGGCAATATGATGTAAATAGAGTGTTGCAGAAAGAATGTGTTGGAATGAAGGCTCAGTTACACTGCCTAATAGTACAGTACTGTGGTACTTTATTAAACAAATACTTCTGGTCTAATTATTTTAAATTCAACACAGAAATAGAAGCTCCATCGTTGATTTGAATGATAACAATCAATGTAGGACTTCTCAGTTCAATAACATTTTCTTTCGCAAACACTGTCAAATATTCTCCAGTCCTGATGTGTAATGTTCTATGTTTCAACCAAGCTCGCTGTGTAACACTGTCAGTTGTATGGCAAATGTCCAATGAACCAAATGTCAACAAACCCTGACCTAGTTACTGCATACTCTCGACAGGACAGGTCACGCTGACATCACTGTAGAGTTGTACTGCTGATGTATTTGTGTGTCGTAACAGACCCCAAGGAACGTCTGGTCTCAGTAGTTTACTTCTCAATATGGTCACTGTGCAGGTTGACCCAGGAAGCTGGCACACCAGTTGTTAAAACTCTTTCTTTGTATGTAGTTGTTAACTCATACTGGCTACTAGTTGTTGAATCATGCTTTATTTGCTAAATGATGTGAATGTCCACCAGTGGATAAATGTAGATGTTGGGACTGGTGTAGTAAAGTGTAACGATTGTCAACTCATCAAACCCAGCACAGTTTTGGTCATACAGGTCATCTTGTCCTGGAACGTGATGAGGCTCCGACAAGAATGTGAGTGTAAGCAATGAGTGTGTATCTGAATGTCAGTACGCGAATGGTAGAATGATTCGATAGAGTTGACAGGTTGGTAGTACATCACTCATACTCACACTGTTCGAATTCAAGAAGTACTGGAACTACGGTGGTCTTTTTATAACATTTAATGGGACGCACACTTGGACAGTACGTGTATGGTTACAGGAACAAATGTCGACATAGACAGTATAATGTTGATCACAGGAATATCATCTTAAGTTAGCATTCATGCTTGGCAAATATCATAATGGAGCATTCGTAAATAAGCATTCAGCGTTCCATCATGTAAATCATCTGGCTTTACTGACTGGGCACGTCAGACCATAACCAATACATAGGAAGGCTCCTAGACCTAACCTCGTCTAGCGAATATTCCTTCACGTAAAGTTCAATATATATATATTTCATAATATAGGAATCCCAGACATGGGTTCTCACATGTAGCAGTGATCTCTTGGTTCATCGAGCGATAGTACAGGCATCCCTTTTTCTCACTCGATAAATACAAAGTATATGAATTTCAACATGGCTGTTCTCTCTCTCGTGAGCTTCACTCACTATAGAATATAGACCAAAATTAGTCATTCATTAAATGTCCTCATTTCTTCATAGGTTCTCTCATAGAGGTAATTGAATAATATCATACAATCCAGTGCTGATACATAGGAATGTCTTCTTCCTTTGAATGGATATTCTTTTTAAAAGTACCACTGTGCATCTGCTTATCAACAACGATGGCGAAGCCCAAGTTCATAATAAATTGTGGTTTTACCTTTTTATGCGAAATATAACTTTGCCATTCCTTGGCAAAAGAGAATAAACACTGGGGTAAAGTACATACAACATGTCTAAATGATTATCACTTTTCCCCATCCATATATAGATCACCATTTCGGCAAAAAGCCTGCTACAACAAAACTCGGCATCCTCACAGGATGACAGCCATGGATCACACCCTTTGCTAGCGATACTTCCGCTGCATAGCCTTTGACCTTTTCTAGCGACAACCAAATTAGTTCGACTTAGAAATGCAAAGATATCCATATATAAGACAGACTCGTCCTACTCATACAAACACTACGTATAAATTCAGGCCATAGATATACTGAAGCAAGAACAATCTATTCCTACCCAGCCACAGAATAAATCGCAGTAGGCCTAGAGTCGTCTGCGGAGTCCGATCGAAGATGACAGAACTATTTTCAAGGGAAGCAACCCAAAAATGACTTCTCCTTAAGCACTTAAAAAGGAAATACTTTGCTTACAAAATATTTGCGAACATAATAAGAATATAAATGTATTATATTGCAAGATAGTAAAAATTGCCCTTTACAGTGATCATAAGATCTATGATCTTGGAGCGCTGCGCACGTAGGCATAAGATCTCGTGGACAAGATCGATGGACATCCTTATTGGGATGTGCCGTGACAAACTGTCTACCGTATTTTTCATATCCTGAAATAGAGTTAGGGTGTCTCTCTTGTAAGAATGATTCTAAATCATGACTACATGAGGAAAGTACCTTATCACGTAGCATGAGATCCATTAACCCCTCATATGATTTGGTAATACCTGATAATTCTATCCATCTATTGAAATAATGTTTAATAGAAGCAATAAATTCCCCAAAGTCAGCGTCCTTACTAGGCTTAGCCATATGGAAACGTTCTCGGAATCCAGATTCAGTTAACTGGAACCGTCTAAGAAGTATTTCTTTTACGACATCAAAATCGTTTCTGCTTTGCTCATCTAGATTCATGAAAACCTTGAGTGAGTCCCCGGTCAAAAAATCAACCAAAAGACTACTCCATCTTTCCTTAGGTATGTTTAAACCTGTAACTTTCATAATAAATCTTGATATGAATGAATCGACGCAATCTCTAGATTGGTCGAAATGTGGCATCTTCAATTTTGGATAAAATACATTTGAATTAGCTGAAGGTCGGGATTGTTCTGATTGCAACCTCGCCAATTCAATAGCCTTTTCTTTCTCAGCATTTAATCTTAAAGTCTCAAGCTCAATAGCATGTTTATGTTCTTGGTCTAATTGAAGTAGTTCCATTCTTCTTATTTGCATTTTCTCTCTATCTAATTATCTCTCCTTTTCTTGTTGAGCCATTTCTTTATCTTTTTGAGCTAATTCTTTCTCCTTAAGTTCTTTCTGTAATTCTCTATCTTTTTCTTGTTGAGCAATTTCTTTATCCTTTTGAGCCATTTCTTTCTCTTTTTGAGCCATTTCTTTATCTTTTTGCGCCAGTTCCAACTTTTTAAGTTCCCGTTGCTCAATTCTTTCCTGTTGCGATAAATGCTTTTCATATCTCGTTTCAGCATAAGTCTGCAAATCAGAACCTGATTTACCTAGACTTTGTCCTAATTTAATAAACTCTTCCAACGTAGACATGGTGCTACGTTTCTCAATAACTTATATAAGTATATTATTTGTCAATAAATATACTATGAATATGTGAGCTTAATTAATTCAAAGTAACTATGATATTTACTATAGCCAGAGACAAGAACAGGTGACGATAAACAATGGAAGGAACAAGCAAATGAAATGATATATTCACTTATACGACGCTATGAAACATATAAAAAGAAACTAAGTAAGTACTAGACATAGTAATTAAAGAAATAAAATGTTTAAAGTAACATTACAATAATATTACTATACAAGTCGTCCTAAACTAACATCGAGACAGAGAGATTTTTAGGTCACAAACGAATAAAATAGTGACACAAAACGGAAAGTAATATATTTAAATTAAATGACGTAGGCACGTGACGTCACAACTAGCACAAGCGAAGTGGTTATATGGCTGACTGAAGAAACATTTATATCCTAACTCAAAAGAAAAATTAATAATCAGTTAGATCCTCAGTCAGCAAATATAAGCAATTATCCCTAAAAGTCGTTAAAATTGCTTAAATCTTCCAAAGGAATATAGAAGGAATGATAAGCCCTATCCATCCTCTCGCGAAGTTACATAAAATACATTGATAGTAAACACGTAATGATAAGTACTAGGACTGCAAAGTAGGACAGACAAGTGACAGTGGAGGAAGAATTGAAGACCAAAGCTAGCCAACTGGACAACACAATCTAGTCGAAAGCTCTAATTTAGACAAGAACTTATCTTCATGTGGTCATGCCATAGTGATCCTAAAAATAAACAAGATGCTCCCAGCTGTTTGACTTGTTTTCACAGAGAAGCAGACTTGAAAGGTTGAATGAAGATTTTCAAACGTGATATTGAACGAAATTCTGTTGAAATACTTCCCCGGTTGCTCTGGAGGTTTAACAAGTGTATGGATTGTCTTTCTGGTTCTATGTGATCGTTCAGGATCAAAAATTGAATGACATACGATCGATTTGATTCAGCGACTCAGCGACCGTTAATCGTAGTGAAGACTCGACCTTGACCTTCGCAACTTGATGCGTAAATTTGAGTTGCTAGCTTGGACTTGCGTCTTGAATGAGACTTTCTTGAACTGTTCAATTTCCACTGTTACTTTGTCTGTGACGAACTGTATTGATCTTGAAGTTGTTTTCACTAGAACCTTCCCAACTTGAAGCCTGATTCATGAACATTAGTTCATTCAATTGGGTAACGGAAAAGATGAATTCTGAAAATTGTCCGAACACTTTCTGACACCAGTATGTTACGGTCTCCCGCTGTATCTTTTCTTGCTAGATGTTATTAAAAGATTCAGCACCGTTGGACGTGAGTTTATTGGGTTGCTTGTCAATATTTCAGATATTATAATTCATCCATTCTAATTCCAGTTTTATAGTTCGAGTGCAGTTTTAAGCCATTGTGGTGTGATTAAATTATTATTATATTCAGTGTCGTTATTGTATATTAATTCTTCCGCAGTGTTGGTTAGATTATAGTTAGTCTTAGAAATACCTGTGATAATCTGGACTGACCTTGCAAGGATTAATGACAGTCACAGCACAGAGTGAGAACTTGCATAATTCAGGCAATCAACAAGTTCCATAGACGACTGAAGAATTTAATATATCCTTTTACACAATAGGGTGTAACAACATTTCACACATTTAAATTGGCTTCATCATAGTTCTAAGCTCTACACAATGTTCCTCTCACAGACTTAGCTCGTCTGGGTTAACCGTTAAGTTTATAGCGTAATAGAGTGTGCAACCAACTCCTACCGAATCCGATCCTTAGAATTATTATCCCTTCACAATACTAGTGAGTACATTATCTGTAAATCTATAGATCCTGTCTATGTATAATTATTCAACGTCTTTGGCTTGCATCGCCCGGCTTTAACTGCCGTGTATATAAGTTCAAGGTGAACGTAATCTGCTTTGTTCGCGATTCTAATACGGACTCTACATGGTCCTATAATCAATCTTGATACGGATCCTTACGCTATCTTACACTTTCCAGTGGATCTACCGTTCCACATATATATTTAATCAGTGGCTATGCCACATATTCAAACACGATCCTTAAGTGGTTTTACCACACATTCCAACACTGCCGTTCGGCTCAATGGCCACACATAGACTTTCCTAGTCTTTAGACACATATCCTTATATTGGCTTAAAGCCAGAACACAACGGTTCTACACATGAGTAAGTGGCTATACCACATAATTGAAACACTATCCATATGTGGCTGTGCCACACATTGAAACACTGTCGAATGGCACGCCGGCCATTAGGCCCGCAGGCCACATGCAGACTAAAGTGTAACTAAGCTAGACGCGTCATACATCGATTTGCGCGATTTCTGGTCTTAGTTTAATTGAGGTGTTTCGTGGTGCACGCATGCGAATGTGGCCATCATTCACATGCCTGCAAGCCGCGAAACAGTCCTCAACAGTGAGGTGCAAGTGCTAGTCAGATGTAAAACTAATTTAGTAGGTGTGGATGTGGCAGTAAAGATTGGCATGTGAGTGTAAGCATTAACATCAACCTCTTGCTGCACAATGGTATCCTCATTAGAGTCAGCGGTCACATCAACCTCCTGATGAAAAGTGTTATACGGACTGAAACTAACAGACTGATAAGACATGGAGAGGTCAGAAGGAACACTACAGGAGCTAGGGCATAATTTTTTTCCTGAACCACCAAAACATATCTGCAAAATGACAACAAACTGTACATTCATTTATATTATATGTAAGTGTGTTGAAGCATCCATCTTCAACACACTTTTGACTGTGCCTTCTTTTTGCATCCATTTTCTACAAAATGTTGCAGAGTGCTCTGTAAATTTGTCTGTCAACACATTTATACCAAACATTAACAGTCAGTCAGTAGCATAGTCTGAACACATAAGTAATTTGCGTTTTGCGAGTCTCTCTTTTAAAAATGATCAATTACCACACGCTTTGCACAGTTCATAGAACAGAAATCATGTGATGCGAAAAGGAATGTTACATTTTATAGTACCTCCGTGCAGCATTTTTTTTGTGTTAAACTAATAAACGAACCTGTATAAAAGAAGCAGTGCAAAGTTGGTGAGAATACTTTCATAAAAATATTATACGGAGGATAACAATCTTAGTGATAAGGGTGGTTTTAGGGCTTGCTCCTCTTTGGTGATAAGGCCGCTATCGTGTTGCTTCATAAATGATAATGGCAGAACTGACCACCATGGACATTATAGGTATAAGTCCAATTTCGTTGGAAAATCTTTAGCCCCGTCACAGTACCTCTCCTATCGACACCTGGTATTATAGTTCAAGATGTAGCGTGTCTTATCTGGTTTTGTGTTGTTGTTGTTGCTGTGTATAATAGTGATGTAGTTCACAGAGTTACAGCACATAGGGTACGACATGTGAAGCCATAAATGTGCAAACTGCTCTTGACGTTTTCATCATTTATTTCTGACGCCACAAGCACAGGTACGTTACATCCAGTTCACAATAGAGCAAAGTCATGACATTCACGAATATCAGCATACATAGTTCATCAATGCATTTGGCATATTCTCAAAATGATGATATGGCGCCAAGGGATTATATTGTTGGCTCCAAATACGAAAGTACATCAAAAAATCCTCCTACTGTTCAGATGTGCTAAATGAGTCAAATCATAAGTCGCACGAGGATGGCATTCCAGGAGTGCAGGTCGAACTGACCTTTACAGGCATTCCTAAGTCTAACCTTGACGTAGGCGTAATCGCTGACACACAGCGACGTTCATAGAAGATACCTGGGGCGTGACTTCTATTAGAGGAACCTCCCTTTCTGTAATGCATACGTGAGCAGAGATCGACCATTGTCAAACATAAAGTAAAGTTACAGATTGGATGTAAATGAGGCATTACCTTCGTTCGAAAATCCACACCACAGAAAACATACGCCTCCAGGCGTTTTGAATACTCAAGGGAAGGACCTTGTAAGCTAACTATCTCACAATAAGGCTCCTAAATCCCTAACAAAATCACAGAGACGCCAAAACGTGTCTTCTCTGCTTCACAACTTTCCATCGACTCCCAAGATAAAGAAACTTCCCAGACGCATCGCGTCCGGACATGCGCAGAACGCATCTACTTGAATAGCAATCAAACAAGACGATCTAGGAACATTCCAGATAAAGATTTATACTAGATCAAGCCTTATATGGACATGAACAGAGACCTCAACACTGGTTTCAGACATTCCAACAACAGTTGACCGATACTACCAAATAAGGAGAATGATCACACTTCGTTCAAAAAATATGGACAGAACGTCCATATCAAATGATAATCTCAATATCCAGAGTTATGTAGCTTTGACCGAAACAAATTAAAGTGTACATTTCAGTCAATCTAATTATACAATGTCTTTAGCAAAAAATGATCATACAATGTCTTGAGAAAAAATGATCATACAATGACTTTAGAAAAAATGATCTGTGCGTAACATTACCGCACCCTCCCGGGAAAAAAAAATGAAACATTTTTTTTTGAATCCTGGAGCCGGGAGAAAAAAACCCTAGGCTCCTAACGCACGTATGATGCGCGGATATATTGCCTAAAAATGAGGCTAGCTCGACGCATGGAGCGAAACTCAGATTATATCTCAGATCCTTAGAAAAAAAAATTTACCTAAGAATATGCGTATATATTCCAGGAAGGTGCCACCAACACACGCCATATTGATGGCAACATCATAATGAAAGTCAAATTACACTCATACAAATCTATGAAATTAAATATATTATCATAGTATTATACAATGAAGTGTGGTGCAAACAGCGGTGTAATATAACAATATACCGCACTATAATATTACACATATTCAAACAAAGAGTACATTATATAATGCATTATCAATCATTACAAATACATGAGCTGTTCCTCGTAGACATAAATATAATCAATACAAGTAGATGTGGACATCATCCACTCCAACCTAGGACAGGACTTGATAACTTCAAAGTTCCACAATGTACATAATCTCGCAGGCTTCAATGATGTGCTGCGAAAATATCAATAACACAAATCTTTAACACAACTGTTAAATCTCTTAATACAATAATTAAAATATAATATGTAAATGTGGCCATGTGATCTTTTGGCCCGTATATCGCTAACTAAGCCTTCTTCTGTTATGATCAAATCGGTAACAGAAAAAAGGAAATTACATGGTACAATGTTATAAATTCCCAAAAGTGAGAAAATATATGCTAATATGTCATTATAGTATTGGACTGTATATCAGGAAATATATATGACAGAAGAATTATGTGGAATCGTGTGGGCATCTGCCATCACAACGAGATGTATCAAAACTCTTATCTTCGTCCAGCGCATTGCTCTTATTTGAACTCCAGTTGCCATAATTGTGATTGTTATTTACCTTATAATCAAAATTCCTATTACGTGGATTTTGTTGTTTCCAAGAAAAACTATTATAAGGTTGGTAACCTCTATTAAAGTTCCTATAGTTACTGGGACCAAAAAGTTGAGCACCATCAAATTGCCTCCAGTTCTTTGAAGAAGAACTATTACGTGAAAAAGGAAGATTACCACGTGATGAACGCCCTTGGCGCTGTTCATAATCACGCTTATCTTTCCTAGCAAAATTGTTGTTATTTTTCCCTGTGTCACTGTGCTCAATAGGTACATCGTACTGTCTGAGCTGAGTACGATGGGTACTAACAGTTTTGTTTTCCTCTTATAAACTTATAAGGAATCTGAAAATCCGATGCACGGTTTCCCTGAGGAATCTTATCCTGACACCTATGAAAGTGCTCACCGTGATCCAAACTTGATTTACCTTTGGCTTGCCGCCAACTCCCATTAGAGGCAGTATCGTTATCACGTGGGAAACCGTATTTACCACGAAACGATTTGTTGACATATTGTTTAATATTACTGCTGGCATCGAGTGCATGTCGCTGACTCTTTGCATTAACATATCGACCATCAGCTTTATGTCTAACTTCATTGACCTTGGTAGCAGATAATATCTTTTTGCACAAAACAATATCTAATAAGCCGTCAACTCTTTTATGAAGTTTTGTAACTTCTGCTTCTGCAATAGTTTTCTCTCTAGCAACAGCTTTGTATACTCTCTCGTTGGTTTTAACCTTCCTGTTATAATCCAACCTTATGTCATGTAGCTGGGAAGTAAGAGTCTTTTCTTTAGTGATCCTATCTCTAAGATCTATTTTCAATTGTTCATTTTGAGATGTAGTTTCTAACACTGTAGCTCTTTCCTGAATCAGTTCAAGTTTAAGTGCTTCAATAGCACTATGCTGGCTAGTCACAAACTGATCAATCTTTTCTGGAACAACTGTATCCTTCTCATTCACTACCTTTATTTCTTTCAGTTCCATAGACGACATCTTCTCCTCATGCAAGTTCATATTTTCTTCAGTTTGCATGTGCATCTGCCATTTTTTCTCTTTAGCTCCAAGTTTCTGATCCTCAATTTCTATTTTCTGTTTTTCAATCTCAAACTCCAAATCTATATAATTTGACTTCAACTTCTCATTGTTTATTTTGACTTGTTCTAGCTCTCTAATAAGAGTCTGTTCCTTACATAGATATTTGTCTTTAATTGAGTTCATCTCATCTTCCAACTATTTTTTCTCCTTTTGCAGTTGAAAATGTCTTAACTTATTCTCACGAGGAAGAGCTAATGTTTCTATTATCTTCCACAGTAGTTTTAAATCAAGCGTGGAAGTGTTCACCTGCTCCATCTGGTTATTCAACAACTGTTTTAATGAGATTACTTCATCATCTAACTGTTTCTTCTGACTAAGAGAAGAGTCATAGAATTTCTTATTATCTTCCCTCAACATTGTCACTTTACCCTTTAATACAGTATTTTCAGAATTCATTGCTGATAACTTATCAGTAAGAGCTTTCTTATCAATTTGAAGCTCATTTATTGTTTCCTTTAATGAATCCAACTCCAAACTACTGCTCCTCTGAGTATTTGGTTTTCCTTTATCATAAAAAATTGTAGATATCAACTTGGAAAGTCTCAATGCTTTCTCTTTTGAATAGTCGTATCCAAACTTACACAAGGCATATTGATTTAGATCCTGACTCACTTGAAGTAGGAGCTGTTCTGTGGCATATTCTTCACAGCTTGACCCAAATAAACGTAATTTCCTATCTCCCTCACGGAGAAAATAATCCAACATATCCATTATGTCTAATAATATGAGCTAAACCCTGAAATAATTAATTAGCTTATTTCAACCTTAATAGTAACAAGACTTAATAAAGTACTTGTACAATCCCAATGTTTAACCCAATCTCCGTGGGAAACAAGTCTTTGACACCAAACTTGTATTATCAAATGTATAATAATATCATAAGTCACTTCTTAATCATGAAGGCACCACACAAATCAGTGCATGACCATCAGTTATTTATCATAACTGCACTACAATAGTGCGTAAGCAAAAAACCACCAGTTAGTTATGATAAGTGCACTATATAAACAATAGTGAAAGCTAATTATGCAAGAACCATGTAAACAATAACAAAGAACAAAGACAATGTAAACAATAACAAAGATCAAAGTCAATGTAAACAATAACAAAGATCAAAGTCAATACGAAAACATTCGCATAAGTCAACTAAATAAACAGCAGAACTAAAAGAAAGTATCACACAGAATGTGAATGACAAAATGCGAAAAAGTAAACAAACAAATGACGTCACAATGTATAAACAAAAATTGTGTAAAGAACTGAATAATAGAAAAGAGGAGACCTAAAAATACAAACAAATCAAAACAGAACTAAAGAATGCGAAAAATAACGATAACAACACTAACACATGTCATCACAACTAATAGAAATAGCAACAAAAGTCGCTTAGCAAATTCCACTATAGGAAATTTGCATACCCTACAGAACACTCTCAATAGAAAACCTCTGTCACGTGGTATGATCTATAGGAGTCACCACCCATCCAGACCCGCTGAAATATAAATATACATATACAAATAACATTTAACATGTAAACATGTAAACAAATAGCAAAAAGTGTGTGAAAGAATTCAGAAGGCTCAGCTAGAACATAAGGGCACAGTTCACAAACAAACAGGCCACTTAACTTCTATATGTCCCAAACGTCAGCACGGTGCAGAACAGGATGTGATCAGCATTCTTAGGATAAACGATCCAACGTTGATCCACATCTGCTCCCATGTACAGCCATGACGCAGGAAAAAGAGCTTCTGATACTGCTAATAAGTTACGGAACTTGACCTTCTAGATTGAAAGAAATCGATTCAAACGGCACTTGTCCTTCTAGATGCAGACAAATCGATTCAAACGGCACTTGTCCTTCTAGATGTAGACAAATCGATAAACTGTCGAGCAGCGCCGGGTACTTTCAAAATATGTCTCGAAGGAAGTTAGTTGAAACTGCAATGTTGTATGATGAAGTATGCTGTCTGGGTTTGATGATTCCCTTGACTGCTGGTACCAGAATTAAACCAACATCTGGCCACCATAAAATGATAAGGGTGGTTTTAGGGCTTGCTCCTCTTTGGTGATAAGGCCGCTATCGTGTTGCTTCATAAATGATAATGGCAGAACTGACCACCATGGACATTATAGGTATAAGTCCAATTTCGTTGGAAAATCTTTAGCCCCGTCACAGTACCTCTCCTATGACACCTGGTATTATAGTTCAAGATGTAGGGTGTCTTATCTGGTTTTGTGTTGTTGTTGTTGCTGTGTATAATAGTGATGTAGTTCACAGAGTTACAGCACATAGGGTACGACATGTGAAGTCATAAATGGGCAAACTGCTCTTGACGTTTTCATCATTTATTTCTGACGCCACAAGCACAGGTACGTTACATCCAGTTCACAATAGAGCAAAGTCATGACATTCACGAATATCAGCATACATAGTTCATCAATGCATTTGGCATATTCTCAAAATGATGATATGGCGCCAAGGGATTATATTGTTGGCTCCAAATACGAAAGTACATCAAAAAATCCTCCTACTGTTCAGATGTGCTAAATGAGTCAAATCATAAGTCGCACGAGGATGGCATTCCAGGAGTGCAGGTCGAACTGACCTTTACAGGCATTCCTAAGTCTAACCTTGACGTAGGCGTAATCGCTGACACACAGCGACGTTCATAGAACATAGAGCTGTTCTACGGGCTGAGTATGACCCGTGTACATATAGATCTCAGGTATGAAGATACCTGGGGCGTGACTTCTATTAGAGGAACCTCCCTTTCTGTAATGCATACGTGAGCAGAGATCGACCATTGTCAAACATAAAGTAAAGTTACAGATTGGATGTAAATGAGGCATTACCTTCGTTCAAAAATCCACACCACAGAAAACATACGCCTCCAGGCGTTTTGAATACTCAAGGGAAGGACCTTGTAAGCTAACTATCTCACAATAAGGCTCCTAATCCCTAACAAAATCACAGAGACGCCAAAACGCGTCTTCTCTGCTTCACAACTTTCCATCGACTCCCAAGATAAAGAAACTTCCCAGACGCCTCGCATCCGGACATGCGCAGAACGCATCTACTTGAATAGCAATCAAACAAGACGATCTAGGAACATTCCAGATAAAGATTTATACTAGATCAAGCCTTATATGGACATGAACAGAGACCTCAACACTGGTTTCAGACATTCCAACAACAGTTGACCGATACTACCAAATAAGGAGAATGATCACACTTCGTTCAAAAAATATGGACCGAACGTGTCTCGTCTCAAGAGGAGGTAACATCATATCAAATGATAATCTCAATATCTAGAGTTATGTAGCTTTGACCGAAACAAATTAAAGTGTACATTTCAGTCAATCTAATTATACAATGTCTTTAGCAAAAAATGATCATACAATGTCTTGAGAAAAAATGATCATACAATGACTTTAGAAAAAAAAAATGATCTGTGCGTAACACTTAGTCACACGAATATCACACAAAAAAATTAAATCAACACGTAAAATACTAAAATCTAATGCCTAAATAATATCATATCTAGGAATACAAGTATGACTATTCTAGTAATGGGACTGTCGTACTAAACGGTAAAATAAAACACTTTATAAATACTGAAATTCGATAACTAACCAACTGTCTGTGTCATTGTCGTGGTTGAGTTAAAGAGTAAGAGTAGTTTGTCGAGTTGGACAATAGTAGTGAACTCGACAAGGGATAGTGGACTGACAGAGTTATAGATTACACGTAGATAAGGTGTAAATAGGAGATGGACTTGAGACAACCTGGAAAAAGATTTATTAAATTTAACTCTCTCTCCAAGCCTCAACTCACTTTTATAGTCTAAGCACCCCCTGCTCTTCCTCTTTTCTCTGGATAATAAATAGATACTATAGTAAAGAGCTTGAAAACAAGGTTAATTATGGATGGAAGGGTCGTGAACAGCGCATTAATAAAATGTGTAAACTTCATTAAAGCAGAAAAGCATGAAAATAATGCATTTCATCACAAACAACATAAAATTCATCAATAATCTTAATATGCAAAATACACCAACAACGAACACACAGACCACCGTTTATAAAACCTGTAGAACACAGAGAAATGAAATAAACTGAGTGTCAGCCCGTCCGCTTTCGTGGGACCAAAAGCTAGCTCCAGAAAAGTGTCTTACATGTAGATATCCTTTAAGGAGATGAAATAAACCTACAAAACTTTCCTTGTCGGTGCTATCATTGGTGACCTCTAATTGCGCGAGGTGGGCTGGAAGACTCTATTTACCTCCGGTTTACCAAATGAATAAACTGAGTGTCAGTCTGTCCGCTTTCGTGGGACCAAAAGCTCTAGCTCCAAGAAGTGTCTTTACGTAAATATATACTCCATGGGTGATGGAATTAACCTGTAAATCCAATGTAGGCGCTAAACGTTGGTGCCCCTAATTGCGCGAGGGGGACTGGAACTCTGTCTATCTCTCCTGCTGACCAAATAAACAAATTGAGCGACAGCCTGTCCGCTTTCGTGGGACCAGAAGCTAGCTCCAGAAAAGTGTCTTACATGTAAATATCCTTCAAGGTGAATGAAGTGAAATACAAAACTTTCCTTGTAGGTGCTAAACGTTGGTGACACCTAATTGCGTGAGGGGGGCTGGAACTCTGTCTATCTCCTGCTGACCAAATAAACAAACTTAGCGACAGCCTGTCCGCTTTCGTGGGACCAGAAGCTAGCTCCAGAAAAGTGTCTTACATGTAAATATCATTCAAGGTGAATGAAGTGAAATACAAAACTTTCCTTGTAGGTGCTAAACGTTGGTGACCCCTAATTGCGTGAGGGGGGCTGGACCTCTGTCTATCTTTGGCTGGCCGCTCCTAAGTGCGAGGTTCTACATAACCCAGTAATACACCAGACGAAGTTACTTGAGGACAAAGAGTCCCAGGCGCTCTTATCCGGCGCTAGAATTGGCTTGCGTACTGGGTGTTAAATCCTGTTTGGGCTGGTTTGTCTGAGGGCCCAGTTTAGGCACACAAAGGCTGGTGATTGAAATTCTGCTATAGACGCTGGGCTGATTGATATGCTGGAAGCCGCCATGCTCTGACTGGCGATCAATAGGCGAGTAGGAGACTACTACTGCAACCGATGATTTCAGATTTAGCGTTGGCTCGTTACACTGCGTGAGCGTAACTTGGCGTTGACAAAGGGTTTTGGTTCAGGAATGGGGTTGACAACTCGTGACGCTGGCTGTATTCAGAAACCCTCTAGATCGAAGAGAATATGACGTTCTTCGCCTGACTGGAGTCTGCTCTAACGATTCGGTATCCCTGAAACTGAGACCCAAAAGAGACACCCTTTACATTAAGCAAACAATAAAATCATACTAATGTTATATAACATAGTTATGCTCCGCTATGGAATTTAAATTTATTGTAATTATTGCTATGATAGTTTTAGGGCTGTCTTTAACCATGTAAGTCTCCTGTTCCTTCCACTCTATCAATTATCAGCATGTGCCCGCATAGGCTTAATATATTTTGTACACCCAGGTACCTGTCAGTAAATGTTCTGACAGCAAAAACTACTCCTCTTCTTCCAACTAAACATACAGGAAACCTAACCTTGTAGTTACAGTTGAATGGATATGCTTATTCATCTTACAACATTAAATGAATTACATAAACATATTACAGCATGTGACATTACACAAATAAATCATATGTCCCCTTGGGGAAATATATTAACATTCCACAAAATGAGTACATAGAAAATGCAATGTTCTTGCTATAATAATACAGTTGTGACTGTACATAAGATAGAATTATATCTATGGCGGGTGTCTGCTTTCTGTGAAAGTTATGACTAGAGTCTAGCTACACAAGTAAGCATATAATGATTCTCCCCAGCCACTAGAAGTTTCTATCAAAAAGGAATAAGTGACTATCTCCTATAATTCAGAGTTATAGTGCCTGTATCTCACTATTCAGTGTTAAGTGAACAATCCACACCTCTGACATTTTCTTACAGAAATGACAGTTAATTCTGCCGACTCTTAACCCATGGTAAGCCTTGTATGGACTTAGTCTACATTATCACTGAATTAAATTACTAGGAGAAGTCCTCAGAAATGAATTCACGTCACTTTCCTATCAGATATATGTAAAAGCTAACATGAATATAACGTATTATAAGATCTGTTTACTCGCCCCGAGAAAATGCCAAGAAATAGGCAAAAACATTTAGTTCTGTGTTAATGTTTGCCTGAATCTCAGGATGGTCTCTCTCTGGCAGGAAATATTTACGAGTGTGTTTGACTTATTAAAATTCTCTAGTCTTATAGTTTACAAATAACGCTACCCGGGACACCTGGCTGGCCTATTTCTGCAGATGTTTCGGCGTAGAACGTAATCATTAGTAAAACAAAGGTTATTCTAGAGACTACATCAGAGACAACAGCCGCCAGAAATTTCCCCAGATAGAAAAATACATAATCTTATGTTCGCTCGCTGCGTTCGTCTAAGGGACAAAACCACAGAGACAGACTGCGGGTTATCTCCCCCTGAATCGAAGATGCAACGGTTACCCAGGCCTCAAAGGGTACCAGCCGCTAACAGACCGTTTCTTCACAGAAACCGTCTCTCGCTCGTTCAAACACTTTAAGCGTAACAGAAATGTTTCTCTGGTCAAACGAACCACAGGTGCGTTGATGTAACGTTACCGTTCGCTGACCGCTGTAGGAATTTAGTACTGAAGGCCAGCCAGAACGTAAACAAACCTCGGGTGGGGTTTGAGAAGGTGAACAAATTTTGGCTACGAAGGTAGAAAAGAAATTACAAAATGTCAAGGAAACCAGAACATTAAAAAGTAATAACATATGGAACGGAATGGTAAAATAAATTAACAGTCACTGTGACAAGTTGCCCCGTCTTTTAAAGTTCGTGGAGCACGGACTACTTGACAGTAATTTATCTTTTCCATAGACGTCCGTTACATGTCCTTGGAACATCCTATAATCATGACCAAAATCGTATCCAACTTCTGTCAGTACTTAGCTATAGAGAGGATTGGTTACTATCATCCGAATGAATACCCTTCCTTGGTACAGATGCAAGCTAGTACTGACTATATGTAGCTTCTTATCTCAGGTTAAAGAGCTACTCCTGAAAAATATTAACCCTTAAAAAAATTTTTTTCGGACTTTTACAACAATAGTCGTCAGATTTACCAACCCAAAAACCCAGCAGTGTTACCAGCAACCTTTACCAGCTGTGTCATGTGTAAAATGAACAATAAATGTAACTTAACATTTATGATTGCTGTGGAGAAAAAACGCTGTTCAGACTTCCTCCAAAAGAAATAGTTCGATTTGTCTAGGGGATAGCAATTCCTATAATCTGCAGAACACTAAACTCTAAGAATCAGAATAGAATCTTGTGAGAGATTCATCCTTGGAACGAGCCAACATTAATGTATCCTCATCTGTTGCGATTGCTGCAGATGTGGCTCAAAATCTCGGACGAGCAAACCATTAATGTCGTGGTTGAGTTAAAGTGTAAGAGTAGTTTGTCGAGTTGGACAATAGTAGTGAAATCGACAAGGGATAGTGGACTGACAGAGTTATAGATTACACGTAGATAAGGTGTAAATAGGAGATGGACTTGAGACAACCTGGAAAAAGATTTATTAAATTTATCTCTCTCTCCAAGCCTCAACTCACTTTTATAGTCTAAGCACCCCCTGCTCTTCCTCTTTTCTCTGGATAATAAATAGAGACTATAGTAAAGCGCTTGAAAACAAGGTTAATTATGGATGGAAGGGTCGTGAACAGCGCATTAATAAAATGTGTAAACTTCATTAAAGCAGAAAAGCATGAAAATAATGCATTTCATCACAAACAACATAAAATTCATCAATAATCTTAATATGCAAAATACACCAACAACGAACACACAGACCACCGATCATAAAACCCGTAGAACACAGAGAAATGAAATAAACTGAGTGTCAGCCCGTCCGCTTTCGTGGGACCAAAAGCTAGCTCCAGAAAAGTGTCTTACATGTAGATATCCTTTAAGGAGATGAAATAAACCTACAAAACTTTCCTTGTCGGTGCTATCATTGGTGACCTCTAATTGCGCGAGGTGGGCTGGAAGACTCTATTTACCTCCGGTTTACCAAATGAATAAACTGAGTGTCAGTCTGTCCGCTTTCGTGGGACCAAAAGCTCTAGCTCCAAGAAGTGTCTTTACGTAAATATATACTCCATGGGTGATGGAATCAACCTGTAAATCCAATGTAGGCGCTAAACGTTGGTGCCCCTAATTGCGCGAGGGGGACTGGAACTCTGTCTATCTCTCCTGCTGACCAAATAAACAAACTGAGCGACAGCCTGTCCGCTTTCCTGGGACCAGAAGCTAGCTCCAGAAAAGTGTCTTACATGTAAATATCCTTCAAGGTGAATGAAGTGAAATACAAAACTTTCCTTGTAGGTGCTAAACGTTGGTGACACCTAATTGCGTGAGGGGGGCTGGAACTCTGTCTATCTCCTGCTGACCAAATAAACAAACTTAGCGACAGCCTGTCCGCTTTCGTGGGACCAGAAGCTAGCTCCAGAAAAGTGTCTTACATGTAAATATCATTCAAGGTGAATGAAGTGAAATAAAAAACTTTCCTTGTAGGTGCTAAACGTTGGTGACCCCTAATTGCGAGAGGGGGGCTGGACCTCTGTCTATCTTTGGCTGGCCGCTCCTAAGTGCGAGGTTCTACATAACCCAGTAATACACCAGACGAAGTTACTTGAGGACAAAGAGTCCCAGGCGCTCTTATCCGGCGCTAGAATTGGCTTGCGTACTGGGTGTTAAATCCTGTTTGGGCTGGTTTGACTGAGGGCCCCGTTTAGGCACACAAAGGCTGGTGATTGAAATTCTGCTATAGACGCTGGGCTGATTGATATGCTGGAAGCCGCCATGCTCTGACTGGCGATCAATAGGCGAGTAGGAGACTACTACTGCAACCGATGATTTCAGATTTAGCGTTGGCTCGTTACACTGCGTGAGCGTAACTTGGCGTTGACAAAGGGTTTTGGTTCAGGAATTAGGTTGACAACTCGTGACGCTGGCTGTATTCAGAAACCCTCTAGATCGAAGAGAATATGACGTTCTTCGCCTGACTGGAGTCTGCTCTAGCGATTCGGTATCCCTAAAACTGAGACCCAAAAGAGACACCCTTTACATTAAGCAAACAATAAAATCACACTAATGTTATATAACATAGTTATGCTCCGCCATGTGATTTAAATTTATTGTAATTATTGCTTTGATAGTTTTAGGGCTGTCTTTAACCATATAAGTCTCCTGTTCCTTCCACTCTATCAATTATCAGCATGTGCCCGCATAGGCTTAATATATTTTGTACAACCAGGTACCTGCCAGTAAATGTTCTGACAGCAAAAACTACTCCTCTTCTTCCAACTAAACATACAGGAAACCTAACCTTGTAGTTACAGTTGAATGGATATGCTTATTCATCTTACAACATTAAATGAATTACATAAACATATTACAGCATGTGACATTACACAAATAAATTATGATTTATTTGTGAAATATATTAACATTCCACAAAATGAGTACATAGAAAATGCAATGTTCTTGCTATAATAATACAGTTGTGACTGTACATAAGATAGAATTATATCTATGGCGGGTGTCTGCTTTCTGTGAAAGTTATGACTAGAGTCTAGCTACACAAGTAAGCATATAATGATTCTCCCCAGCCACTAGAAGTTTCTATCAAAAAGGAATAAGTGACTATCTCCTATAATTCAGAGTTATAGTGCCTGTATCTCACTATTCAGTGTTAAGTGAACAATCCACACCTCTGACATTTTCTTACAGAAATGACAGTTAATTCTGCCGACTCTTAACCCATGGTAAGCCTTGTATGAACTGAGTCTACATTATCACTGAATTAAATTACTAGGAGAAGTCCTCAAAAATGAATTCACGTCACTTTCCTATCAGATATATGTAAAAGCTAACATGAATATAACGTATTATAAGATCTGTTTACTCACCCCGAGAAAATGCCAAGAAATAGGCAAAAACATTTAGTTCTGTGTTAATGTTTGCCTGAATCTCAGGATGGTCTCTCTCTGGCAGGAAATATTTACGAGTGTGTTTGACTTATTAAAATTTTCTAGTCATATAGTTTACAAATAACGCTACCCGGGACACCTGGCTGGCCTATTTCTGCAGATATTTCGGCGTAGAACGTAATCATTAGTAAGAAAATGGTTATTCTAGAGACTACATCAGAGACAACAGCCGCCAGAAATTTCCCCAGATAGAAAAATACATAATCTTATGTTCGCTCGCTGCGTTCGTCTAAGGGACAAAACCACAGAGACCGACCGCTGGTTATCTTCTCCTGAATCGAAGATGCAACGGTTACCCAGGCCTCAAAGGGTACCAGCCGCTAGCAGACCGTTTCTTCACAGAAACCGTCTCTCGCTCGTTCAAACACTTTAAGCGTAACAGAAATGTTTCTCTGGTCAAACGAACCACAGGTGCGTTGATGTAACGTTACCGTTCGCTGACCGCTGTAGGAATTTAGTACTGAAGGCCAGCCAGAACGTAAACAAACCTCGGGTGGGGTTTGAGAAGGTGAAAAATTTTTGGCTACGAAGGTAGAAAAGAAATTACAAAATGTCAAGGAAACAGAACATTAAAAAGTAATAACATATGGAACGGAATGGTAAAATAAATTAACAGTCACTGTGACAGTCATATTATAAAAGACACATTTCTGTTTTTGTTATCCCTGGCCTATGGAACTGACTACCATAAATTAACGCGGCAGGCTGCTAAGATGAAATAAGGTGGAGAAAATCTTTAATAAGCAAATAAATAAAGTATGTAAATGGATGACAAAATTGGGTTTTCAGCTGAATACAAATAAAACATTGGGAATGATCTTCAGTAAAGGTAGGGTTGTAAAAATTAAAATTATAGACATAAATATCCAAGGACAAAACATTAATACAGTGCAAGCCACTCGATATCTAGGAATGATATTGGACCAACAGCTAAAATTAAATAAACACATAGATAAACTAGTGGAGTCTTGCAGAGGATTGACTAACTTATTAAGATATGTGAAAGGTAATGGATGGGGTGCAAGCACTAGGACAACGCTCACTTTTTATAAATCTTTTATTAGAGGAAAAATGGATTATGAAATTATAATATATGACTGCTGCACACAGCAACAAGATTAAATTAGACAGAATTTATCATCAGGCTTTATGTACAATAGCAGGTGCAATCAGATCAACATCAATGGGAGCTATATAGGTGGCTTTAGGAATTCTATCCTTAGAATTACGGAGAAAGGAGTTAAGACTAACACCCGTGTGTTACCAAGGCCCAAAAGAGGAGCAAAGAATAGTAACACTGTTCCCTTCCATGCATGTCGTAGAAAACTACTAAGGAGGGTTGGGCATAGGGCTGGTTATCACATCCTGTAAAAAATTTAAACCACAAAAACTTCAACAAATATGGACAAGTCAAATAAGGAAAATAAAACACAGCCATCCAAGACAGGGGAAGGTCCTCTCGCAGGGAGGCGTATGATGCAACACAGAGAAAGCCGAAATTAGTCTGTGTTGCTGACTAACCTTCTTTCTTCTAGGAGAACTTCCAGATTTGACACCTGGAATGTTCGGACATTAAACGAACAAGGGAAAGTGGCACAAGTAGCAGCAGAAATGAGGGAATATAATATCGAGGTTCTGGGAATGTGTGAAATAAAGTGGAAGGGGGTAGACAGGAAAAAAAACTCATCACAGGTGAATTGGTGTTGTCCTCAGGACATGAAGACGAAAGTTCACACCACAGTGAAGGGGTAGCTCTTATGTTATCTAAAGAAGCACAGAAAGCACTCATTGAATTGGAAGCTGTTGGACCCAGAATAATAACAGCCACTTTTAAAACAGCTAAAAAGAAAATACATGTAAATGTCATCCAATGTTATGCACCAACTAATGACAAAGAAGAGTCGGTGAAAGAAGCATTTTATAATAGACTACAGGAAATTACGGATAAAGTAAAAAGAAGAGACATCACAATTTTGATGGGTGACATGAATGCAAAGATAGGTACAGTCAATACCGGATTTGAAGAAGTCATGGGAAAACATGGGCTAGTGTGACGAGAGTACTGAGATTCTGTCTTTCAAATGGCCCATGTCTTTTTCTCCTTGCAATTTGTTCAATATATTTTTGGAGGGAGTACAGGAAATCCTTCTCCATGTTTCTTCTCCTTCTATTATTTACGTTTTTTCAAGATGAGATCACGAGGGAGTTTGATCTCATCTGCTTTATGGTTCTTCTTTATGTGTTTAGAATGGGGGTGTAGGGAATTAGAAAGTATTATTCTAGATTGAGATTATAGAGGCTGGATCAGGATTTGCACCAGTGTCCTTTTTTAAAGATATTGCGTGGCCATATACGCATTTTTCGGGAGTTAAATTATTTGCGGCCATTTTTGCTTCATTTCCGCAGTATAGGGCTAGGACCAATTCCCGGTTCTTTGTCTAGCGGGGACTGGTTGCATCAGAAAGATCTAAGGTTCTGATTGGCGGAGAGCTAACTGCAGTTGAAATGCAGAGCGCCCATTGGCTTTAGAACCACGCCGCGCATATGACGTCATGAAGTCGGCGCGTGGGGGCTTGAGAATAAATACGCCCGAACTTCATAAGTTCGGTCTCTAAAAATTAATTGCCAAAGCCGGGTTGCCAGAGTCAAGTCGATTGCCCTTCAGTTGGACATTCGAGATTTGGTAAGCATGAATTTTTGCGTGAGGACTTTATTTAATTTTTCTAGTCCTAGCCGATCATTTAAGTTTCTTGGGAAGTTTTAGTTTAATTTAATTCTTAACTCCAGAGCCATCAATTCGATCTTAGTGATAGACGAGAAACTTTATAGGTCCATTTAATTCCTTGTTGAAGGAATAGCGGCATGGTTTAAAGGTTGAGATATCACCGCTTTGTATTATTGCAAAGTTGGTCGGGAGAGAAACTCGCATCTGCGAATCATATGTATTTACAGAATAGTCGGGAACGTGTAATGTGTATTTTCATTTGTGATTTTAGTGAGAGTATTGATGCTCGCTATTTATATAGTTACGCATATAACTGTGGACGGAAGTGATAGAGGTATTAATTGGAGCACGTGTGTGCTATCAGTAATGAATGTATGCAGGAGCGCGTGGTTGAAAAACTGCGGCACCACGTGGCGGAACTACGGGGTTTTCAATTTGATAATCGGGGGTTATGTATAACTTTTGACGGCAGGTAGATGCTAGCGTAAACAGGATTATATGTTATTGATTGTGCATTATTGTTCTGTGAATTCAGAAGATGGGAGAAGTAATTTTAAAGGGAATTATTTTGTATTACATTTTGAATGTGATTACTATTATTGACGGGAATTTTAGGAATTCCTAGAGAAGGCTAGTTTTAGTTGTGTTAAACATTACGGCATTAGTGTCAGCGTAAGAAGTAGGCCACAGTACGTCTGCCCAGACGGGCCATTGAAAATATTGTTGTTGCTCGGAGTTAGTCAGGCAGAACAAGCGATCTGGGTTAGCCAATGTTTACTTTGTAGGCTCAGGTAGAGAGGGGAGTTACGTGGTGAAGAGTAAGGAAGTTAATTGTTATTTGAAATGTATTATTATGGTTTGTTTAGCTGTTGTTTTGTTTTGTCTAAAACAGCAGGTACCGGCTTTGTGGGAATGAGAGCGGAATTTTGAGACCACAAAATTTCTCCCACGGCAAAGTTGGGGCATTCGCAGAACCGCAAGGGTTTTACGTTAGTTGCCAGTAGTGGAAGGAGAGGAAGAAAATACGTTTTCCCAGCCAGGGGAAGACATTTTCCAGCGAATAGGATTTTTGTGGATAAATCCTGAGCTCTGACGCTCGTTACACACGCAGATTTGGCAGGCTGCCAGCGTTGTGGTAATTTTGTGTTCGTTTCTTCACGGCCATAATAAAGCCGACGGCCCAGTTATAGATACTCGGGCAGGTAATTTCAGAGTGGTAGAAGTCAGCTACAGTTCCAGTCCAGAATCCAGGGGGGTTCTGTTAAACCTCAATCAATTCCAGAGTAGTGGAGAGAGATAGGGTAAACATTCTCTCTACTGAAGTCAGCACAGATAGGCAGAACTGTTAGTTTTGGTGAATCATAGCAGAGGACAGCTGCTGAAGTTTAGAGGTGCAGTTAGTTGTGTTCAGGAGATTCCAGGATAGGCTGTGTAGAACCGAAGTCTGTGCAGAGATTGTGTAGTCACTTCGCAGTCGTTCCAGCTATCAGTGGACTTAGAGTTAGAGTTAGAATTTAGAACAGCTAGTTTGGAGTGTAGACGACATCAAGTGCAGTGTAGTTCATTTCAGTTAACCTTACCTTCTTTCTCCATACAGGTTGCAATTGTGGGAGAAGGGTTGGGGTTGATGCATTTTTAACTGTGCTTGATTTTGTTTCAGGAGTGCATCCTCGCACTTGATGTATGGGACATGCATATGTTTGTTGTTTATAGGTGTATAATAAACTTGTATAAATTGTAGCTGGCATCAGTCATTTCCTTTAGTACAGTAGCTATATGTTGTCTGTACCTTGGTGTTTGTGAATCTTAATTGAACCTTATCCCCATAGGGTAGTTAGAGGTGGTTCGAGGCCATAGCAATTTAAACGTCCGAAGTGGCGAGGAAAGAATCAACCTCGGTTCTCAACCTCGGAGCCAATGGTCTCAACTTTCACAGTTTGCACTATATTTCTATCTGAATCTATCATTTCAGTCTTTCTTCTCACTAGTGTCTTGTCACTATAGGTAGACAGTCTCTAGTCCTAAATCCATTTCGTGACAAAGTGGGTGGCGTCGTCCTTGGGATCATCTTTGTTGGGATCAATTCTAGATTCATAGATTGTCTCTGAAGAAAGTTCTGGAAATAGATTTCTTAAATATCCCCTAGACTTGAGCTATATTAAGACTGATCCAGCTATAAGTTTTTTTCCACAGGTTACAGTTAGTTAGATGATAGTTGTAGTAAGGTTGTTTATGACTTAGAGGTAATTGATGGCTAATTGAATTTTTTTTTCTTAACAGGAAAGTAAATTCGGGTTTTGGGTAGCTGGATAACTTGAATTTTTTTCAGGTAGTTATTAGTCAGACTTGGTGCTAGTCTGAGTGCGGGTTTTTGCGACAGCATATTCCTAGTAGGTAACAGTAAATTGTTCTTGTTCCTTTTCTGTCATTTCCCCTCGTTGTGAGTACTGCTGATTTGTCAGGTAAGATGGCTGAATTGGTCAAGCTACTTACTGCATGGAAGGACGCAGCTAAAAGCATGGGGATGAATGAGGCCGAGACTAGGGCTTACATTATGGGGGAACAGGACCGGCAGACGGAGAGAGAGAAAAGGGAAGCGGAGAAAGACCTGCGTAAATTGGAAGCAGAGAAAGAAGAGAGGGCCCGACTGGCAGAGATGGACCTGCGTAAATTGGAAGCGGAGAAAGAAGAGAAGGCCCGACAGGCAGAGGAGAAAAAGGCAGAAAGGGAAGCAGCAGAGAAGGCAGCCGAGAGACAGCATGAACTTGCCCTGCGTTCACTGGAACTGCAGTACCGATCTTCAGAAGGCAGTTCGGCTAACGGAGATTCTCCCGGAGCAGGGGCAACAGACACCTCAGGAAACGGAGGGCCCCGGATGGCAGCCATGAATTTTCCGATGGACTCTTTTCCTAACGGGAATGAGAAAATTGAGGTATTTTTAGAAAAATTTGAACGGATGGCAAAGGCATACGGGCTGGATGATAGTCTTTGGTGTCTCAAATTATCTCAATCTCTAAGAGGACATGCGTATGAGGTCTATAGCAAGATGCTGGTAGATGACCAAGGTAACTTTGAGGCTCTGCGGAACGCCCTGTTACAGCGATTCCAATGGACTCCCCGGAAGTGCCAAACGATGTTTAGGGAAAGTCGACTGGAGAAAGGAGAAAGTTTTCCCCAGTTCGCAGAGAGGCTGAGGAATTACCTCACTCGCTGGAGAGAGTTGTCGGGTTTGGCTAAATCTTTTGAAGGATTGGAAGAATTAGTTCTGTGCGAACAGATAAAGGCCAATATGTCTCCGGACTTAAGGAAGTACCTGGCGGAGCAGGGCGCACAGCAACTGGACCAGATAATTCTTTTTGCTGAAAGGTTCCAGACGGCACAGGCCGAAGTACTGGGACAGAAAAGAAAACACCCTGACCTGCCAGCCCCGGACAAAGGAGCATCTTCATCGCAGTCGCCTTCCTCTTCAGATCAACAGCAGCAAGGGCCGTCTCGCAAGGAGCTCCCTCCCAGTCATAACATGCGCTCCCAGCCGCCTAACAGAACACAGGGGCCGACGTCTCATGAACCCGTCAGGAACCGGGGAGATAATGAGAGATATTGTAGGTTCTGTCGGACTACTTCTCATTGGACAACACGGTGCCCAAACAAACAACCCGCTCATCAGATGGCGTGTTTAAGGCCTGTGAGGGTGAAACAAGGGAAGAAGTGGAAACCCTTCCAGTCAGAGAAGTTGTTTTCCAACAGCGGGCCAGCAGAAGTGAACGGGACTGAGACAACATGCTTATTTGACAGCGGGCTTACATACCCCAGCATAGTCGCCCGACATCTGGTGAAGCCCTGGCAGATGACGAAGGAAAAAGTGAATATTGGTGGAGTTTTAAGGAAAGTGACTTCACAGCGCTTTCCGGTAGCCAATATTGAAGTGAAATGTAGGTTCGTGTCTGGCACCATCAAGGCAGCTGTAACGGCTCAGCCGGCCTACGACTTCATTCTCGGTAACCCATATTTAGTTTTGGGGAACCCGCCCACACCGATCCTTGCTGATGCAAGGGGGCCTACTGCAGGCCAGATAAGTGAAAAAGGAGAACCCCTAATTCACGGAGCCCCGAGCGAGCTCAAACATAGCTGTCGTGCCAAGGAGGGGTGCAACGCCTCTGACGACAGTGATATGTTATTTGCAGAGGCAAATTCGCCCGCCAGCCCTGTTCAGCCAACCGGCCAAACAGTGGTGACGACGCCTCTGATTCCGGAAGTACACTCTTTGTTGTCGGGAATTAGGCCCCCGATGGTATTAGCTCCTTCAAGTGAGGGACATACTGACAAGAGCGGTATTACATATGTCAACGACCAGCGCCATCTTCATAGGGCACAAGATAGCGGTCTGAGCGAGCATATAGTTCCAACCAGCCCTGGAGCCCCATCCGACCAGCACTTTACTCAAACGGAGGAGGACAGTGATCTGAGTATCCGTTTGCCTATAAACGGAGATGGGCCCCACAACTCTCGTATCTCGTTTACAGGAAACGACTCTTGTAACGAGCAGCCTGGAAAATTGGCTATCTTTTCCAATTCGTTTCACGGAACATTGGAACCAGTCACCGAGAGCTTTATCTCAGATTCTCCGCGATCTAACGGGATCTTAAACCGTCAAGTGTCACTGCAGGACACATTCCAACTGACGCCAGCAACTCTCGACGGGGAGGGCAAGGTTGAGAATTTTCTTAGAACCAGAGTTTTAGACGGAGGACTCTCTGGAACTATACGGGCATCTCACAAACTTTCCAGGCCAGGAATTAGTGAGGGAAACTGCCTTATAACTTCGCAAGGAGCGATTTTGGAGAGCTCTGTCCCGCTTCAGATTGGTAGGGGAAGAGCGAGTCCAGAACCACTGCCAGGGGCAGATCTTACCTACCTTTCTTCAAAGGTAGAAGCTATTGAGGTCGATCGTGATCCAATAGACACCCAGCAAGAAATCGGAGGCTCTACACCAGAGGAACCCGAGACGTTGCATCAGTTTCGCACGGTACCAGCAGTCACAACTCTGCTGACGCGCAGCGAGGAAGTCGCCATTGCCAGGTCGCCACAGCGCCCGCCGGTCACATCAGCTGACCAGGACAGCCTTTTGACGGTCATAGCAAGGGAAAGTTCAGACCCGCCATTAGACGGCACAGGTCTGAAGAGAGATCAACTCTCCCAACGGAGCATAGGAGCTCATTCTAGGAGAGGAAGAAGGAGGAAACGCAAAAGAGGAAGGTCGAAGAACACTGAATAGGAGGGGTAAGGACAGACAGCCTTGTAGACAGTTAAGGGCCAATGTGAAACACAGAGATTTCAGTAATGAGATCGTTGCTCAATCTTTGAAAGGGGGGAGTGATGTGACGAGAGTACTGAGATTCTGTCTTTCAAATGGCCCATGTCTTTTTCTCCTTGCAATTTGTTCAATATATTTTTGGAGGGATTACAGGAAATCCTTCTCCATGTTTCTTCTCCTTCTATTATTTACGTTTTTTCAAGATGAGATCACGAGGGAGTTTGATCTCATCTGCTTTATGGTTCTTCTTTATGTGTTTAGAATGGGGGTGTAGGGAATTAGAAAGTATTATTCTAGATTGAGATTATAGAGGCTGGATCAGGATTTGCACCAGTGTCCTTTTTTAAAGATATTGCGTGGCCATATACGCATTTTTCGGGAGTTAAATTATTTGCGGCCATTTTTGCTTCATTTCCGCAGTATAGGGCTAGGACCAATTCCCGGTTCTTTGTCTAGCGGGGACTGGTTGCATCAGAAAGATCTAAGGTTCTGATTGGCGGAGAGCTAACTGCAGTTGAAATGCAGAGCGCCCATTGGCTTTAGAACCACGCCGCGCATATGACGTCATGAAGTCGGCGCGTGGGGGCTTGAGAATAAATACGCCCGAACTTCATAAGTTCGGTCTCTAAAAATTAATTGCCAAAGCCGGGTTGCCAGAGTCAAGTCGATTGCCCTTCAGTTGGACATTCGAGATTTGGTAAGCATGAATTTTTGCGTGAGGACTTTATTTAATTTTTCTAGTCCTAGCCGATCATTTAAGTTTCTTGGGAAGTTTTAGTTTAATTTAATTCTTAACTCCAGAGCCATCAATTCGATCTTAGTGATAGACGAGAAACTTTATAGGTCCATTTAATTCCTTGTTGAAGGAATAGCGGCATGGTTTAAAAGTTGAGATATCACCGCTTTGTATTATTGCAAAGTTGGTCGGGAGAGAAACTCGCATCTGCGAATCATATGTATTTACAGAATAGTCGGGAGCGTGTAATGTGTATTTTCATTTGTGATTTTAGTGAGAGTATTGATGCTCGCTATTTATATAGTTACGCATATAACTGTGGACGGAAGTGATAGAGGTATTAATTGGAGCACGTGTGTGCTATCAGTAATGAATGTATGCAGGAGCGCGTGGTTGAAAAACTGCGGCACCACGTGGCGGAACTACGGGGTTTTCAATTTGATAATCGGGGGTTATGTATAACTTTTGACGGCAGGTAGATGCTAGCGTAAACAGGATTATATGTTATTGATTGTGCATTATTGTTCTGTGAATTCAGAAGATGGGAGAAGTAATTTTAAAGGGAATTATTTTGTATTACATTTTGAATGTGATTACTATTATTGACGGGAATTTTAGGAATTCCTAGAGAAGGCTAGTTTTAGTTGTGTTAAACATTACGGCATTAGTGTCAGCGTAAGAAGTAGGCCACAGTACGTCTGCCCAGACGGGCCATTGAAAATATTGTTGTTGCTCGGAGTTAGTCAGGCAGAACAAGCGATCTGGGTTAGCCAATGTTTACTTTGTAGGCTCAGGTAGAGAGGGGAGTTACGTGGTGAAGAGTAAGGAAGTTAATTGTTATTTGAAATGTATTATTATGGTTTGTTTAGCTGTTGTTTTGTTTTGTCTAAAACAGCAGGTACCGGCTTTGTGGGAATGAGAGCGGAATTTTGAGACCACAAAATTTCTCCCACGGCAAAGTTGGGGCATTCGCAGAACCGCAAGGGTTTTACGTTAGTTGCCAGTAGTGGAAGGAGAGGAAGAAAATACGTTTTCCCAGCCAGGGGAAGACATTTTCCAGCGAATAGGATTTTTGTGGATAAATCCTGAGCTCTGACGCTCGTTACACACGCAGATTTGGCAGGCTGCCAGCGTTGTGGTAATTTTGTGTTCGTTTCTTCACGGCCATAATAAAGCCGACGGCCCAGTTATAGATACTCGGGCAGGTAATTTCAGAGTGGTAGAAGTCAGCTACAGTTCCAGTCCAGAATCCAGGGGGGTTCTGTTAAACCTCAATCAATTCCAGAGTAGTGGAGAGAGATAGGGTAAACATTCTCTCTACTGAAGTCAGCACAGATAGGCAGAACTGTTAGTTTTGGTGAATCATAGCAGAGGACAGCTGCTGAAGTTTAGAGGTGCAGTTAGTTGTGTTCAGGAGATTCCAGGATAGGCTGTGTAGAACCGAAGTCTGTGCAGAGATTGTGTAGTCACTTCGCAGTCGTTCCAGCTATCAGTGGACTTAGAGTTAGAGTTAGAATTTAGAACAGCTAGTTTGGAGTGTAGACGACATCAAGTGCAGTGTAGTTCATTTCAGTTAACCTTACCTTCTTTCTCCATACAGGTTGCAATTGTGGGAGAAGGGTTGGGGTTGATGCATTTTTAACTGTGCTTGATTTTGTTTCAGGAGTGCATCCTCGCACTTGATGTATGGGACATGCATATGTTTGTTGTTTATAGGTGTATAATAAACTTGTATAAATTGTAGCTGGCATCAGTCATTTCCTTTAGTACAGTAGCTATATGTTGTCTGTACCTTGGTGTTTGTGAATCTTAATTGAACCTTATCCCCATAGGGTAGTTAGAGGTGGTTCGAGGCCATAGCAATTTAAACGTCCGAAGTGGCGAGGAAAGAATCACCCTCGGTTCTCAACCTCGGAGCCAATGGTCTCAACTTTCACAGTTTGCACTATATTTCTATCTGAATCTATCATTTCAGTCTTTCTTCTCACTAGTGTCTTGTCACTATAGGTAGACAGTCTCTAGTCCTAAATCCATTTCGTGACAGCTAGGAATAATGAATGAAAGTGGGGAACTATTCTCAAACTTCTGTGCTTCAAATCAACTGGCTATAGGAGGAAGCATGTTTCCACATAAGTGAATACATAAAGCAACATGGATATCACCAGACCATAGAACAGAAAATCAGATTGATCATATATGCATAAACAAGAAGTTTAGATCATCATTGCAGCATGTAAAGGTATATAGAGGAGCAGATGTGGCATCAGATCACCACCTTCTGATAGCCAAAGTAAAAATGAAACTCAAGAGATATGCAACAATGCAAAATTATAGACAACAATTTAATGTAGGACATCTAAGAAATCAAGAAACAAGAGACAAATTTGCGGTCACAGTATCCAACAAATTCCAAGTGCTCCAACAGCTGGAAGATGTAGAGAATACAGAAGACTATTGGCAGCAAATCAAAACGGTATGGAATGAGACATGTGAAGAAATACTGGGGAAAAGGGAAAGACAACAAAAAGCATGCATAACAACAGAAACCATCAATAAGATAAAAGACAGAAAAAACAAGAAAGCAGATTTAAACAAAAGCAAAACCAGAAGTTCCAAAGCCAAGGCTCAAGAAGTGTACACAGAAGCAAACAAAGAAGTAAAAAGAAGTATCAAAATAGACAAGAGGAAGTATATTGAGGAGTTGGCAAGAGAGGCAGAAGATGTGCAGCCAAAGGAAATATGAGAGAACTGTATAGCAGTACAAAGAAGCTAACAGGGAAATACAAGCAAACAAGTTGCCTCATAAAAGACAAGAATGGAAAACTGCTCAGCAATTTACAGGAGCAAATGAAGAGGTGGACATAATATTTTGGTGACCTTCTCAATAGACCAGCTCCACAAAACCCCCCTGACATCCAGCCAGCAGAAGAAGAGCTACAAATTAATGGTGAAAGACCAACGAAGGAAGAAATAAAGAAAGCCATAAAGCTTCTAAGAGATGGAAAAGCGTCTGGACCTGATGGCATTCCAGCAGAGGCCATAAAAGCAGATACCAACACGGCTATAGAGATGTTATATAAATTACTTGGTAAAGTCTGGGAAAAGGAAGAGATACCAGCAGAATGGAAGGAATGATATCTGGTTAAGTTGCCTAAGAAGGGAAATTTACAAGAGTGCACACATTATAGAGGAATAATGTTACTATCAGTGCCAGGAAAAGTATTAAACAGGATTATCCTTGAGAGATTAAAAGAGTCCATAGACAAGAAACTGAGAGATGAACAAGCAGGTTTTCGACAAAACAGATCATGTACAGATCACATAGCCACTTTGAGAATAATAGTTGAACAAAGTCTGGAATGGAATTCATCACTATACATCGGATTTGTGGTCTACGAAAATGCATTTGACAGTGTAGACAGAGAATCACTTTGGAAATTGATGAGGCATTATGGAGTTCCCATGAAGATCATTAATTTAATAAAGAAAACATATGAAGACATGACATGCAGAGTTCTTCACGAAGGATAGTTTACAGAACCGTTTGGGATAAGAACAGGAGTGCGACAGGGATGCCTCTTGTCACCATTTCTTTTCTTACTAGCAATAGACTGGGTTATGAGATCATCAACAACACACAACATAAATGGAATCCAGTGGACTCTGACTAAGCAGTTGGATGATGTGGATTTTGCTGATGAATTGGCTCTTCTGTCCTACAACCGTAATCAGATGCAGGACAAATTGAAAACACTCGATGAGAGGTCACAGCAATTGGGTCTGAAAATACACAGGGAAAAGACAAAAATAATGAGAATAAATGCAGGTAATGATAACAGGGTTGAACTTGAAGAAACACCAATACAAGATGTAGAATCGTACACATATCTTGGCAGTAATATAGACAAAGTTGGAGGGACAGACAGCCAGGGCCGGCTCTACCGACGGCGCAACACGTGCATTTGCATGGGGCGGCAAGCTTTGGGGGGCGGCAAAAAATCTTTTTACTTATTTTTACAATCCCGCCCAAATATTCCGCCTGGGAGCATCGCTGGTGTAATGGTTACCACACTGCGCTAGCGATCAGGTGTTCAAGCCCGAGCGCAGGCATTTGTAAGAGTGTCATCGACCAGGATTTTGACTGAATAACCTGAACGGCCCCTGAAATAAACCCTCTGTGGATGGTGTCGCGGAGTGTTTGAAGGTTTCGTCTAGATTATTTTAAAATTCCTTACTTTTCTATTCCTTCACATTTTGTCTGTTTTCTCTAAGAAATATTTGCACCTGCGATCTGTTCTTTAGCTGTTTTTCAAGTCTTCACTAATAGTTCTGCCATACGATCCTAATGACAGCTTCTCCTCCTACAAAGGCAGTAAAAGGTATTTCTTTAGAGACGTCAGTACAATTTATTGGCTTGGTCGAAACCACAGTTGTTCCAAGAGGATTATTTTTCCATGTTCAGTGGTCAACTGAAGACCGCCACGATAAATTTTCCGGCATGGCTGAACGGGAGACAGGAATTAATTAACTTGGCGTGGGAATCAGGAGTTTATTTTTTTATCGACTGTTCTATGTTGGCGGTTCGAATGTTTCAGTTGTTTTGGAGTGTGCATTCAAGGAAGTTACAGTGATAAATAGGTTTTTAAAACGTTTTATGGAAATGAGTACAGTGCTTCAGCCTCCATTAATTACTAAATAATACACTTTTTTGTAGGGTTTATTCAGGGCCGGCCCTAGAAATTTTGCCTCCCCGTGCAATACCATACCTTGCCGCCCCAGTCCAACCTCAAATTAACGTTTGAAAATTTTAAAATCATTATGTTTAAACAAGCTTCAACATTAATTTCATGACCATTAGCCTAATTTTAAATAGTACCATTAATAATAATGTATTGATAAATTGATGAAAATACTATATAGTCATAAAATAAACCATTGACTTTATTAGAGACAATTATATGAAATAAATGTAGTTGCATTACTTACATATAGGGCATGCTCTTCTCATGTGGAACGATGAACTGCTGAGTCACAAACACTTAACTATAGTATGTACATGTTATCGTTTTTAGCACTATTTTCACATTATTTGAATTTATATTGTTTGAAGTATATACTGCTTAAAAAGACACTTTTCTTGCTTTCATATTTGCGAAAGCAGAAATAAAGTCTGCGTAGTCTAATTTTTGACCGATTTCATGTTCAATTGAAATCATGGCAAGTCCTTCCAATCTAGTTTCGGCCATTGTTGAGCGTAAATAAGTTTTAATAAGCTTCAGTTTTGAATAACTACGCTCACCACTTGCTACCGTTACCGGCAAAGTTAGTACCCGGTAATATTCTTAAGGCTATAGCGACATTAGGAGCAATGTTATTTTCAATAATGTAACGAAGAACTTCAATTGGTGGTGTATTTTCTGGTACTAATTTGGATACTACTTTCAGTTCATCACATAGCTCAATTGCATCAATGTCTCTATTTTCTTGATGTGTTAAAACGCTTTCTAGGTTTCTACATCTGTTTAAGAGCTCATTTGTCGTCTCAGATTTCAATTAGGGATGTTATATAAAAAGGAAAAATGTGAACTGTGATGTTCCAATTGCTCGAACCTTTCTTCAATAGAATTAGTTGCAACATCAATAATAAAAAAGAAAAATTCAATTTTGAATTTAGTTTTGGGATCTAAAATAGGTTCATCTCTTGCTTCATAGTTGTGTTCCTTTTTCTGCCGACGCACTCTAGTACATTCAAACGTTGGTATCAAATCAGGATCAGCTTCAACTTTCTCAGCTAATGTTGTAGCATCAACAAGAAAATTTTGAAATGATTCAACATTTCTGAGATTCTTAAGGCTTTGGAGAACATTTCTCAAAGTTGTTATGGCACTAGTCAATTCCATTTTTATGCTTTGCAACAGTTTACTATCAACATTAATTTCGTTAAAACATAGTGCCATATAACCAGACAACATAAAAATTTAAAATCTCTGAGTTTTAGGGCAAGGGTTTCAGCTTCATGTCTCGCCATTTTGTCTACTGACTCGTCATCAGCAATTTCTATCAATGCATCATAAAATTCCTCAATATAATATCTTAAAGGACGAATGGCCTCGATTCTAGATTCCCAGCGAGTTGTACTTAGTGGCTTGGGCGTTAGAGTTGTAATATGTTTCTTAAGGATTCCCCAACGCAGTGTTGACGCTGAGAAAAACACATACAATTTCTGAACCGTTTCAAAAAATAAAACCCCTTCTCTAGATGAAATCGCGGCATCATTGACCACCAAGTTGAGAGAATGAGAACAGCAAGGGATATAAAAAGCTCTCGGGTTCAAGTCCCTAATACGTTGTTGAACTCCTGAATGTCTTCCTTTCATATTTGATCCATTGTCATACCCCTGGCCACGCATGTTTGTGATTAGAATATCCATGTCTGACAATTTTCTTAGAATGCATTCGGTTAACGTTGAGCCTGTAGTGGCTTCTACAACAATGAAACCAAGAAAATGCTCATGAATGTTGATATCATCTGGATTCGTATTAACAAATCTTACAATTAGTGTTAATTGTTCAATGTGACTTACATAGGGAGTACAGTCTGCAACTGTGCTATAATATTTAGCTTTCTCCACCATAGAAATGTTCTCCAGAGCCTTAAGAATCTCAGAAATGATAAATCATTTCCAAAATTTTCTTGTTGATGCTACAACATTAGCTGAGAAAGTTGAATCTAATCCTGATTTGATACCAACGTTTGAATGTACTAGAGTGCGTCGGCAGAAAAAGGAACACAACTATGAAGCAAGAGATGAACCTATTTTAGATCCCAAAACTAAATTCAAAATTGAATTTTTTTTATTATTATTGATGTTGCAACTAAATCTATTGAAGAAAGGTTCGAGCAATTGGAACATCACAGTTCACATTTTTCCTTTTTATATATCATCCCTAAATTGAAATCTGAGATGACAAATGAGCTTTAAACAAATGTAGAAACCTAGAAAGCATTATTACACATCAAGAAAATAGAGACATTGATGCCATTGAGCTATGTGATGAACTGAAAGTAGTATCCAAATTAGTACCAGAAAATACTCCACCAATTGAAGTTCTTCGTTACATTATTAAAAATAACATTGCTCCTAATGTCGCTATAGCCTTAAGAATATTACTAACTTTGCCGGTAACGGTAGCAAGTGGTGAGCGTAGTTTTTCAAAACTGAAGCTTATTAAAACTTATTTACGCTCAACAATGGCCGAAACTAGATTGGAAGGACTTGCCATGATTTCAATTAAACATGAAATCGGTCAAAAATTAGACTACGCAGACCTTATTTCTGCTTTTGCAAATATGAAAGCAAGAAAAGTGTCTTTTTAAGCAGTATATACTTCAAACCATATAAATTCAAATAATGTGAAAATAGTGCTAAAAACTATAACATGTACATACTACAGTTAAGTGTTTGTGACTCAGCAGTTCATCGTTCCACATGAGAAGAGCATGCCCTATATGTAAGTAATGTAACTACATTTATTTCATATAATTGTCTCTAATAAAGTCAATCTTTTATTTTATGATTATACAGTATTTTCATCAATTTATCAATACATTATTATTAATGGTACTATTTAAAATTAGGCTAATGGTCATGAAATTAATGTTGAAGCTTGTTTAATTTCATAATGGTTTCAAAAATGTCAAACGTTAATTTGAGGTTGGACTGGGGCGGCAAGGTATGGTATTGCACGGGGCGGCAAAATTCCTAGGGCCGGCCCTGTAGACAGCGATATCAAAATAAGAATACAAAAGGCAAGAGGAGCTTTCATTGCATTGGGAAATATATGGAGATCAAGAGAAATCTGATCCAACACGAAAATAAGAATCTTCAACTCAAATATGAAGTCAGTCCTACTGTATGGCTCTGAGATATGGAGAATAACAAAGACAACAACCAAAAAGCTACAGACTTTCATAAATGGGTGCTTGCGTAGAATAAAGGGATTAAAATGGTATGACAAGGTTACCAACGTGGAACTGATGACAAGAACTAGACAAGCGCCAGTGGAACAAGAGATGAGAAGAAGACGATGGCGATGGATAGGACACACACTGAGGAAACCTGTTCATAGCATTACAAGGCAGTCTGTAAAGTGCAATCTTTACTATCTTGCAATATAATACATTTATATACTTATTATGTTCGCAAATATTTTGTAAACAAAGTATTTCCTTTTTAAGTGCTTAAGGAGAAGTCATTTTTGAGTTACTTCCCTTGAAAGGAGTTCCGTCATCTTCGATCGGACTCCGCGGACGAATTTAGGCCTACTGCGATTTATTCTTTGGCTGGGTAGGAATAGATTGTTCTTGCTTCAGTATATCTATGGCCTGAATTTATACGTAGTGTTTGTATGAGTAGGACGAGTCTGTCTTATATATGGATATCTTTACATTTCTAAGTCGAACTATGTTGGTTGTCGCTAGAAAAGGTCAAAGGCTATGCAGCGGAAGTATCGCTAGCAGGGGGTGTGATTCATGGCTGTCATCCTGTCAGGATGTCGAATTTTGTTGTAGCCGGCCTATCGCCGAAAAAGTGATCTATAAGTAAATGGGGAAAAGTGATAGTCATTTAGACATGTTGTATGTACTTTACCCCAGTGTTTATTCTCTTTTGCCAAGGAATGGCAAAGTTATATTTCGCATAGAAAGGTAAAACCACAATTTATTATGAACTTGGGCTTCGCCATCGTTGTCGATAAGCAGATGCACAGTGGTACTTTTGAAAAGAATATTTATTCAAAGGAAGATGACATTCCTATGTATCAGCACTAGATTATATGATATTATTCAATTACCTCTATGATAGAAGCTATGAAGAAATGAGGACATTTAACGAATGACCAATTTTGGTCTGTATCCAATAGTGAGTGAAGCTCACGAGAGAAGCACAGCCATGTTGAAATCCATATACTTTGTATTTATCGAGTGAGAAAAAGGGATGCCTGTACTATCGCTCGATGAACCAAGAGATCACTGCTACATGTGAGAACCCATGTCTGGGATTCCTATATCTTTATGGAAAATATATATTGAACTTTACGTGAAGGGATATTCGCTAGACGAGGTTAGGTCTAGGAGCCTTCCTATATATTGGTTATGGTCTGACGTGCCCAGTCAGTAAAGCCAGATGATTTACATGATGGAACTCTGAATGCTTATTTACGAATGCTCCATTATGATATTTGCCAAGCATGAATGCTAACTTAAGATGATATTCCTGTGATCAACATTATGCTGTCTATGTCGACATTTGTTCCTGTAACCATACACGTACTGTCCAAGTGTGCGTCTCATTAAATGTTATAAAAAGACCACCGTAGTTCCAGTACTTCTTGAATTCGAACAGTGTGAGTATGAGTGATGTACTACCAACCTGTCAACTCTATCGAATCATTCTACCATTCGCGTTCTGACATTCAGATACACACTCATTGTCTACACTCACATTCTTGTCGGAGCCTCATCACGTTCCAGGACAAGATGACCTGTATGACCAAAACTGTGCTGGGTTTAATGAGTTGACAATCGTTATACTTTACTACACCAGTCCCAACATCTACATTTAACACAGTCCTTGTTCTGGAACCCCTAGGGCAAGAGAGGCAGAGGTAGACCAAGAAGCACACGGAGAAGAGAGCTGGAAACAGAGGTGAAAATGATGAGGAGAACATGGAAAGAACTTGAGATGACGGCACGTGACAGGAGGACTTGGCATGTGTTTGTTGAAGGCCTATGCTCCTTTGAGAGTGGAGGGTTATGATGATGAGTTAAGACTAAATTACTTGAACAGAGTTATGTTAGATAAGTCTCACCCAGCACATACAGCTTTTACCAGATGCCAACTAACAACTCAGGCCAATCCACTAGGTACCCTACAGAATGGAAGTGTATGGAGGAAATTGTCCCTCTGGTTACATTAATTACATCAATTAGTAATAGTTGTGAATACAAGCCAGTGATTCCACCCTGGGCGAACAAAAAACCAGACATGGACTACCACCTATCAGAAATACTTAAGAAAACAAGTAATGTAGACAATATTAAAAACACAGCCAGGAAATATATACAACAAATATCAAAAGACAGCATTACTGTATACATAGATGGATCCAAGGGAGAGGATGGCAAATTGGGGATAGGAATATATATTCCAATATGGAAAATGGCAAAAGAATATAGCATTACGGAAAATACATCTATTTTCACTGCAGAGATGGTGGCAATACTAAAAGCACTAGAAATATTCTCTACTAACCCTCCCAAGAAACTAACAGTTTTAACTGACTCTCTTTCAACAATTGAAGCAATAATAAGAAACTTACAAGAATGCAGTAGACCTGATATAGCAGAGGGGACATTTCTGGCTACTATATATATTCCAGAGGATGGTCAGTCTTCATAGTTTGGATACCTTCACATGTTGGTGACTTCAAAGCTAGAGTGTGTGCCAATAATTTTTTACGGCCTTCATGTCTTGGCAGGTTTGGTATTCTTCTTCTTTGATCCATAACCACCAACCGTCAAAGCAGTCAGCGACCATCACGCCTGGTGGCGTCTTGTAGAGCAGCAACAAATTGATTCCACTTTGCTCGGTCGGCCATCCTTCGTACAGTGCCCCAACTGTGATTCATTCTTTGCATCTCAGCTTCCACAGTTCTCCGACAAGTTGTTTTTGGTCGGCCTCTCTTTCGCTTTTCCTCGGGGGTCCATAGCATAGCTGTTCTTGTGATGGTATCAGGGTCCCTTCTGAATCACCAAACGGACGAGACAAAAACCAGATAGATCACATAATGATCAATGGCAGATGGAGACATGCACTACAAGACGTGAAAGTAAGAAGAGGCGCAGATGTGGGAAGTGATCATCACCTAGTAGTAGCAAGACTGAAGGTGAAACTCAGAGCTGCTGGACCAGTTGCAGTCAAACAGAAAAGATATAACATCACGAAACTTAAGGACTCCCTCACCAGAAAAGCGTTCGTGGTCGACGTAAAGAGACGATATCTGATTACCAAAAGCCAGGAAAGAACAGAGACCGACGATGTCGACCAGAAATTCAACACCATCTCAACAATATACAAAGAAAGGTTTGGTATTGGCAAGATAAAAGACAATGGACAACGTCTCTTGGAGTTGTGTGCCTATCATGACCTCTGCATGACCAACACCTACTTTTAGACAATATCACAGCATAAGGTTTCGTGTAGATACCCATGATTCAAGCACTAGCACAAAATGGATCAGATTCTTGTCAAAATATCACTTCTCAAGTCTGTGCTATCGACGCACTTGTACCATAGTGCAGACTGTGATACAAATCACTCATTGGTTTGCTGCTAAATCAGATCACAACCAAGAAAACTCCATCATGTCAGACATGAAATGAAACCACAGATCAATATCAGCGAGATGTCAGCCCCTGTCATGACACTCAATTTACCACAACCTTCAAGAAAGCACTCTGTAGCCCACAGCATGGCGATACTGTCACAGAGAACTAGGAGCACCTGCGGAACACCATTGATAGTCTTACCTTTGGTAAAAGAACAGGAAAGTCAAATTACTGGTTTGATGCTTCATCAGACGTGATGAAATCTGTCACTGAAGCTAAGTGCAGTGCTGCGATTGAATACAAACATTCATTGAGTGCTAGAGCCTTATAGATCCTGTTTGCTCTTACTGCTTGACTTGTGCAAATGAGTATTGGCTCCAGCTTAGTGACAGCATCCAGACCACAGCACAAATAGGCCACGCTAGACAAATGTGCAGCGGTATAAAGAAAGCACTTGCTCCCCCAAAAAAAAGTAAGATGGCACCACTAAAAACCATCAGTGGTGAGAAACCAACCAATAAGAGTAAAAAATAAAAATGAAAAGTTGGGTCGAACACTACTCTGAGCTTTACGCTAAAGAAAATACATTGACAATGTCAAGTGCCTGCCAACTATGGAGGTGCTGGATTCTGAACCACGATTGGAAGAATTCAGCTTGACCTCTGGCAAAGCACCAGGCAGTAATGGGATTCTTCCGGATTTAATGAACTGCTGTAAGAGCACACTGCAAATGGTGCTGGGCCAGTGCTGGGAAGAGACAACTATCCCTAAAGACATGCGAGATGTCAAGGTCTAGTGCAGATGGCCAACTGTTTAACTTTGCAAGGCTGAAGGCAAAAACAAAAATCAGAAGGGTCACTATAAGAGACTTGTTATTTGCTGATAATGCTGCAATCGCCACTTAAAGTCAAACAAGAGATTTAGAGCTTGATGAACCGCTTCACCCAAGCATGCAAGGACTTTGGCCTCACAATAAGTCTAAAGAAAACAAATGTGCTGAGTCAGGATGTGGATGTTGCACCAGTTATCACTATCGATAACTACGAATTGGCAGTGGTGCACCACTTCATATACCTGGGGTCTACAATCAACGACAAACTCTCTCTGGACACAGACGTATTGGCAAAGCTGCAGCTACCTTTGTCTGTCTCACAACGTGGTGTTTGGGGAAACTACAAGCTCACAACAAAGACCAAAGCGGTGATATATAATGCATGCGTCACAAGCACCCTTCTATATGGCAGCGAGACATAAACAACGTATGCTAAGGCAAGAAAGAAGGCTCAATACCTTCCATCAATGGTGTCCACACCACATCCTTAGTATTTCGTGGAAAGACAAAATGACAAATATTGAGCTGTTGTCATGTGTTTGCCTTCAAAGCATGTACACACTGCTTATGCAGTGCAGACTACGCTGGCTTGGCCATGTTCACCTCATGGAAGATGGTCGCATCCTAAAAGATATCTTCTATGGACAACTTGCAGAAGGCAAAAGAACAGTTAGGTGCCGCAGCTGAGGTTTGAAGATGTGTGCAAGAGAGACATAATGTCACTGGACATAAATCCAGCAACCTGGGAGAATGAAGCCGCTGATCGTACAAAGTGGTGATGCTCTGTACGGTGCTACCTCAGATTTGGCGAAAAGAAGCTTTCACGGCAAGCTTAAGAGAGGAGAAAATGTCGAAAGGAACACCAGGAAAAAAAGGCAGCTAAGGGCTGTTACCTCAGAGGTGAATTCCCATAGTCAGTTATGACTGAATGGGTTATTATTATTAGACTGGAACATGGGACCACCATATTTTGAACCTGATACTTTTGCTGCAATAGGCTAGGGTACTAACTACTCTGCTACTAATGCTCTTAATTATAATACATATGTAATTAAAAGAACAATATGTATGCAAAATAATCAAGGCATACTATATAGCACAAAGGTGTCTTGTATTTCCCATCCCAATTCTAAACCCTTTGAAAGTAAAAATTGTTTATTCCTTAAAACCTTAACGTAGACTCCAAAGCTGCACGAAGCCTTCTTTTAGTCTTTGTTCCAGTTCTTCTGGCATCCTGGCATAATAATTTTGCATTACTTGTCACATTGCACAAACACTGTTAGTATAACACACTTAATTATAAGGTAAAGAAATAGATTTCACGAGTGAATGGTGAAAGGTAGAATCTGTCCCTGGAGTGAGAAGATACTCTAGTCCACCCTATCTTTACGACTGTAATTGGTCTATCACACAATTTACCTTCCCGTATATGTTAACATATACACTATTAACCACTAATATGCACACACACAGATAAGTGACGACAATTAGACGCACAAACGTGAAACTGTAGCAAATGGAGTAGGGATATTGGGCCGAGCTGACCAACACAGGTAATTAAGTTTTTCTTGTTAAATTTATTTACCATAAAAAACTTCATAGCAATAGAAAAAAAGCATAGGTTACAGAAATAATAAAGAAATAAACCCATAAGTGCAATCCCCTCTGATGAGACAAGATCTCGCTAGAAGAAGTTATTAACCACAAAGGTCAAAAAGATTTGCGCTATGGTATAGAATTTGACTATACTGTAAAGAACAGAGTTTCTAATTAATCTAACCTGAAAATAACAGTATTTGCAAACAATAAGGAAAGGAAAAAACAAAGTGAATCCAATGATTATACAATAGAAGAATTATTCACTCCTTCTTTCTCTCGCTTCAGACAAACTGTAACCACATTCAGTCTCGCTTACATAATAGTTGGTTCACAACATCCGGAACATATCTCCATGGTTTACACAACAAATCCAGCGTTGGGTTTTGGCAAAATAAGCCCCAGTTCCTCCAAGACTGATTAATCTTCCTATTGGGGAACGCTTACTGTGATAACTGTTAATTGAATCTGTTTAGGTCACATCAATTAGTCCAGGTAGGAAAATAATTACGAGATCTAGTGTTTACAGTGTACAGTAGCTTGTAATTCCAATACTTAAAGAGAATGTCAGGTAGGTAAATCTCTCTGGATAAATCCTCGCCACAACAGTGGTCGGTAGTCGGGTAGTGTTAATTTTGATAATTTCGCCACATCGGGCTGAATGTACATGAAAATGGAAAAGAATCTGGGTAGCTATATGTCCAGTTACAATTATTCTTATTCTTATATGGGTGTACTCTCTCTCTCCCCCTCTCTCTCTCTCTCTGGGTGAAACAAGAGGGCAGAACAGGTCAACCTCGAAGACCTACTATTTACATAAGAATGTTTGTTTTGGTACTATTGGACTTAGACTTAGACCCGTTTTCTCGGATTTAGGCCGCTGGTAGGTTTTGGTTTGTGATCCGTACTAGATTTTAGTAAGAAAATACAAACATTTAACCACAATATAGTATTCTATCCTAACCCGCGTAAAGGTATAATTTATTATCCACTCGGTTACTCAATTTGATTAGAAACCACAAGTGTATAGCTTTCTTATCGTTTTTATTAACCCGTGAAATAAGCGCTAGTCATTTACAAAATTACACATAAAGGATTAGAGATAAATATATATATCTTCAATACTACATCACCTAGTGCATTTACTAGTCGATTAAAATATCTCTTTCTGTGTGATCGCGGGTAATTAAATTTATGTTACAGCTGGAAAAATTAGCTATAAGTTATTTAATACGCTATTTAATAAACACAGGATATCCTAGTGAAATATAATGACGGACTTTAACAATTAAATCACTCAAAATGCTAGTATCTATATTTACCGCAACACAGAAATTGAAACTATCTCCAACGAAATTCTAAATAATTTTACTTGTACAACGGGTCTAGGATTCGAGCTAGATGTTCCGAAAATTCTGAGGCTACTAGATAATCTGAGTTTAAAGGATGAGTTATATATATGAAATTGGTATAAATTCGCTAGCGATTGCGAGATATCACGCCTTAGCCCGTATTTTGGGGAAATCTGCGGTTCATTCCTGAATAAAAGCTTTATTTCATGCCTATGCCGCCAACATAGACGTTACCAACGAGCAAACCGTCTTTTGATCTCAGCTCGTACTGTAGCTAATTACGTTCCCTGGGACTCACGAACAGACGGATGAGGTCGGTAACTGTGCTTATCGCCCCTTTCCTTCATTAGCTTAAGTCCCCCTGAGAAAATGTAATCATCAAAGGTATGTCTTTTGACTTATCGCCCTTGATTCTACAAATATACGACCCGTTCTCTGATCTGTCACTATTTCAACGATTGCCCAATCGCTCGCGTGATAATTCAGTTAACGGCTCTGGACTAGCTAATAGGTCTGTTTGTAAACATTCCTAGTGCCTGTAAGACATAGAGAAACGAAAATAAGCGTGGCTAAATTATGAGTTAGATATCGAAGTGTAGGGGTTCTGCGTTTAACAAAACGTGCATACTAATAAGGAAGCAAAGGTGGGAGCCAGGTGGGAGCAAATACGTGTGGATACATGTAATCTATTTACATAACTTTTCACAATAACTCAATGTTAATAAAAGTTTTATTAATTTATTTAAATATGAGTATTCCAAACATCAAAAACTGTTTGCACTCAGCTTTTCTACTATAAGTCTTTTTGTATGCCTGTGTCTTCGTGGTCTACTGATAACCAGATCTCCATACAACATGTTTTCTGCAGTAGATCTCCGCCATTCTCTGTCTCTTTCCTTGTTGTTACACTAGAAGTTATTTACTGTCTTTTGATGCCTTCTGAATACTTATAGCAATCTTGCTCCTATGATAGGCTAATCTGCTTCAACTGTTCTTTCTATTATGACTATATTTTTCTTCCATTCATGTTTAGTATCTGCATTACTTCTGAGTGCTTAAAAACATGCTAAGCAGGCAAAGAGACAGTTTTAACCTTTGATATCAACATATGGTGAGTAAATCTTGTCTGACCTAATTGTCACAGTTTGTTCCCAGTACAGGTTACTAAGCAGCCTGTTGTCTCTTCGTTAAACTCATTCTCTCCCAGGCTGTTTTTGGGTTTTACCCAGGCCCCACAATGGATGCAATTTTTTCAGACAGGTGAAGTTTTAAAAACAGACAGTGGACAAATACATAAGTTCAGTAGGTACATATGTTATACATTTAAAAGTGTGAAATTGACTGACAAATCGTTTGAAATGCTTTAAATCGTTATTTGATGTTAAAAGTGTCTGCTATGTCTTGTGAAGTGTACAACTCATTAAAAAAATGTTTAAAAAATTTTTAAAAATTGTATACTGAAACTTAAATATTTCAGCTCCTAATTAATGTATGGCAATAACATATTAAGAATATCAGTGCATATTTAGTTTGAAACATATCTAGAAACTTTTATCACTATCACTTCACAGATGTAATTTTTATGATTTTTATTTCTCAAAACCACATTTGTTTGTAAAAACAACCACTCAAAATGTGTGCAATTTTTTTCTTCAGGGTGTATTTTAAAAACAGGCAGTAGATACACATTTTATTTAACTAGCTGTTAACGTTATACATAAACATGTGGGAAATTGACTGAAAAATCTTGTGAAATGCTGTAAATAATTATTTGATGCAGGAAAAGTGTCTGTCATGTTATGTGAAGTGTAGACCTGATAAAAAAATAACTGGGAAAAAGATAAATAAAACTGTGTATTTGCATATGTCAGCTCCAGTTTAATCCATAACAGAAAAATCTCAGAATATCAGTGCACATCCATTTTGAAACACAACACATCGTTACCACAATCACTTCAAATATATAATTTATGAATTTTTTCCTACACCTCATATTTCTGTAAAAACCAAACAACTGTGACTAATATTATTTACACCAGCCAAATTCTATTTTACATTTCCCAGAAGAATTTGCCACTATTCACATGATTTTATGGTAGTCATAAAAACATTGTGGGTGCTGATGTGGCTGGTCTCGGCATCCAGTGCAATAATAATGAGAGCGCTGACGACAAGTAGATGTGCTGCAGTCGACACAGTTCTTATCTCTTTTTGCATAACATACAAGATGCCTTGTGTCACACTGGTACTCATAATGAGAGCGCTGACGACAAGTAGATGTGCTGCAGTCGACACAGTTCTTATCTCTTTTTGCATAACATACAAGATGCCTTGTGTCACACTGGTACTCTGAAGTTGAGGCAGCTTGAGATCTAACAGTATTAGTAGCTGTATTTTCTTGGACACTAAGTGGGCTCAAAACAGCAGAAGCTTCAGTTAGTTGGTGAAGCAGATTTCTTTTGAACTGCAGCAGTGATTGCTTTTAACCTGAATAACCTGAACGGCGCCTGTGATAAACCCTCTGTGGATGGGAAGGAGCGAAGCTCCTGACCGGGTTGGAAGGAAAGTCCTCAGGTTCCCCAGCCTCGCAATGACATGTCATTGGGCCGAAGGGCTGAAAGCATAAGTGCCGCTGGTTAAGGAAAAAAAAAATGAAAACAGTATAGAACTGAAGCATTCAACTGCACTATTTCAAGCAGCCAGAAGGCAATTTTGTTCCACCATTTAACAGATTTTCTGTTGTGCACACCATAATAACCAACTTTTGGATCCAGGAGATCCCACCCATTCATTGAATTGTTGTATTCATCTATGTGGCATAGCGTAGGAAGGATAAGAACTTATAGTAGTTAGAAATAATAGATATAATTAAGTGAAGCTTTTCCGGGATCACCCCAAGGAAGATTTGGCTCAAGAAATCCTGTTGGGAGACAAAGAGTGTAAATTCTCCTAACTAGACACGGTCTGGAAAAGTTTGTAAGGAGATATTTGGTCTCTCGCTACCGTAGTCCCCTTCTCAGTTATCTATTATTATCTTTAATTATTACTGGGATTATATGTTATATTTTACGAGGCCCTCCCCCCACCCCCCCCCCCCCCCCAGTCGGGCCAGTCGTCACAATCTATCATTTTTAGTTTGACAATGTGCTTCCGTGTCGTTATGGTCTCCAATTTGGCCCAAGAAGATACAAGGAAAACCGATTTTTGTCTCTAAATGCTGTACACAACACTGTGCTTGTTTGTGTCATTTACCATCTGTATTCCAGATAACTACGGCGCAGAGTCTTCAGCTGTAATGGAAAATTTCTCCGGATAATGTTCTGAGTACCAGTGTAGTATTGCTTCTTCTCAAGTAAGAAGTCAATGAGTTCTCTTGTGGTGAAAGGCCTATCAGCAAATAAATTATGTCCTGTACCCAAAGCCTGTATTAGGATCTGAAAAATCTTGACAGCTTGCCCACTGTTTGCATCCACTTCAGGATCATATCAAGTATTAGGACCAAAATATGTGAACATGTTCACCACATATCCAGTTGCTGAATCACATAAACCAAAGACTTTTATGTGATATTTGCTTGGTTTACTTGGATTATACTGCTTATATTGTCATCTGTCTTTATACCCTATTACCATTTCATCCAAACTGAGATTTTGGAATGGGTAAAACGCACTCTGAAATGTTTGCAACAACATGTTCATAAAAGGTTCAATCTTTTCTTTTCTTTGTGAATTTTCATCAGAGGCATGAAGCATTGTATGATATAATGCTTCAAATCTACTGCTTGAAAACATCTGACGAAACCAAGGAGTATAAAATTCTGCAGATGTAGACCAGTAGTCAAGAATGCATGGTCTTTTCTGAATCCCAATATTTATTAGGACAGCAATAAACTTATCAAGTTCATGGCGTGTGACTTCGGTCCACCAAGAATACATTGAATATTGTTTCGCAGGGTTATTTTGAATACATTTGAGTCTGGCATAATCATTGGTGCACTCGCACATGAAATCTTTAACCTCATCTGTAAACAAAACATTGAAACATTTCAATGGGGTTGACAGGTCAAGCCCCTCAGTCACATCTGGTGTTCTCTTTGGACAAAATAAATCGAAATGCATTTTGTGTCATGCCCTCAGCAATTTATAACCACTTTGGAAAATCTTGTGAGGATGCACTTGCCTCTAGACTTGTGGCAGTTCTCGTAGCTTTACTGTTGGTCAGAATGGGGTTTTTTACCCCTTCTTTTTCCTAGCCGGTGTTTAGAAGAAGAATCTCGCTCCATTTTGTTTGTAAACAAAGGATTAGAAATGGATATAAAACACACAATTTTAGCTTCACACATTTTTCATTCGCTCACAAACGTCCACAAACATGTGCCGGATGTAATGAAATGATTTAAAACCGACTAGTTGCCAGGTATTTTATAATTTTTCGTTCAAATTCGACATATATCACCTTGGCACGTGGTGCGTCCTGGGTATCACGGAAGGAGTATCTGGCGCGCCACATGCCCGTGTTGGCAGAATGAGTTGAGACCTTTTTCTTCAAGGCATTTAATTAGTTTATCATAATGAACTCTTTTAACAGACTTCTTGAAGTCTATAAAGCACATATTTTTAATAAATATATTTTTGTGTAATCTGCTCATTTTTCTGCCAACATTTTTATACAAAATATTGTTTCAATTGTTCTTCTGCATTGTCAAAAGCCAAACTGTCCTTTCTGTATGATCTTGAGTATTATTTTAACCATGTGCTTCATCAGGCTCGTTGTTAAATAGTCTGAACACTCCACTGTCCTGTTATGTGTTTGTTTGACTTCTTGCTTGAACATGTGCAAGGCCCTTTAGAGTATCACAAGAACTGGATGAGTACAAACATCACTTTGATAAGGTTTCTTTCCTGCACATATTCTTTAAGGGCATCCACGGTAGTGAAAATTGAGTTTCAAGTATAAAATATTGATTGTTTACTTTTGAGCTTTTTTTATTAAATAATCACCGAGGAATCCATTAAGCAAGGTTTTATGATATAAAATATGCATATGATGTGTCAAAAAGCATATTTTCCGAATCCCCCTAAGATATGTTTTGCAAATTTGTGCAGAAAATGCAAGATTTGACTCTCAATAATACCTTAAATATGCTGTCAGCATCATGGAGTATGTGGTATCGATGAAAAGGGAATGTCTTTATCTCCCCAATTATAGTAAATTCGAAACCTTTCTTTCTCATAGCTCTGCGTGATTTGACATTCAAAACACCTCTTATTTTACTCTAACTTCCTTATAAGGAGTGATCACACAATGACCTCATTCCCTCATTCATGACCCATTCACATTTATGTTTTTCATTGGTCATAACAACGCGCTGATTGACCAGCAATATTCCGGTGATAACAACCACAACTTCTGCCATAAACAGAATAAGTCTTTGCTCAGTGTAATGTGATGTTTTTCATCGACAGTTCTCTCTTGATTACAGTATAAATTGCAGCAAGCGTAAATTTGTGTCATTAAAAAAGGTCAAATTCAGTGTCATTGTCGCCATTGGAGAGTAAAACTTTGGTCCATCAGCCAGTGCAGAAATAAAAAAGCTAGGTTAAGCATCTGCAAAAAACTCAAAAGTGGCCAACAGCCAGAAATATGAGGTTGACAATCTTGTAAAAAGAAGAAAAATTAGACAAGAGGCAAAACAAAGGCAGGATAGACCCACGTAAAACTAAATTTCCAAACAAAATTGAAATTTAAAAAAAAATAATACGAATCACAGCACAGCTAACACGCATGAAAGCCTTAATTTCAAACAGAGCGGTAATCACGACAGCACTAAATGCTGAATCCCTGAAAGAAATTAATACAATCACCCTATAGATCAACGACAATAAAACATAAAATGTCCCCTTTCCAGCCGCCCGCAAGAGAAACAGAAAAGAAACATATGCATAAAAGAAGCGAGATTTGCCCAACAAAGATAGGACCATCAACCATGACGTTACAAAAACATCACTTATTTGAATCGACCATGAGCATCCAATGCATCGTTCCACGCAATATCAAGGTGGATAATGTAGTAATCAGCAAACGTGTTGATGTAATCTGAAGACGTTCTCGTAACTCGTTCACTAAGTATTCAGTTAACTAGGAATCTTGGAAATGAATTCAACGTCGAAAATGTTTGACTTTCACTCATGTAAGACACATTGTAGAGACGGTGTCAATATATAATGTTCACGACGAAATGTTTTTTTTTGTTGTTGTTTTTTTCTTTGAAAAACGAGTGACCGAATAAACTGATGAGGTGACCTTGTCAATGTCCTAACGGTTTGATGTAGTACTTCCGAGTCCACTTGTTCAGCGAAACGACCTCCTCGTAAAATCCCAGATTCATATTTCTCATGTGAAGATATTCGTCAGATTGGTATAGCATCCCTCTCATGGTAAATAAGCGTGAACGATTTCGTCATGGATATAATTTTTTTTTCTGATCCTCAAGTAAGGTACCAGGTCTGGGCATGACCTAGTATACGAATAGTGCAAATTTTATATCAGCACGAAATTGTATTACAACAGCTGTCTCTGCATAAAATGTTCCCTGTTGAACTTCCCGATATTGTCCCAACGTAGGACTCTGTCTGTAAATAGCTTGAGCAACCTTCATATGTCCTTCAAATCCAACGACGAGCCCCCATATCTGTGGTGGGGCGCTGTTTGAATATATTGTGTGTTCGTTTATTATTATTTCAGGTAAATTGCTACCCCTGTCCACAGTTGAAGTATATGTTGATTATGTTAATGTATATTTGATTGCTCCTGCTGTTGTTCATAATAATGCTCGTTACCCCGTTACATCCAGGGTGAAATCTCCCAACGATTATAGTTTTTTTCCATATTCCACAACATACATGCAGGTTCTTTAACTGACCCATTCACCAATGAGGAACTAAAACAGTCTTCCTTTTTGAAACGAACTCGACATCCTTTAATAACTTATATCCCTTGCAGCATACATAAGCGTTCGTCACGATTAATCCTTATTTATAAAACCTCATCAATACAGATTAATCCTATTCCAAGAGTATTCATTCTTTTGTACAAACCATATCCTTTCATAAAGGTGAACACTTCGTAATAGGTTCCCATTGGAACTTAAAAGAAAACACAGCCAAAAACAGCTGTCACAAAGCTCAAGGCTTTCCTCAACACCTTGGACATAAACATTATAATAATCTTCTACGTCATTCTTTGGTGCGCCTCATTTTCAATATTCCAAATAGTGCCACATTTATCAGCACTGACTCAAACTCTATAAATATAACATGTGGTGTGCATGGGCAGACACCACAGGAGGCATCACAGAAGAGTTGGCCATTCGAAAAGCAGCAGCTGGGAGACTTCTTCAGGCCATAAATTGAGGATTCCTCAGCAAGATTTAGGCTGGTAAGAAAACAAAGATGGCTCTATACCGCTCCAGTTATGTCCCGGTCTTGACATATGGATGCGAGTCATGGGCAATGACTACAACCCACAATAGCCAGATCCAAACCTCAGAAATGAGGTATCTGAGGAATGTGGTTTAAGTAACAAGAAGAGACATTGTCCGCAACCAGACGATACGTAAATGCTTAAAATCCCACCCCCTGCAGACCCAAGTAGAACAGTCCCAACTAAGATGGTTTCTCTATATCTGCAGAATAGGAGAAGATCGGCTACCACGACAAGCATGGAAAACAAAGAGTCAGGCATCCAGACCCCCAGGACGACATAGAGTCCGCTGGGACAACAACATTAGACAATCTTTGAAGGACCGAGGACTAGAATGGAACCAGGCCAGGAGGAAGATAGCCGATAGGATAGTCTGGCGCTCTCTTTTCCAAATCTCTACACCTCACGGTAGAAGGGGAACGACTAAGTAAGTAATTATATAGTGACTAGCATTTAATATCATATTGAGTAAAACGATAGACACCGACAATCAATTAGCTAGTAATGACAGGCGATATTTGTTAAGGGCGCATAGTCATAATTAAATTATAACTGACATTGTGCGCTGAGTGTTTTACCGGGTCGGAGGGAGGAAAGGCGGCATGCTTTTACCAAACCCGTACTCGTTAAGCGACCCGCGATAGTATAAGCTAAGATACCGTGTGCCTTTTAATTTAATTAGGTGACGGAGAGGATAATTAGGTGACGGAGAGGATAAGAGATCATACCTTACGCTTGAAAGCATAGAATATTGACATTTTGGTTAAATGTTTTGTTTTCTTCCTAATATAGTGCTTGATCAAAACCCAGCGGCCAGCGGTTTCTCTTGTGGTTCTTTCCTCAATTACTGAAGGAATAATAGTTGTCTTTTTTTTTTTTTTGTTCTTGGCGTTCGTCCCCGTACCGGTGTGAACAGGAATTGCCAGGGCGACACACTAACATTTTTTAACTGTAAATTCGAGTAACGGGACTTACCAAATACCCAGAATTTTATCAACCCGCTGTGGCAATATACATAACATTTTTCCCGACTTCTGACAGTCGTTCACCCAAGTGGATTTTATCCAGGAGAATACGCTGCTTCATAATCGGCACTCACCCAGAGCAAGCCGATAGGATTATCATCATCATCATGATTAACACTTTTAGCAACCATATGTTTTCCTGCTGTTTACTGGGAATGCCATATCTCAGAGAGTTCCGGCATTAACTATTCTAGGTGACAATTGTGTATCCAGAAACCTACCACTAAATTAGGCGTTCCCCGTGTAAAACTTAATTATTATTGGAGGCACTGGGGCCCGTCTCGGATGATACCAACTACTGGACTTTATATGCACATTCATGGATTATTCGTCCAAAAAATTGTTTCACCAGATTAGGTAAGGAGCGAATGAGTGGCCACGTATAACAGAAAGAGAAAGAGAGTGAAATATTTTCTTTTGTTACAGGAAACATTGCACATGCAAACTTGTTTTTTTTAACTATTGTTAATTTTTTACTGGATATCATTTTAGTGGGAACTTGTTCTTTTCTTTCCTGTCTATTCTATACCCTAGTGTTAATCTTTGACCTTTTTGTGTTATTAACTTCCTTTGGAATCTTTTTTCCTCATCAAGGGGAAGGGCACTTATTGGGTTATTTTCCTTTGTCTGTAAACATGATTATATTGATTTATATATGTTTGATGTTGTAAAGTTTAAGTGATAATAAACTAAACAAAATTTAATTTAGTGTGTCGGTCAGACCCATATCCATTTACCATAGATTTCACGTTTGTGTGTCTTGTTGTCACATAATTGTGTGTGTGAGTGTTTAGTAAACTTATAATTATACTTATACTGAGTTTGACAGATCGTCTTCTTCTAAAGATAGTCGTATAGATAGGCTGGACTAGAGAAACTACTCATTCCAGAGACGGATCTTCACCTTAATCTATTCACTCGTGAAATCTATTCTAACACCTTTCTTTCTCATATACCCCACCTTCTACTCTACTCAGACGGGACAAAATAAATCTCTATACCTATCTAAAAATGTAGGACAGAATGGTTGCTCGTCCGCGGGATTTTCTAATTACGACAGATTGGGTTCTTGTTTCCTAATTTTGATCTAAATCGTAGTCTGGATAGAGTGCGCTGTGTGTGTTTGTTTTGTGAGTTAATGAATATTAATAATAATTATCTCCTAGACAACGTTCTTTTACTGTGTTCTGACCATACAAATTAGAAACGTGTTCTTTCCACAGCATCTTAAAGTACATAAAGTTAGGTTTTGATGATAATCCTTGTTGGAGATTTGTTATATAATAATTTTGGGAAAACATGAAAAGTGAAGACCGCTGGTACGCGTGAATGTTTTTCAATCACAAAATTTTTTTCTGAGCAGTGGAGTATGACCTTAGCAAAAGAAGAGCATTCTGGCTATCGCCAAGTTAATAGCCTTCTCTAACTCCAATAACTGACTTCAGAGGTGGCAGAGTGTAGTGGATATACAGGTGAAATTTTTTTTCCCGTAATATTAAAAAAAAAATTCCAAAGTAGTAATAGCAGTTTTTCAGTTGTTAGCCTGATCTACCATTTTTATGGTTTAAGTCGTCTTTGTTAGGAGCCTTAGCCAGTTAACAACAGCGATAGATTAGATCACTGTTACGCACATAATTTTTTCTAAAGACATTGTATAATCATTTTTTTAAAGACATTGTATAATCATTTTTCTAAAGACATTGTATAATTAGCTTGTCTGAATTGTACTCTTTAATTTTTTTCGGTCAAAGCTAGACAACCCTAGTTTGACTGTGATTACCATTTTTCAATGATGGTTACCTTCTCTTGTGACGGGACACGTCGGTCCATTTTTTGAGAACGATGTGTGATCATTCTCCTTATATGGTAGTATCGGTCAACTGTTTCTTGGAATGACTGAAACCAGTGTTGAGGTCTTTATTCCTGTCCATATAAGGCGCGATATATTACAAATCTTTATCTGGAATGTTCCCTACATCGTCTCGTTTGATTCTTGCTCAAGTGTATGCGTTCTGCGCATGTCCGGACGTTAGGTGTGTCTGGGAAGCTTTTCTTGTCGGAGAGTCGATGGAAAGTTGTGAAGCAGAGAGAACGCTTCTTGCGTCTCTGTGATTCTTGATAGGGAATTAGGAGCCCTATTGTGAGTTAGTTTAGCTTACAAGGTCCTTCCCTTGATAATTCAAAACGCCTGGAGGCGTGTGTTTTTGTGGTGTTGATTTCGAAACAAGGTAATACCTCATTTACATCTCAAATCTGTAATCTAACTTTATGTTTGACAATGGTCGATCTCTGCTCACTTATGAATTACAGAAATAGAGGTTCTTCTACTAGAAGTCACGCCCCAGGTATCTTCATACCTGAGATTAATATGTACACGGGTTATACTTAGCCCGAAGGACAGTTCTATGTTCTATGAACGTCGCTATGTCAGCGATTGCACCTACGTCGAGGTTAGACTTAGGAATGCCTGTGAAGGTCAGCTTGACCTATACTCCTGGAACGCCATCCTCGTGCGGACAATAATAGACTTATTTTGTACCTCTTATCTGCCAGCATCAGAGAGGAGTATTGATTATTATTTAATGAACATTGATGATATGCAGCTGACACTGTTGCAGGATTTTTTGATGAACCTTATGTATGCAGATCCATGAACAAAACTTTAGAATGCTGAATACATTGAACTATTGACGTCTATGACTTATGTAACGTATCTGTACTTGTGGCGTCAAATAAATGATGAAACGTCAAGAGCAGTTTACCCTTTTTATGACTTCGCATGTCATATTTCATGTGCTGTAACTCTGTAAACTACCTCACTACTATACATACAGCAACAACAAAAACCAGATAAGACACCCTACACTTCAACTATAATATACCTGGTGTCGATAGAGGTGGTATTGGATAGAGCTAAAGATTTACAACGTACTTGGACTTATACTTGCAACGTCCATAGTGGCCAGACAGTGTGGCCTTATAATCATTTGAGTAAGCATCACCTAATCTCACCCTTATCATTGTGGTGGCCAGAAGTTGGTTTAATCTGTTACCAGCACTCAAGGGGGTCAACAAACCCAAACAGCATACTTCATACAACATTGCAGTTTGAACTCACTTCCTTCAAGAAATATTTTGAAAGTACCCGGCGCTGCTCGACAGTTTATCGAGTTTTCCTGATTTAGAAGGACAAGTACCGATCAAGTCGATTTTCTGCTACTACAGCTAGAAGGTCAAGTGCCGATTGAAGCGATTTATTCATACTGCAGCTAGAAGGTCAAGTGCCGAGCATTGTAAGGAAGAAGGACAAGTGCCGAAACAACATTTCCGGTATCAGAAGCTCTTTTCCTGCGTCATGGCTATTTATGGGTGCAGTTGTCGATCAACGTTGGATCATTTATCCTCAGAATGCTGATCGCAACATGTTCTGCACCGTGCTGACGTTTGGACACATAGAAGTTAAGTGGCCTGTTTTGTTTGTGAACTGTGCCCTTATGTTCTAACTGAGCCTTCTATACTTTCACACACTTTTTGCTACATGTTACATGTTTACATGTTATATGTTATTTGTATATTTATATGTTTATATTTCAGCGGGCTGGTTGGGAAGGTGACTATCATAAGAAATACCACGTCATAGACGTCTTATGATAGCGTTCTTGTAGGAACAATTTCCTTAATTGGAAATTGTTAGCAATATTCATTGCTATTTTTGTTAGTTGTGACGATATGTGCAGTTTTGTTTTCGGTATAATTCCCGCATTCTTTAGTTTTGTTTTGATTTGTTTGTATTTGTAGGTCTCCTCTTTTCTATTATTCAGTTCTTTACACCATTTTTGTTTATACATTGTGACGTCATTTGTTTGTTTACATTTTTCGCATTTGTCATCACATTCTTTGTGATATTTTCTTTTAGTTTTCGCTGTTTATTTAGTTGACTTTTGCGAATGTTTTCGTATTGTCTTTGATCCTTGTTATTGTTTACATTGTCTTTGATCTTTGTTATTGTTTACATTGTCTTCGGTCTTTGTTATTGTTTACATAGTTCTTGCATAGTTAGCTTTCACTATTGTTACATATTTGCTCATGCACTATTGTTTGTATAGTGCACTTATCATAACTAACTGGTGGTTTTGCTTATGCACTATTGTGTAGTGCAGTTATGATAAATAACTGATGGATATATGGTTATGCACTAATTTGTGTAGTGCCCTGATGATTAAGAAGTGACTGGTGATATTATTATACATTTGATAATACAAGTTTGGTGTCAAAGACTTGTTTCCCACAGAGATTGGGATAAACATTGTGATTATACAAGAACTTTATTTAAGTCTTGTTACTATTAAGGTTGAAATAAGATAATTAATTATTTCAGGTTTTGGACTCATAATATTAGACATCATGTCTACACTTGAGTACTTTATTGAGCAAGGGAAATCCCTTGGTAAGACTGGTGATAAATTGGAAGAATATGCGATTACTCAATATGATAAAGCATTAAAGGTGGAAGAGAAAAAAATGGAAATGGAAACTGAGCAAAAGAAATTGCAGATGCAGGTGGATGAAAGGAGGTTCCAAATGGAAATGGAAAAACAGAAAAGAGAAGCTGAAGCTGAGGATAAAAGACTTGAAAAAGAGGCTAAAAATAAAAGATTTGAAAGAGAGGCTGAAGAGAAAAAGTTACAAAGAGAGGCTGATGAGAGAAAAGCAAAAATGGAGCATGAAGAAAAACTCTTAGCTTTGGAGTTAGAAAAGTTGAAATTGTTGAACACTGGTAATGCTAATGATGCAAATAAGGTGTCAGATAAGTTCAATGCAAGTACTTTTAAGATTAAGCTACCTGTATTCAATGCTTCCAGGGACGATATAACGTTTTATCTGGATAGATTCGAACGTGCATGTAAATTACATAACATAGATAAATCACTGTATGTTTATCAGTTGTCCAATTTACTTAGAGGTGATACTTTGAGTATGTTAAGTATGGTAGATGAGCCTGACAAGAACAATTATGAGGTTATCAGGGCAGTCTTGTTAAAGAAGTACCAACTTAACGAAGACGGCTATCGTCTTCAATTTAAAAATATGTTGCCAGATACTGGAGTTGAATTCTCTGAATTCATTTCAAAGATACGTCTTACTTTTTCACGATGGGTAAGCTGTCTAAGACAGAACATACATATGAAGCACTTACGGACTTACTACTTAGAGACAAGGTTATGTTTTCTGTCAATGAATCTTTTCTTTCTTTTCTTCATGAGCGTAAGCCTAAAAACATAAAAGAAATGGAAGAATACTGTTGCCAGTATGTCACTGCGCATCCTCACGTAACCATTAGCAACTCTAAAGTAAAAGAAGGTCTGCCAGTTGCTTCGGCAGCACCTTATGACCCAAATTTCATGCGTAAATTTCAGGGTAGCCAACAAAATTTTAATAAGAAGAGTAACCGTAATTATGCTCAGAATCATAGCAATCAATTTCAGGGTGATTCTTCTTCGCAGAACTGGAGACAAGCTGATACTCCACGGTATACTACTCCCAATAATTTTAGACATTTTCGCAAAGGTAGTCAGTATAGAGGAAACTATTTTTCGCGGAGACCTCAAAACCAATATAATAGACGTTCTCAACAGTATAAAAATGGTAATGACAGTTATGGAAACTGGAATTCAAACCAGGATAACAATTACAGTAGGGAGTTTAATGATAATTGCAGAGGCAATAATGGTCGCGGTAGATCACAACATAAAAGAAAGAGATATCAACAGGCAAACTCTGTACAGCAGGAGTCTCAGGGAGCATGTAAACAAGGTGATGATGATAAAAACTCTAGTGCTATCACATGTTCTGCCTTTGACTTTAGTAGGGCAACTAAATGTCCCCAATGCAGTACTTTGTTCGAACCGACTACCGTAACTACTTTAAGCTGTTGTCATTCTCTTCCCGCTCTTCTTGCTGTTGTTGCGCATGGCGGGAGAGGTTCTCTTATACTACATAAGGGTCTTGTAAATAGTAATCCAGTCTTAGTTTTATTTGATTCTGGATGTACTACTATTGGTGTTAGGCAATCACTTGTAAATCCATCCTGTGCTACAGGAAAGGTCATCAAATGTGTAACATTTGGTGGCACTTTGGAAAAGTATCCTACTGCCATAATACATATTTCTACTCCCTTCTTTACGGGAGATGTCCACGCGTGTCTCCTTCCAAACCCTATTGCGGACCTTATTATTGGTCGTATTCACGGAGTTAGGGAATGTACCCCACATCAGATTGCTGTTTGGGAGGAGCAAAACATTGAAGCTACCAATGCGGTGGTCACAAGAGCACATGCTCTGGATCCACCTCAAACTTCATTAACTGATAATAATGAAGTAGATAGCCAAAATAGTCACTTGATTATTTCACGTGACTCATTTATAAAATTGCAAGAAGAAGATCCTTCTTTACAAAAATTCTTCATTCTAGCAAAAAAAGGTGATCCAAATCAGAATACTAATAGAAAGTCTTGGATTTCTATGAAGAACGGCGTACTTGTGCGTATGGTACAAGACTCGACTACGTCCACTCATTCTCAAATTCTTGTGCCTAAGAGTATGAGATTGCAAATATTGCAACATGCTCATGACTCGCAATGTGCTGGACATATGGGTTTTTCCCGTACAAAGTCGAGGGTTCTTGCGGCTTTCTTTTGGCCATTTGTGAGCAAGGACATACGAATTTACTGTCGTTCTTGCAAAGTGTGTCAGGAGGTCAAATCGAAAGGACCACGACATGCTGCGCCTATCCAGGCTGCTGACATTCCTATTCGCCCTTTTCAGAAAATGGCAATAGATATTATCGGTCCTTTTAGGATTAAGTCGGCCAGAGGACATCAATTTATCCTTACATGTGTCGATATGTGCACAGGTTGGCCAGAGGCTATACCTCTCAAGAGCATCTCCACTGCCGATATCGCAGACGCTCTTTTGCTAATATTTTCTCGCTTGGGATTCCCCGGAGAAATATTGTCAGACCATGGCACTCAACTTATATCCGACACTATGTCACAGGTAATGTCTATGCTACATATTAAAAGGTCTCTCAGCAGTATCTATCACCCAATGTCTCATGGGTTAGTTGAGCGTTTGAATAGGACACTAAAAACTTTACTTGGGAAGATAACTGAGGATCATCCTCAGGATTGGGACAGGGTTTTATCCGCGGCTCTCTTTGCTTATAGAGAGGTCCCCAATGAACACACAGGGTTCTCTCCTTTTGAACTTGTCTTTAGCGCGCAACCGCGCGGCCCTATGTCTTTACTCCACGATCTTATCACTGCCGATAATATTAGCGATGAGACTCAATCTTCTTACGAGTATGTCATTGCTCTTAGGCAAAAGATCATCGAGGCATGCAAACTAGCAACTTCTTCATCCGAATTTGCTAAAGAAAAGGCAAGGCAGTTTGCAAATAAAAATAGATGTCTACGACAACTTTGTCCAGGTGACAAAGCACTCGTTCTTCTTCCGTCAAGGGAGAACAGACTTCTTATTGCATGGAAAGGTCCGTATGCAATAGTCTCTAAAATTTCCGATGTCGACTATGTTGTCGATATTGATGGAAAGCATAAAACTTTCCACATAAATATGCTCACGGAATTTCATGAAAGACCTGACTATTTGCAGCCTTTTTTCCAGGCAACGGACAATTCTCCAGTACCTCATGGTCATTACTCATCCCTGTCAGTTATACAGGATGAGGAAACTACTTTTTCTGATGTCAATCTTCCACTTCCTGTGATCCCACTTCATTCAACGGAATCTTGGAAAAACGTTTCCGTTTCTCCTAATCTTTCCGCTGAGGAACATCGACAAGTTTCTTCGATGTTACAAACATTTCAGGATGTCCTTACCGACATCCCGGGACACACGCATGTCATTGAACATGACATAATACTAACTGACCATAATCCTATCCGAGTCAGACCCTATCCGATACCTATCCATTTTCAGTCACAAGTCGAAAAAAAATTGGATTAAATGATACGATTGGAAATCATTGAACCATCCACTTCGGCATACTCTTCGTCTATGGTTATTGTTCGAAAGAAGGATAATAACATTCGTATTTGCGTGGATTATCGCAAATTGAACCAAGTTACGAAGTTCGATGCTGAACCTATGCCTTCATTGGAAGAGCTACTAAACAAACTTTCTAATTCTAAATTCTTTACCAAACTCGACTTATCGAAAGGTTATTGGCAAGTTCCTTTAACTGAACGAGCCAAATCTTTTACTGCTTTTTCTACACCTAGGGGTTTATTCCAATGGAATTTCATGCTTTTCGGTCTTAAGAACGCCCCTGCTACATTCGTACGCATGATGCGTCGAATTCTAGCATATCGTACAGATGTCATAGCATACTTAGACGATATCTGTCTGTTCAGTGATTCTTGGGAAGATCACTATTTGGGTTTATACGAATTGCTGTCTACTCTTCGCGAGTATAACATGACTGAAAAACCCTCTAAAGCCTTTACAGGATTTAGTGAGATTTCTTTCCTGGGTCATCGTGTTGGTCATGGTCTTTTAAAGACAGAGGACCACAATGTTTCAAAAATACTTAACATTTCTGTCCCTAAGACAAAAAAACAAGTGCGTAGTCTCTTAGGTTTGGTACAATTTTACGGACGATTCATTCCGAATCTGTCCTCCATTATGGCACCGCTTTCTACTTTATTGAAGAAAGGATCGCCTAATCTGATCCGCTGGTCTCAAGAATGTCAATCCTCATTGGACCAGATTAAAACTCTATTTTCATCTCCACCTATCATTAGGTTACCTACTATTGAGAAGACTTTTGTTCTTCGAAGTGACGCCTCGTCTAATGGAATTGGGGCAGCACTTATGCAGGAGTATTCTGATACTCTGCATCCAGTGATGTATATCTCTAGGAAATTAAATGCTGCAGAAAGGAATTACTCGGTTTTAGTCCGTGAATTATTGGCTATGGTATGGTCAATTCTCAAGTTGCAAAGATTCCTTCTAGGCGCACATTTCATTGTGGAAACCGACCAGAAAGCTCTTACTGCTATTCAGAGCAAAAACCTGAAGAGCTCGAGATCCACTCGATATGCCATAGCTCTTCAACCATTTCATTTCACGGTGCGAGCTATCCGTGGTTCGGATAATATGATGGCAGACATTCTGTCCAGATGCCCACACGATTCCACTTAATTCTACTGACATATATATATTTCCTGATATACAGTCCACTACTATAATGACATGTCAGCACATATTTTCTCACTTTTTGGGAATTTATAACATTGTACCATATAATTTCCTTTTTTCTGTTACTGATTTGATCATAACGGAAGAAGGCTTAGTTAGCAATATACGGGCCAAAAGCTCACATGGCCACATTTATATATTGTATTTTGATTACTGTATTAAGAGATTTAACATTTGTCTTAAAGATTTGTGTTATTGATATTTTCGCAGCACATCATTGACGTCTGCGAGATTATGTACATTGTGGAACCATGAAGTATATCAAGTCCTATCCTAATTTGGAGCGGATTATGTCCACATCTTCTAGTAACGATTATATCCATGTCTACAAGGAACAGCTGATTTATTTGTATTGATTAATAATGCATTGTATAATGTACTTTTTGTTTGAATATGTGTAATTCTATAGTGCGGTATATTAGTATGTGACACCGCTGTTTGCACAACACTTCATTGTGTAATACTATGATAATATATTTAATTTCATAGATTTATATGAGTATGATTTGGCTTGCATTACGATGTTGCCATCACTGTGGCGTATGTTGGTGGCACTTCCCTGAAATATACGTGTACACTTAGGGAAATATTTTCTCTAAAGATCTGAGATATAATCTCAGTTTCGCTCCATGCGTCGAGCTAGCCTCATATTAGGCATTATATCCGCGCATCATACGTGCGTTAGGAGCCTGTTTTTTCTGGCTCTAGGATTTAAAAAAAATGTTTCATTTTTTTCCGCGGGGGGTGCGGTAATCTGTTACGCACAGAATTTTTTCTAAAGGCATTGTATAATCATTTTTCTAAAGACATTTTATAATCATTTTTCTAAAGACGTTGTATAATTAGCTTGTCTGAATTGTACACTTTAATTTTTTTCGGTCAAAGCTAGACAACCCTAGTTTGACTGTGATTACCATTTTTCAATGATGGTTACCTTCTCTTGTGACGGGACACGTCGGTCCATTTTTTGAGAACGATGTGTGATCATTCTCCTTATATGGTAGTATCGGTCAACTGTTTCTTGGAATGACTGAAACCAGTGTTGAGGTCTTTATTCCTGTCCATATAAGGCGCGATCTATTACAAATCTTTATCTGGAATGTTCCCTACATCATCTCGTTTGATTCTTGCTCAAGTGTATGCGTTCTGCGCATGTCCGGACGTTAGGTGTGTCTGTGAAGCTTTTCTTGTCGGAGAGTCGATGGAAAGTTGTGAAGCAGAGAGAACGCTTCTTGCGTCTCTGTGATTCTTGATAGGGAATTAGGAGCCCTATTGTGAGTTAGTTCAGCTTACAAGGTCCTTCCCTTGATAATTCAAAACGCCTGGAGGCGTGTGTTTTTGTGGTGTTGATTTCGAAACAAGGTAATACCTCATTTACATCTCAAATCTGTAATCTAACTTTATGTTTGACAATGGTCGATCTCTGCTCACTTATGAATTACAGAAATAGAGGTTCTTCTACTAGAAGTCACGCCCCAGGTATCTTCATACCTGAGATTAATATTACACGGGTCATACTTAGCCCGAAGGACAGTTCTATGTTCTATGAACGTCGCTATGTCAGCGATTGCACCTACGTCGAGGTTAGACTTGGGAATGCCTGTGAAGGTCAGCTTGACCTATTCTCCTGGAACGCCATCCTCGTGCGGACAATAATAGACTTATTTTGTACCTCTGATCTGCCAGTATCAGAGAGGAGTATTGATTATTATTTAATGAACATTGATGATATGCAGCTGACACTGTTGCAGGATTTTTTGATGAACCTTATGTATGCAGATCCACGAACAAAACTTTAGAATGCTGAATACATTGAACTATTGACGTCTATGACTTATGTAACGTATCTGTACTTGTGGCGTCAAATAAATGATGAAACGTCAAGAGCAGTTTACCCTTTTTATGACTTCGCATGTCATATTTCATGTGCTGTGACTCTGTGAACTACCTCACTACTATACACACAGCAACAACAAAAATCAGATAAGACACCCTAGACTTCAACTATAATATACCTGGTGTCGATAGGGGTGGTATTGGATAGAGCTAAAGATTTACAACGTACTTGGACTTATACTTGCAACGTCCATAGTGGCCAGACAGTGTGGCCTTATCATCATTTGAGTAAGCATCACCTAATCTCACCCTTATCAATAACTGACAACAGGGAGGAGGTAACACAGTTAAATAAACATACATTTTTTGTTGTATTTTTCTCATAATTTGGTTAGGGAGCAGTGTATCTCTTTTCTTCTTCTTTCTCGGGTAAGTCGCAGTCAGTTAATTGCCATAGCTGAGCGTGCAAAACTTAGAGCAATCCTAAGAGAGGAAGCAAGGGAAAAAGGATTTCAAGGAGAACAAGTGCAGCTTTTGTCAACGAAGAACTCGACAGATATGACGCGGAGAAGAAGGAAGCAGAAACTTGAGAAAAGGAAGCAAAAGCTAGAGAGAAGGAAGAGCAGAAGAAGCTAGGCAGATAGAGAAAGCAAGGGTAGAGCGGCAATTGGAGCAGAAGAAAATTGAAGCGGAAATGGAAATTCGCAGAGACGTCGAACGAGAGAAGGAAAGACTACAGGAGGAACGAGTCAGACAACATGAGGAAAGAGATAATGAGCAACGGCGTCAGCACAAATTGGCGCTTAAGACCCTAGAGGTCTGTAGCAAAGTTGATTTTGCTGGGGAGGTTATGATGGTATCCTAACAAAGAATGAAATCGGTGTCTGCATAACCCGTGTGAGGTCAAGCACATGTAGGCCCCTGACTCTAAAAAATGATGATGATGAATTATGTGCAGGGAACCTAACGCTACCTCCCTAGATCTCATACGGTCACTCTTGTGGCTCTAGTGTATGGTGTATGATGTACCTAGTGTCTAGGGGAGAATTGAAATGATGGTACACAACACAAAAACACTTTAAGTTACTATGAGGAAGTGAATAAAACTTGTGGTTAAGTTTTTCTTTAAATTAATTTTTTTGCACAATTTATTTTGCCTGTCCAGTCATATCGTTTGGACAGGTCTTTGAAAATGAGGACAAGATAGTTTACATAAAAGTTTAACTAAACTTGTGTGGACAATCTGCCCAAATACTACAATGTTATTATATGTATTTCCTATTTGAATGTTCACAGCTTAAATTTATTCTTCTAAGAGAGAGAGTCACTGTGTATGAGGGGCTGTAATGTCATCATACCCCACAAAAGTCCTGAGTATGACTTGAATTACCAAGGTTTATTTAAACCGAAACTGTCAGATGTAACCAGGTCCTTAACATATCACCTGGGGTTTCTTGTTGAAAGATAGGATATTGTGTAGTTGCAGAAATATCGATATCACGTCACACACCCAAGCTCCTGCTGTTATCTCTTGACAGCATATGTAACGTGTAGGAGACTTCTTGGCGTAATCGTCACTCCTCAGGTTTCCTGTCACCAGCTGGCAACAGGAAACGAAACCTCACAAATCAAGAAATATAAACAAATGACGCTGACTTTGCAAAGAAATGGCCTCAGTTTCCTCTGCTCAGTCCAGACTGTGAAATACTCATATAGTTATTTACTTTACTTTTAAATTTAAAACAGCTGTTCTCGGCGTATCTGAATAAAATTACAGTTCAACTGGCAATGAATAGTGAAAGCTTTTTGCTAATATTTAGTAGCACTGGCCAATCGAAAGCTTGCGACTACCAGAATTCAAATGCAGTTTTTGAAAAACTAAAATAATTCCAAACATACTCTGCGTCTGGTAGTCGATTGGCCAGTCCGCTTTAGTTATGCCAATGCAAAACGATGTTAGTTTTTGGTAACAATTTACCTACCGCTCCCCTCTCCTTCTATACTCTTGTTACCCAAGCTAATTTGAATTTCCTCAATGCCTCTCCTCTAAGCCGGTGTCCCCACTAACGTTAAAAAAAACAAGCAGAAACAAGTCCGTCTGGTCGTGCGTCCGTAGACATTTAGTATTTTCTCAACCATTTGGGTAATACTGGGACTATCATATTATTTAAAACACATTCTTGCTCAGTGAATTCTAAGCTATACTACCATATATTTTTTATGTTCAGTTTCATTATGGTTTTAGATTTTCAATTTTGTCACCGGTCATCGTCAAATAAATATTTTTCACCAGACGGCCATCTTCCCCTCTCGCTATCTCGCCAGCATGTATTTTTCAAATAACTAACTTGTTTTTGTGACGTCAGAAACATTACCGCGAGGAGGCAATAAAATTGTCTGCGTGTTTTGCCTCTCTTGGCTTTGTCGCAACGTGTATATATGCATGACAGAATGTGTCAGGCTAAGCGGGGTTGTGCATGGCGGGTTAAGAACTGGCGTTAATAATTTGTATTGTATCGCGTAACACTACCAAAAAATGTAAGGATTACTACAAAATTTGCGTTAAAGTTGACAGAATACGTTAATTCAGATAGTTATTTTGCGGCACACTTCCTCCAAATCGTTAATTGTAAGTCTTGCCACAGTCTCTATCAAATCGGGCAAAATGTTAAAATGTACGTCACAAGGAAAGCGAGTAGGTTTAAACGGGGAGGGGGGAGTCGGTTCTAAGCCGTTCCATGGCACAAAATTCAACGCTATGCTGGCGTGTGAGAGCATCACCGTCAGACAGAATAGGGCTGTTGTATTTATTATCCTTTTATGACTAAAATCTGACTGAAATGAGCGATTATTCTCGCAGATTTTACTACACACCTCCCATCTTAAAACATGCAATCATTAGCAGGTTATAATATGCGAGATAACTTAGCTCAATGAAGTCTTACGCATTTTTCTGATCTTCATCATAAGGATGTCTGCTCAAAAAGTCTGCACCTACGTTCCGAGGGCCGGGAATGTATTCTATCGGAAATGAGTATGGCTGCAATAACAAGGACCATCTCAGTAATCTGGAATTTTCATGCTTGGCCTGTGACAGGAATACGAGTGGTGAATGATCCGTTTGGACCACAAATGTCCTGCCATATAAATAAATCTGGAATTGTTTTTAATCGCCCATATCAAAGCCAGACATTCTTTTTCACTTGTTGAATAATTTTTTTCCGCCTTGTTCAACTTGCAGCTTGCGTAAGCGACTGGGTTCAATTCCCCATCCTGTGAGGAGGACCTTTGCAACAATGTAGCGCCTAGGCCCACATTGCTTGCGTTACTTCTCACGATAAATTCTTGATTCAAGTCAGGCAATTGCAATACTGGCTTGCTTGTAAGTTTCTCTTTTAACTCCTGGTAAGCCAATTCACACTGTGCTGATCAATTTATTGTATCTGGTTGACCTTTGCGAGTTAAATCCGTCAGAGGAGCACATATAGAGTTAAAATTTTTGATGTACTTTTGGTAGAAACCACACAACGACACGAAAGATAGCACATCTTTCTTTGTTTGTGGCCTAGGGGCTCTTTTCAGTTTCTCCAGATTCTTGGGATCAGGGGTCATACTACCCTGGTGTACAGTGTGTCCCAAGAATTCCAACTCTTTACAACCAATACAACATTTTGTTGGCCTAGCGGTTAAGTTCGCCTCTCTAAGTCTATCAAACAGCATATTCAAAGAGGTAACGTGTTCCTCAAATGTTTCCGTAGCAATGAGGATATTGTCCATAACATTCGAAATACATGGATTTTTCAGGGGATCCAATAATTTTCGCATCATCCCTGAAAACACACTCGGGGCATTTTTCAACCCAAACGGTAACATGTTGAAATCATAATGACCTTCAGAGGTGCTAAATGCTAAATAAGGTCGAACCTCAGGCTTTACTGGAATTTGGTAATAGCCTTTGCTAAGATCCACCTTAGAAAAATATTTTGCATTGCTCAGCCTGGCAAATAGTTGAGTAGTATCAGGTAATGGATCCACCTGACCTTCTGTGACAGCATTCAGTTTCCTGTAATCTATGCACAGTCTATGTTCTCCCGATGGTTTCCGCAACAAAACCACACAGGAACTATAAGGAGACTCACTGTGAGAAATAATCCCTTCTTGTAACAAATAATCAATCTTCTCTTTCAAAGCTTTTTCCTTAGCGAAAGGAATAGAATAGGGCCTCATACAGATAGGTGCTGGGTCTAGTAGTTTCATATCATATTCCAACAAATTAGTGTGCCCCGGTTTATCCGTTAACACATCTGTATGTTTCTCAAGAACCCGTTGAACCTTCTCCCTCTGTCCTTTTGTCAGGTGATTACTGATCTTCACCTGTGCAAACGTTTCACTGGGTTTCAGTGCATATTCGAATGAGGAGAGAGGGTCATTTTTCATTTCGGTTGCAATAGACAAGGCCAATAGGTGTGTTCCTTCCTGGATTTGTCTGTCCAGATATTTCTTCAAAAGGTTCACATGATAGACTTTTTCCTTTCCCTTTTTGTCTATCTTATAATTTGTTCTGGATACCTTTTCCAAAACTGTATATGGCCCTTGCCATCCGATCTGAAGTTTATTGTTGCTGCCTGGCAATAGAAGAAGTACCTTCTCCCCTACTGCAAGTTCCCTATCCTTAGCTTTCTTATTATAGTAAGCCGCATGCTTTTTCCTGGCTTGTCTCAAATTATCATTTGCCAGTTTCCAACTAGTTTTTAAACGAGTGGTCAGTTCGTTCACATATTGATAAGATGAGGTAACAGTCTCCTCTGCCTTCTCATCTGTCCAGGTCCTTAACAAAGCTTCTAAAGGACCTTTTATTGGCCTCCCAAATAACAGTGTTGCGGGTGCCATTCCGGTTGAATTATGTGGTACTTCCCGGTACGCAAACAATGCAGCGGGCAAGTAGTGGTCCCACGTATCAGGTTTCTCATGTGCCAACTTCCTCAGGATAGAAATGAGAGTCCCATTGAACCTCTCTACCTGGCCGTTCCCTTGGGGGTGATACGGACTACAATGAAAGTGCTTGGCTTGAAACAACCTGAAAACCTCTTCAGTTAGCTTCCCTTGAATTGAGAGCCATTATCAGTCAAGATTTGATGCGGGAATCCTAACCGTGTGAATATCGTAAGTAATGCCTCTGCCACATGTTTTGAATCGATTGATGACAGGGCTACCGCCTCTCCCCACATAGAACAAGTGTCTACCAGAGTAAGAATGTAACTGTTCCTCCTCTTGGTCCGAGTGAGAGGTCCCACAATATCCACTGCAACTCTCTCAAAAGGGGTTCCCACAATGGGCATTTCCCCAAGAGTTGCTGGAGCAGTCCAATGCTTTGGAGCTACTCTCTGGCATTCGGGACAGGATTTTACATACCTCTTTATGTCTTCCGTTATCCCTGGCCAGAAATAATGACAAGCTATACGCTGTCCTGTTGCGCTAATCCCCATGTGACCACTGAAGGGGATAGTATGACCTAACTCCATCACTTTCTCCCTATGTAAACTAGGAAGGACCAGCTGTGCGTGACCAGCTGAACCATTGCCGGCCTTCCTATATAACAATTTATTCTTCATATAGAATTCTCCTTTATTAGGAGGAGTATGGCTCTTTGGGAGTTTCTTATAGCACGGCTTCAGTGACCTATCTTTAGCCTGTGCCTTTCTCATCTCCTCTGGATTAGTATTTATAGGTTCATCTTCTTCCTTTCTGGATTGTGATCGGGTCTGGACTGTTGCCATGACCACAGGTCTCTTGGGATTCCCCAAGAAGACATATCTACACCCAAATATCAGAGGGTAGATTTGTTCATTTAACACTGCTGCCTTGATTACTCCTTCCACATATCGCGTCTTTAATTAATCAGGGCGATGGGAAGTGTCATGGTCGCTACGTCCTTGGTTGCAGCTTGGATCTCCACTGTTTCTGTGGTACATTGATCTGCCTGCACCAGGTGAGAACTCACAACTGAATCAAAATTCAATCCAGTATCATACAAACACCTTATGGTGACTCCATTACATATCACCTCTTCACACACTGGGGGGTGGTAAGGTTCCTGCTGTTCAGTAGAGTTGACCTTTACTCCCTTTCTCCCCGTTTTCATTGCAGCGAAATTTGGAGTTTTCCTTCTACAATTTTCGGTGTTATGGTTGTCCATCCTACAATGTTTACAATACAATCTACCTTTATGAAAAGGTTTTCTTTCATCATTCTTTTTGTCATTGAAATGTGAGATTATATTTTTAAAATCATTTCGAGGCCTATCAAAGTTCTGCTTATTTCTGTTTTCAAATTTATTATGGTTTTGAGCAGCCTTATACTGATCTACTGGTTTCTTCTTGATACCAGCTACCTCTGCCTGGGCTGCCTGATACCTCTCAGCGACATTTATGATCTCACCCAGCCTCTCCGCGCCCTGTTCCATGAGAAATTTTCTCATGTCTAGAGCCATGGACTCTCTGATCTGTTCAATGAGTATCATCTCTTTGAGATCTTGGGTTTTCCCCAAAGAAGCCCATTTCTCCATATACGTCTCCAACCGGGCGGAGAACTGGTGATAGGTCTCACCCGACAGTAGCCTGGCATTCCTAAATTTCTTTCTATAAAACTCTCCGTTCTTTTCGTATCTTAACAGAAGAGCCTGCTTCAACATGTCATAGCTGTCTTGGTCATCCCTGCTCATTTTAGAAAACACTTCATAAGCTGTTCCCCGAAGACCCTGAGACAACTTTAACCCCATTTTCTCTTTCTAACCCCTAAGTAGTGGCTAATATTTCGTATCTGCTTAAATACGACTCAATGTCATCAGCCTTTTCTACAAAGTAATCTAAATGGAACCTCATGGCTGATGAGGAGGCCCCCTGGCTTGCAGCTGAGTCGGAAGTGGATGGGCTAGTTCCATTTTCAGGAGCATGGCTTTGCAGCTCTAACTCCCTTAGTCGTATCTCATGTTCTCTTTGTAATCTTTTATCTTCCCTTTCCGCCTCCAATCTCCTTTCTTCTTTCTCTCGTTCCGCCTCCAATCTCCTTTCTTCTTTCTCTCGTTCCGCATCCAATCTCCTTTCTTCTTTCTCTCGTTCCGCCTCCAATCTCTTTTCTTCTTTCTCTCGTTCCGCCTCCCTCTGTAGACGTTTTTCCTCCTTCTCAGCCTCAAGTTTCTTTGCCTCAGCCTCAAGTTACTTTTCCTCCAACTGCAGCCTCTTAATCTCAGCCTCCTTATCAGCCTCTAATTTCTTAGTCTCCCTAGCATCTTCTAATTGCATTTTCCTTTCCTCAGCTAACCTATGTTCTTCCCTAGTAATAAATTTATCACATTCTGAGGTGACATAGTCAATTAAGATTTGACCCTCCATATTCATTTCATTTGCAGTCTGAACAGCCGCAGATCGAAACTTGGCCAGATCTGCCATTCTGATAAATGCAAAATGTTCTAACAAAGTTTCTAAATAAGTATAATTTTTATCTACTTAAATCTGGGTTCTGACAGTTTCTTGACTTCCCAAATCTTGGGCAATAATGATTATGGGGATTCCCTGGGATAATAGAATGTTGTTTATGCTAAGACCCAGACGCCAATGTATGGAGTACTAGGAGAAATTCAAATCCCGGACGAGCCCCCAATTTATGTAGCAAAGTTGATTTTGCTGGGGAGGTTATGATGGTATCCTAACAAAGAATGAAATCGGTGTCTGCATAACCCGTGTGAGGTCAAGCACATGTAGGCCCCTGACTCTAAAAAATGATGATGATGAATTATGTGCAGGGAACCTAACGCTACCTCCCTAGATCTCACACGGTCACTCTTGTGGCTCTAGTGTATGGTGTATGATGTACCTAGTGTCTAGGGGAGAAATGAAATGATGGTACACAACACAAAAACACTTTAAGTTACTATGAGGAAGTGAATAAAACTTGTGGTTAAGTTTTTCTTTAAATTAATTTTTTTGTACAATTTATTTTGCCTGTCCAGTCATATCGTTTGGACAGGTCTTTGAAAATGAGGACAAGATAGTTTACATAAAAGATTAACTAACATTGTGTGGACAATCTGCCCAAATACTACAATGTTATTATATGTATTTCCTATTTGAATGTTCACAGCTTAAATTTATTCTTCTAAGAGAGAGAGAGTCACTGTGTATGAGGGGCTGTAATGTCATCATACCCCACAAAAGTCCTGAGTATGACTTGAATTACCAAGGTTTATTTAAACCGAAACTGTCAGATGTACCCAGGTCCTTAACATATCACCTGGGGTTTCTTGTTGAAAGATAGGATATTGTGTAGTTGCAGAAATATCGATATCACGTCACACACCCAAGCTCCTGCTGTTATCTCTTGACAGCATATGTAACGTGTAGGAGGCTTCTTGGCGTAATCGTCACTCCTCAGGTTTCCTGTCACCAGCTGGCAACAGGAAACGAAACCTCGCAAATCAAGAAATATAAACAAATGACGCTGACTTTGCAAAGAAATGGCCTCAGTTTCCTCTGCTCAGTCCAGACTGTGAAATACTCATATAGTTATTTACTTTACTTTTAAATTTAACACAGCTGTTCTCAGCGTATCTGAATAAAATTACAGTTCAACTGGCAATGAATAGTGAAAGCTTTTTGCTAATATTTAGTAGCACTGGCCAATTGAAAGCTTGCGACTACCAGAATTCAAATGCAGTTTTTGAAAAACTAAAATAATTCCAAACATACTCTGCGTCTGGTAGTCGATTGGCCAGTCCGCTTTAGTTATGCCAATGCAAAACGATGTTAGTTTTTGGTAACAATTTACCTACCGCTCCCCTCTCCTTCTATACTCTTGTTACCCAAGCTAATTTGAATTTCCTCAATGCCTCTCCTCTAAGCCGGTTTCCCCACTAACGTTAAAAAAAAACAAGCAGAAACAACAGTCCGTCTGGTCGTGCGTCCGTAGACATTTAGTATTTTCTCAACCATTTGGGTAATACTGGGACTATCATATTATTTAAAACACATTCTTGCTCAGTGAATTCTAAGCTATACTACCATATATTTTTTATGTTCAGTTTCATTATGGTTTTAGATTTTCAATTTTGTCACCAGTCATCGTCAAATAAATATTTTTCACCAGACGGCCATCTTCCCCTCTCGCTATCTCGCCAGCATGTATTTTTCAAATAACTAACTTGTTTTTGTGACGTCAGAAACATTACCGCGAGGAGGCAATAAAATTGTCTGCGTATTTTGCCTCTCTTGGCTTTGTCGCAACGTGTATATGTGCATGGCATAATGTGTCAGGCTAAGCGGGGTTGTGCATGGCGGGTTAAGAACTGGCGTTAATAATTTGTATTGTATCGCGTAACACTACCAAAAAATGTAAGGATTACTACAAAATTTGCGTTCATGTTGACAGAATACGTTAATTCAGATAATTATTTTGCGGCACACTTCCTCCAAATCGTTAATTGTAAGTCTTGTCACAGTCTCTATCAAATCGGGCAAAATGTTAAAATGTACGTCACAAGGAAAGCGAGTAGGTTTAAACGGATGGGGGGGGGGGGGAGAATCGATTCTAAGCCGTTCCATGGCACAAAATTCAACTCTATGCTGGCGTGTGAGAGCATCACCGTCAGACACAATAGGGCTGTTGTATTTATTATCCTTTTATGACTAAAATCTTACTGAAATGAGCGATTATTCTCGCAGATTTACTACAAGGTCCGAAGTCGTGGTGCTGCGACTAGCTTCAGCAACAGAGAGTCGTCATCACCTCATTCACTCATAACTGGTCAGTCCAGTACTTAATCTCATCAAATAGCAGCTATGTCTTTTGCCCTGGAATCCTTCCCAAGCCTTAATGAGAAAATTGACACGTATCTAGAAAAATTTGGGACAATGGCAACACTGTATGGATTAGAAAGTTCGCGATAGTGTTTGAAGCTTTTCCATGCTTAAAGGTAATGCGTATGATGTGTATATAACACTGGGAAGGAGCCATCAAGATAACTACGACATGTTGAAGAAAGCTTTGCTTGAGCGTTTCGAAACGAACGCTCGCAAATTTTTGCAACTGTTCCAAAACAGGTGGAAGGAAGGAACTGAGACATTTCACCAGTTCTCTTCACGTCTGAGGGGATATTTAACGAAGTGCCTGGAGCTTTCAGAGCTCCCTTGCACTTTTGAAGGGTTAGAAGAGTTTATTTTAACCGAGTAAATAAACAGGACTTTATCAAATGAAACCCGTAGATTTCTTGCTGAACAAGGAGCTGTAAAGCTGGAAGACATTCTCAGTAAGTCTGAGCGTTACATAAATGCATTAACAGAGAGGCCAGGCCCAAAACGCAAACCGACAGATGAGCCTTCTCGAAAAAATAATATAGAGCAGCCTTCCAATTCTTCTCCTCACCAAAACCAAAGAGAAACTGTACCCCAGAATCCTGCTCATGAAAAATCGAAATTCTACAAAAACAGGTACCCCAGCAACAACCATGATCAGCCCAACCGTCCTGCATGGCAATGCAGCCAGAAAGGGCAAGACAAAGGGACATCTGATTTGGGCAAACATACCGTGCCTAACCGCATCGTATGCTTGCAGACAGACTCGCAAAAAGTATTAATGTCAGTGATTCTCAACCTGAGGGTGAGTGACCTTCAACTCGAGGAACTGTTATTTTGAACGGGACTTGACCCTATTGTCTGTTTGATACAGGTTTGAGTTTTGACTGTATTGTCGCAAGGCATTTGGTCAAACCTGGTCAAGAGACAGAAGAAACCGTCAAAGTATGTGGAGTTTTGAAAGGTGATGCACCCATAACGCTTCCCATCGCACTGGTGGAGATACACTCTGATTTCGTCAGAGGTGTTATCAAAGCGGCTATAATGGATGATCCGATCTACCCAGACATACTTGGTTGTAGATATGTGATCATAGGGAGATAAAAAGAGCCGATTGTGGCAACGGTAACCACAAGAGGGCAAACCAAGAAGGAACGGGAGCCTGCAACTAATATGTTATCTATGGAACTAAAAGAGGCGCAACAAAAGGCCCCTACATTGGAGCCCTTCTTTAGGAAACTGCCCATGGCCAAGGACCCCAGACACAACGGAGACATCTTTTCTAAGGATGGAGTGCTGTATCGAAGAAAGGTGACCCTGAACAGGGACATAACCAGCCCCTAGTACCGACGCAGTACAGAGACCAAATCTTAGAAATGGGGCACTCTCTTCCATTTAGCGGACATATGGGACAAAACGCCACTATTCAGCGAATATCGACTCACTATTGGTGGCCAGGAATGAACACTAATATTATTAGACATGTGAAATCCTGCGCCAAGTGCCAACGTGTGGCACCCAAGCATTGGACACCCCCAGTTCCCATAGGAGAAATGCCAATTGTGGTGACACCATTTGAACGGGTTGCAGTCAACATTATAGGACCCATAGAAAGGACCAAAAGAAGGAACAGGTTTATCCTGACCTTAGTCAACACATGCACTATGTGGGCTGAAGCTATTCCGCTAACATGCACGGATTCCATGCATGTCGCATAAGCCCTAGTGCAGATTTTCACACGGTTGGGATTCTCTCAACAAGATTTGACGGATAATGGATCCTAATTCCGTGGCCTGTTAATGAAGCAGATCTTCAAGATCTTGAAGGCCAAACACATCCACACCAGCCCGTACCACCCGGATGGAAATGGGCTCGTGGAACGCTTCAACGGCAGCCTCACCATGATGTTACGTAAGCTGGGACAAGAGAAACCTGAAGATTGGGACCTTTTCATTCCTGCAGCCTTATTCGTCTTCACGGAAGTCCCACAGGCATCTACAGGTTTACCACCAGCTACACTCTTATTTGGCAGACCTATTAAGTGCCCGCTAGAAGCCTTACTCCGGTCACTGATAGACCAGAAGGCTGATGAGACAGTCGTCTCAGCAAGTAAATATGTATCTGAACTTAAGGAAAGGTTACAATTAGGATGGGACCTAACAACAACAAACCTTAAGCGAGCACGCGTGAAGCACGCTAAACGATACAATAGAGCAGTGAAAGAGAGAGAATTGCAACCAGGAGAGACAGTTTTGTTGTTACTTCCTACCGGAAGCAACAAACTACATATCGGATGGCAAGGGCCGTTTACCGTCCTTAAGAAGATCTCGAGAACTAACTACAAGATCTCTATTGAAGGAAAGGAAGAAGTCTACCATATAAATCTGTTGAAGAAATATTTGTAAAGACCGGTGCCTTCCCCCGAACATCTCCTCGCGGTCGCTATAGCAACCGAAGATGAGGAAGATGACGATAGTTGCATGGAATACCCACTGCAACAAACGGAATCTTACAAAGATGTTAAATTCGGTGACGCTCTCTCTGAAGCACAACAGACAGAAACTAAAGCGTTATTGAAACAGTACTCGGAAATCTTAACGGACATACCTGGTCGAACGCATCTCGCAGAGTTCGATATGAAGCTCACAAACGAGACACATGTGCGAACCAGAGTTTACCCGATTCCGTATGCGAAAGCAGACACGTTACACGGAGAGATAGACAAGCTACGTGAAGCTGGGATTATTAGCAAGTCTACATCGCCCTATAGCTCTAGCGTCGCACTGTTGCAGAAACCTAACAAGGAAGTTCGGCTGTGTATTGATTACCGTTTACTTAACACAGTAACAGAAATCCAGCCTGAGCCCCTGCAAAACGCTTCTGAACTGTTCACCAAGCTTAGCAAGGCAATAATTTTCTCCAAGATTGACCTAAGTAAAGGTTATTACCAAATATCAGTCAAGGAGGAAATTAAACCCCTGCTAGCTTTTAGCACCAGTGAAGGACACGATACTTTCAACGTTATGCCTTTTGGTTTGCACAACGCACCAGGAGTTTTCACCAGAATGATGAAAAAGCTTTTAGAACCCTTGCGAAATCCACATATCCACAATTTCATGGACGATATACTGATCACATCGGACAACTACGAAGAACATATTGCTACGGTCGCTATGCTCCTCAGGAGACTAAAGCAAGCTGGCCTTATCGCCCGTCCTAGCAAATGTTTAACCGGCTTTGAAAAGCTTGACTTCCTGGGGCATACCATTTCTCAAGGATGTTTGTGGCCAGTTGCCAAAAACGTAGAGAAAATACGCGCAAAAAAGAGGCCTAAAACGAAGAGACACACGATCATTTCTATCAATGTGTGCATATTACCAAAAGTTCATTAAAAACTTTAATGGTCTGACATCACCTCATACTGACCTCACAAAGAAGGGAAAACCCGACAAAGTTATTTGGAATGCAGAGTGTGAACACGCTTACGTCACTCTCAAGGAACACCTATCCAAATACCCAATTCTAAGGTTAGCTGACATTAAGAAACCTTTCATTTTGCGTGTCGGTGCCTCCGGACAAGGAATCGGGTCAACACTGCTTCAGGCAGATGACAATAATCCGAATCTGTTATTTCCAGCTGCATACGGCAACCGCAAACTGAATACAGCAGAAAGAAATTATTCGACCGTGGTGAGGGAAAGTTTAGCACTTGTGAATGGAATAAGGATGCACCATGAATATCTATATGGAGTTTCGTTCACAGTGCAAACGGACCATGCTCAGTTGGCATTTCTTGGAGCAAATAAGGAATTTAACGCGAAGATTACGCGTTGGGCTCTGCTGCTAGGCGCGTACTCTTTCAAAGTACAATACATACCAGGAAAAGAAAATATAGGAGCGGATTTAATGAGTCGAAACTGGAGCATGGAGGAGGAGGATGCAATTGAAGATAGCAATCACTCGGACGCTACGGATGACAGTAGCTCTATTTTCATAAATGAGACATGAAAGGGTTTCATATCTTCAAGACCGGACGAACTGTGACGTAGTAATGTAAATATAGCCTCAGAATTCCGAACACATTTGCTTCCTCAGTTAGCTTTTATGTTTTGCAAAGGCAAAACTACGCAATTCGCTGTCTGTTGACTCGCTTTTGAAGCCACGCCTATTTTTCCTGTCTTTCCTGCGCTAACGAGTGGTTTACCTATTTTCGCAACATGCAAGATAACAGGGGACCGAACCGGTCTGTTTACCTAAGTTCTCACGCAAGCGGATCTGTCAATCATCGGATAGTGACAGAAAGCACGTGGGGGAAAAAAATCAGTCTAGGTAGCAATTCAAGGGCGATAATAATACTTCCCGACCACCTTTGATGTTCACATTTTCAGGAGACTTAAGTATTTGATCTATGGCACGGGGAGGAAATCTAAAAAAGGCCCGTTCGCACGGCATGTCTTGTGATGTCGTTCGGCATCGCAGGTAGAGCGAACCGTAGAATCTTTTATCTCGGAAGCCAAGTTCGTTGATTTTTCCCTGCAACGCCGAAGGTGTGAATTGTAACATCTTTTAGAGATATTGCACAAAATCTGTATATATACTGCCATCTCTCCAAGTCAGTTATCAAGTTTCTCAGGAACTTATGGATAGTCTAAACGCGTACACTAGAGCCTATGTGAAATAGTGCGATAATAGCCTTCGTGGGGGCAATTCTGTTCTTCTGGTAATAATATAAGTTGTGCTTAAGTATTAAATGTGTTAAATGTTTTACCATTTTATTCACTGCTATTCCCTAGCGTTAAGACTAGCGAAATAGCAAACGTGTAGATATTCTCTTACCAGTGGTTCAGTAATGTAAAATCCATCAACCATTTTTTTACACCAGAATATACGGTTTAGCTGACTTAAGTATAATGCTATGAGTGACGAATAAAGTGAGGGAGTAGAATGCCCATTATATTTTCATTGTGTGTAATTATGTTGTGACTAGCATTTAATATCATTTCGAGTAAAACGATAGACGCTGACAATAAACAAACTAGTAATGACAGGCGATATTTGTTAAGAGCGCGTAGTCATAATTAAATTATAACTGACATTGTGCGCTGAGTGTTTTACCGGGTCGGAGGGGGGAAAGGCGTCATGCTTTTACCAAACCCGTACTCGTTAAGCAACGCGCGATAGTATAAGCTAAGATACCGTGTGCCTTTTAATTTAATTAGGTGACGGAGAGGATAAGAGATCATGTTTCTGTTCTGTTGTTCGTCCATCACAGGTGATGAAGACCACTCTTTTCATCCAATTATTAGGATGTTAGGATAGTCTATGAGTACGAAGGTGACTGATGAGCCCGATGCGGGCCTGGAAGGATCTCGGACAGTGTGGGCAGGGAATGTTAGCTTCATGTGAAGGTTTTATTTCACGATCCTTTCTAGCTTGTCTCCGCTGTTCCGCTGCTGCTCTTCTGGAAGATTCGCATGCCACTGCCCCTTTACGAAGAGATGTGCGCCAGGCAGTTCGGTCTTGCGCAGCAGCTTCCCATGTGTCTGGGTTTATGTCAAAGATCATACCTTACGCTTGATATCAAAGGATATTGACATTTTGGTTAAATGTTTTGTTTTCTTCCTAATATAGTGCTTGATTAAAACCCAGCGGCCAGCGGTTTCTTTTGTGGTCCTTTCCTCAATTACTAAAGGAATAATAGTTGTCGTTTTTTTGTTCTTGGCATTCGTCCTTGTACCGGTGTGAACAGGAATTGCCACGGCGACACACTAACATTTTTTAACTGTAAATTCGAGTAACGGGACTTACCTAATACCCAGATTTTTCCATTCAATTTTATCAACCCGCTGTGGCAATATACATAACATTTTTCCCGACTTCTGACAGTCGTTTACCCAAAAGCATTTTATCCAGGAGAATACGCTGTTTCATAATCGGCACTCACCCAGAGCAAGCCGATAGGATTATCATCATCGTCATAATTAACAGTTTAAGAACCATATGTTTTCCTGCTGTTTACTGGGAATGCCATATCTCAGAGAGTTCCGGCATTAACTATTCTAGGTGACAATTGTGTATCCAGAAACCTACCACCAAATTAGGCTTTCACATGTAAAATTTAATTATTATTGGAGGAACTGGGGCCCGATTCGGATGATATCAACTACTGGACTTTTTTTGCACATTCATGGATTATTCTTCCAAAACATTGTTTCACCAGATTAGGTAAGGAGCGAAAGAGTGGCCACGTATAACAGAAAGATAGAGAGTGAATTATTTTCCTTTGTTGCAGGAAACATTGTATCTGCAAAATTCTGTTTTTTTTTTTTTAAACTATTGCTAATTTTTTATTGGATAACATTTTAGTGGGAACTTGTTCTTTTCTTTACTGTCTGTTCTATACCATAGTGTTAATCTTTGACCTTTTGGGTTATTAACTTCCTTTGGAATCTTTTTTCCTCAACAAGGGGAAGGGCACCTATTGGGCTATTTTCCAATGTCTATGATCCTACATGATTATATTGATTTATATATGTTTGATGTTGTAAAGTTTAAGTGATAATAAACTAAACAAAACTTAATTTAGTGTGTCGGTCAGACCCATATCCATTTACCATAGTTTTCACGATTTTGTGTCTTGTTGTCAAATAATTGTGTGTCTGGGTGTTTAGTAAACTTATAATTATATTCATAGGGAGGTTTGACAGATCGTTCTTCTAAAGATAGTCGTATAGATAGGCTGGACTAGAGAAGCTACTCATTCCAGAGACGGATCTTCACCTTAACCTATTCACTCGTGAGATCTATTCTAACACCTTTCTTTCTCATATACCCCCACCTTCTACTCTACTCAGATGGGACCAAATAAATCTCAATACCTATCTAAAAATGTACGACAGCCACTGTTGGACCACTACTGCAAAGCAGGGGAGGAAATACCGTCATATCATTTTTTTTATTAACAGTAATCTTAATACAAAGGGCAATATGTCCCACAATCAGGCAATACGAATGATAAAGCACGTGACTTAACATTCAATAGTGGAAGAATATAATTTCCATATAGACTTTGATGTCTACAAAAACGAATTTAATCAAACGCTTTCTAAGTAAACGGATTTGTATCTGCTTAAAATTGCATTCTCACCTCGCAGTACACTTCCTGTTTTATTTTAGCACTTACATCTGAAATATTACCTTGAACATTTCTTGATGTCTTGGTAATAAAAATAATGCAACTTGATACTGACATAATTCTTATACCAAGGCAGTGACATTTGACAGCATAGCTATAAAACATTAATCTCTTCATTTATTTGTGACAACATCGTAAATATTCAATATTTCTTATTTTAATATACTTTAATCATGCTCTATTATAACTATCTGTATCATCATCATTATTATCAGTAACACTCCCCCCCCCCCAAAAAAAAAGCGTCACCCACTGAAGATCTTTCCATTTTTTCTTTATCCCTTTTATTTATGTTTGAAATTCTCTTCTTGTGTTTCTAGTTCATCCCCTACCTGTCTTACCTTGGATATTCCAGAATGAAACATGCTGTCACTAATCTAAGCCAGATTAACATTGGGTATAATATGGACGAAGGGTATGCCCCCGGCATAGATAACAATTTGTTCATAACGACATTAAAGGTAAATGTAGTCCCATAACAGTTACTGCCGTAGAGAGTATAGTGTAAGAGACTTTACCATATTAGATTACTGCTTTATAAGGTCAGGGTTACCAGTTTCTTTCCTCGCTGTCTTTGCCTTTCCTAACTCAAGAGGAGCGTCAGGTACCCATCTAATTCTGTGTAGATTGGAGAATGACGCTACCAGGTTTTGAACCCGCAATTCGGTAACTTTTCCGCGAGGTGCGAGTAAATCACGGACAGACGATGTAGCGATAAACCATAATAGCATCACAGTAGACTGTAGCAGTATCCACTTTTTGTCATGGCTGACTTTAGGAATGCGTACCTGAGGTGACAGCCCTAAGGTGTTTTTGTCTGTTGTTCCTTTCGGTGGGTTCTTTCTCTCCTGTTTGTTCTGAAAGCTTCTTTTTGCCCAATCTGAGGTGACGCCGTAGGGAGCATCTTCACTTGGTGCGATCGTCAGCTTCATCTTCCTATGTTGCTGGATTTATGTCCAGTGCCTTCATGTCTTTCTTGTACACTCTTGTAGTCTAGGCAGCAAAAATAGAGTGGAGTAAAATGTAAGAAGACACATGGTTAAAAAAAACACATGGAATCTCTCATTCAATAATATATATATATATATATATATATATATATATACTATATATATATATATATATATATATATATATATATATATATATATATATAATTAATTGAATGAGAGATACAATGTATCTCTTTTCAAGCGGCTCTTCATTTTTCTTTAAAATGGGGACAACATTAAATATTTGGCTCTTTGTCATGGAAAGGTTGCCGACCCCTGCTCTAACCTATCACAGATATTACTTGTAAAACCCCCCTTTCTCCCTTTCACCTTTTTACTTGTAAAACCCCCCTCTCTCCCTTTCACCTTTTCACACCAATGGACACGTATATAAGGAAATAGCCTGCAAGGCGTTCTCAGTATCTGGTGGCTGAACTATTTGCTTTGTAGCGTGAGCCTTCAGGCATGACCAATATGATGTTGCTAAATCTATGGTAAGTAAACTGTGTCTTGTGTTACGCAATGCGATTGAAGAAAAACAAAAGAACACGTTCAAATTGAATCATCTACCAACACTATGCTTAATGTTATCAACAGGTTTCCACAGTGTGTGTCCTAACCAACATCTGATTATTTTCTTCTCACCTCTTCTGGCCTAGGTCATATTATCATCATCAGCTGCCCTCTCCGCAGTGAAGGTTGGCTGCAATGGATCTCCAACGTTTTCTGTCTCTTGTCGTGATGGTACACTCTGATAGACTTTCCTGCCTATCTCTTGATGTTATCTTCCCACTTATATCGCCGTCTGTCTCTTGTCGTGATGATACACTCTGATACTCTTTCCTGCCTAACTTTTGATGTTATCTTCCTAAATATATCGTTGTCTTTCTCTTGTCGTGATGGTACACTCTGATGGACATTTTTCCTGTCCATCTCTTGCTGTTATCTTCCCACTTATATCGCTGTCTTCCCACTTATATCGCTGTCTTTCTCTTGTCGTGATGGTACACTCTGATACTCTTTCCTGCCCCTCTCTTGATGTTATCTTTCCACTTATATCGCTGTCTTCCTCTTTTGGTGATGGTACACTCTGATGGACTCTTTCCTGTCCATCTCTTGATGTTATCTTCCCACTTATATCGCTGTCTTCACACTTATATCGTTGTCTTCCCACTTATATCGCTGTCTTCCCACTCATTTCGCTGTCTTCCCCTTGCACATTTGCCTTCAACTCTTCCTTCCATTATGATCTTCTGCAAGGTGTTATGTCTTTTTATATGGCCAAAACATTTTAGCAGATTATACCTGAGGAGTATCTAGTGGTGTAGATATTTTCCTATAACTGACCTCGAAACCCTCGAATCGGTCGGTTGGATAGGAGGGTTGATCAGAGAGTTAACAAGTCACTATCGTAAAACAAGCGATTGTTACCGAAACAGAACCAGGCTCGACAGTAAACATGACTCATTCTAATATCTTGGGGGCTAAGGAGATTTTCAAAATTGGATACTGGAATGTAAGAACTATGTATCAAGATGGAAAATTGGAAGAAGTAATTTCTTCTTCTTCTTCTTGCGATCGCATATTTGATGATTACACCGTCAGACGAGTTCTCATGATGAATTCGACTGTTGTTTGAAGTTCCTCTTTAACTCCATATAGCTTTGAGTTTAGTGTTGAGTCATTGGGCCAGTATATCTTTCTTAACTGTTCATACAGAGGACAGTCCTGTAGAACATGCTCAGCAGTTTGTTCGTTTAATCCACATGTGCACAGTGGTGAAGCAGACAATCGTAGCTTGTGCATGTGTTTATTCAGTTTGTTATGCCCTGTCCTGAGTCGAAAAATAGTTATCTGTCCCTGCCGGTCGAGAGTGTGATAGTCGACTTTGGGTTGGTTCTGTTCTCTTCTGATAGTCTGGATAGCTCTCTTTTTCTCAAAGTATGTGACTTCATTATCTTCTTGTTCACATTCTCCTCCCTTTTTGCAAGTTTATCTGCCTTTTCATTTCCGGGTACACCACAATGAGATGGTACCCACTGAAGTATGGTTCTCTTTTTGGCAGCTACCTTGTTTAGTTCATTTCTCAGATGAGGGAGTTTACCACCCTTGAGAGCTTGCAGGACAGACAGTGCATCTGTGAGGATGACTACCTGGTGGCAGTCAGAGTTGGTGTTATAAATCATATTTGCAGCTTGCTCTAGAGCTTGAACCTCAGCTGTATAGTTGGAACATAATTTACCAGTGGGAATGTGCCTAGTCTCATAGTGGTTGTCAGGATATGAGATAAAGATACCGGCACCTCCATTCCTAACAGCATTAGTTGCTGATCCATCTGTATAGGCATGTATCCATGATTGATCGGGATAGCTTTCTTGGATCATACTCAATGTAGCAGATCATTTTGGAAGAAGTAATTAAAGAAATGGATAATTATAAGTTGGACATATTGGGTGTCAGCGAGTGTAGATGGACGGGGAAGGGCATAAAATATATTTCAGAAGAAAAAAAGCAAATTATATACTCTGGTAGTAATGATAATCGTCACACAGAGGGAGTAGCCATCCTAATGACACAGAAAGCAGCAGCATCGCTTATCAGCTGGGTACCTATCAATGAGAGGCTAATATTAGCTAGATTTCAGACACGATTTTTCAAGCTCTCAATTGTACAATGTTATGCACCAACTAACGACGCTCTTGATACCACAAAAGATGACTTCTATGAAGCACTTCTAAGTACCATCAACACAATACCCAAGCATGACATAATAGCAGTCATGGGTGATTTTAACGCCAAAGTAGGTGACAACAACGATGGAGTACAAAGATATCTCGGTACTCATGGCATAGGCTGTATGAATCAAAATGGCGAAAGACTTCTAGAACTTTGTGAAATATCAAACCTCGTTGTGGCAGACACCATCTTTCCACATAAGAATATCCACAAGATAACATGGAATTCACCTGATGGCAGAACTAAGAACCAGATAGATCACTTCTGCATAAGCGCTAAATTTCGCTCATCAGTTCAAGACGTCAGAGCATACAGAGGTGCAGAGATCGGAAGCGATCATAACCTCTGCATAGCTAAAATGAGAATTAAACTGAAGAAGTTATACCAACCGAATAAAAATAGAAGAATAGATGTACACAGACTGCAATCAAATGATATAAAGAGGAATATAATGTCAAAATGAACAACTATTTCGATGCTTTAGGCAAAATTGACAACGATATCACCACCAAGACAATCGATACTAAATGGGAACAACTGAGAACAGCAATGACAGAAGCAGCTGTAGCGACCACCGGATACCTAGTACATAAAAAGAAAAAATGGATGAGAGAAGATACTTGGGATAAAATACAAGAAAGGAAAACAGCAAAACTTAAACTACTAGCGGCAAGTACACATAATGCAGTTGAATCTTGCAAACTAACTTATAACTTGTTAAATAAAGAAGTGAAGACAAAAACTCGAAGAGATAAAAGACATTTCATCAATGAACTGGCCGTAGAAGCTGAAAATGCTGCAAGAACTGGTAATAGTAGGTGCCTTTATCAAATTACAAAACAACTATGTCACCAGCCTACTGCTATGGAAACACCTGTTAAAGGTAAATTAGGGAATTCAATACCAACAGAAAAAGAACAAATGAAGAGATGGGCTGAGCACTTCATGGAGGTGCTAAACAGACCACCACCAACAGTAACACCTGATTTTAATAATGAAACACCCACAACCACCTTGCCAATAACTTGCGATGAATTCACGCTGGACGAGATCAAACAAGCCGTTAAAAGATTAAAAAATTTTAAAGCTGTTGGAGTTGACGAAATTTCAGGGGAAATGATTAAAGCAGTTAATGACAACAACCTCTTGAGAATTTTAGATATTATAAATGAAGTATGGAGAGAAGAACAACCACCACAACAATGGAAAGACAGTATTATTGTAAAGTTACCGAAGAAAGGTGATCTATCAGACTGTAATAACTGGCGTGGTATATCTCTATTATCAGTACCTGGAAAATTATTATGTTGCATGATGTTAGAAAGACTTAAATTGCATGCTGACGAAAAGATCAGAGAAGAACAAGCGGGTTTCAGGCCGAAACGATCATGTATTGATCAAATATTCACACTAAGAACAATTATAGAAGAATCAGTGGAAAGGCAATCGCCACTTATTATCACCTTCGTCGATTTTCAAAAAGCCTTTGATAGTCTACACCGCCCATCATTGTGGAAGATACTTACAATCTATGGTTTTCCAACAAAATATGTGAATATAATCAAAGCGCTATATGACAATGCAAGATGTTGTGTTAGAACAAATAAAGGGAATACAGAATGGTTTACAGTAGAAACAGGGGTGAAACAAGGCTGTATTATGTCACCACTACTTTTTGGAATAGCTATTGATTGGGTTATGAGAAACTATACCCACAATGAACAATTGGGTATAAAATGGACAAATGGAAAATTCCTGGGGGACCTGGATTTCGCAGATGATGTAGCATTCTTAAGTTCAACACCAAGACAATCCCAAGAAGCAATAAATAATTTGTGTCATCTCTCGGTTAAAATAGGTCTCCAAATAAATGCCTCTAAAACTAAAGCTATGAACTTTTCTAACGAGACCTTTGATATCATCTTGAACGGGGAAAAACTACAGAAAGTTGAAAGTTTCAATTATTTAGGCAGTAAAATGACTCAGGATGGTGACACAACAAGAGAAATCCATACTAGAATTGCTTTGGCAGCTAGCGCCTTCAATAGATTATCTAACATTTGGAAATTACGATCATTGAATATACATACCAAGCTTCGTCTGTTTAATTCAAATGTTATCTCAGTGTTAACATACGGCTGTGAGAGTTGGAAAATAACAAAATCATTGGAGAACAAGCTGAATACATTCGAGAACAAATGTCTTAGAAAACTCATGAACATCAGTTGGAAAGAATTCAAGACTAATCGACAAATAAGAGAAGACTCTAGGCAGAAATATGTCTCCGACTATATAAGGAAAAGACGATGGTCATATATCGGTCATGTCCTACGAATGCAAAACAACAGAATACCACTACAGGCGCTCACTTGGGTTCCTGAGGGTAAGAGGAAAAAAGGAAGACCAAAAGAAACACTCAGAGAACAATAATAAGAGAAGGAAGAACGTTGGGCCTAAATAATGTGCAAGAGCTAAGAGGAGTGGCGTCACAACGAACAACCTGGAGAGCACTGGTTTCTGCCTTATGCGCTGTGTTTGGTGCTTAAAGAATTTATTATTATTATTATTATTATAAGGTGGCCTAAGCAATATTATCACCAGGGTATAAACTAATCTAGGCCAGATTAAACCTGGGTATAATATTGACGAACTCCGCCAATGCCGGTCCCAAGCCCGGATGAAAAAGGAGGAGGGCGGCCTGCATGGAGGCCGTAAGGAGGCAGCCCCTCCACCATGCAAAGGCACAACAGGCCAATCACCTGTTTGCTTTAAATCATGATTACGCGAACTACAAGAGAGAAAACCGGACTGATTCTAAAGGCGACGAACTGGAACGGACTACGGACTACGACTTATGGAACTTGGAACACAAGAAGTATAAATGGGAAGGAAGAGGAGCTGGTGGAAGAGATGAGGAAAGCAAAACTAGAAATCCTGGCTATAACGGAAACGAAGAAAAAAGGACAAGGAGTCATGGATCTCGATGGCAACACGTTGCTCTACAGTGGTGTACCCATATCTGAAAGAGCTAAAGGGGGCGTGGGTTGCATTGTGGCCCAAAATCAAAAAGATAGTATCAAGGGATGGAACTTTGTCTCGGAGCGCATTATGGTTGTAAAACTAAAAGAAGGAGAAACCATAGTCAACCTGGTCATAGTGTATGGGCCAAATGAGGATGAGAGAGCAGAGGTCAAGGAGGAATTCTTCGAGCTGCTTCAAAGGACAGTGGATGACTGCCTAGATGAAGTTATTATGCTCGGAGATTTTAATGCCAGAGTTGGAAATGACCATGCTAGATGGGGTGGAGTTATCGGAAGATATGGAGAAGATACTCTCAATGACAATGGAAAGCGACTCCTTAGATTCTGCAGTGAGCAGAATCTGATCATTACAAACACAAAGTTCCCCCATAAGCGCATACATGCATACACTAGATGTGAACCAACCAAGAATGAGAAGTCAGTGATCGACTATGCCATTGTTCGGAGAAGCTCATTCAGATATGTCCGAGATGCAAGAGTCTGGAGGGGGCCAGAGATTGGAAGTGATCACTACCTGCTAACAATCAAACGAACAACTGAAAGAGTTGCTCAGCCTAGGAACTGCCCAACATCACGCAAGAAACCAAGTAAACGAGCAGGAGAAATGAGCATTAGGACCTACAAGCTGAGAGAGCCAGAAATTAAGACCAGATATCAGGGGCTTATTGCTACAGCAGTGAGCAACACAGAAGAACGACCTGATGACTTGGAAACCCTCTGGAATAAATTCAAGGATATCATAAAGACAGCTGCTGCAGAAGCATGCGGTGAAGTCCGACTTGGGAACCAGAGAAAGAGGACACCTTGGTGGACAGAGGAAGTCAAAGAGAAAATAAGAGAGAAGAAAATGGCATGGAAACAATACTTAGGAGCTAAAAACACAACAGGACAAATGGAAAAATATAGAGAATATGTGACACTCAGAACAGAAGCAAAGAACAAAGTGCTAGCAGCAAAACAGAAGTCCTGGGAAGAATTTGGAGAAAAGCTAGAAAAAGATGCACAAGAAAACCAGAAATTGTTCTATAAGACCCTAAAGAACATGAGGAAAGAAAAACAATGCCCTCTCAAATTTATAAAGGACAAGCAAGGCAAATTGCTTACTGCCCCGAAGGAAGTAATGGAAAGATGGAAAGAATATTTCTCAGAACTCCTGGATGGTGAGCATGGTGAAGCATCAGAAATGATAACCACTAGCACAGAAGAGGAAACCAATGATGGTGAAGATGACATAAAGATGGAAGAACTGAGGGCAGCACTAGAGAAAATCAAGATGGGCAAAGCAGCAGGGCATGATGGTATAACACCAGAAATGGTTAAGTACATGGGAGCATCAGGCGACCTATTACTCTTAAAGGTCCTACAGGCAGCATGGTGCAACAAGACCATACCAAAGGATTGGGAGATTGCCATCATAACACCAATTTTCAAAAAGGGTGACAATCGACAATGTGGAAACCATAGAGGCATATCCCTTCTCAGTGTCCCTGGTAAAATCTACTCTAGAATCCTAGAGCAGAGACTCCGACGCCTAGCTGAGCCACAATTGGATGAGGTCCAGTGCGGATTCCGAGCAAACCGAAGTACTCAAGACCTAATCTTCACACTCAGACAGCTGAGTGAAAAGGCCCTTGAGTATAAGAGTGAGATCCATCTTTGTTTCATAGATCTGGAAAAGGCGTTTGACAGGGTCCCCTGGAGCAAACTTTGGGACTGTTTGGCAAGGAAGAATATTCCAGCACCTCTGATTCATGCTATACAGAGCTTCTACAAGTCTTGCAGAAATTATGTGAGGACAGCAAACCATAAGTCAGAAGAGTTCAGGACCACCACTGGTGTAAGACAAGGTGATATCCTATCACCTTACCTCTTCATACTCCTTATGGACGATGTCATCAAGGCATGTAAGGAGAGAACAAGAAAGTATTCAGTGGGGTACTGGAAGATGAGACAGGTCTATATTTCGGAGCTGGCATTTGCTGATGATGTTGCCCTGATTGCTAAATCAGAGGCACATCTCCAATCCAACCTGCAAGTCTGGAAGGAAGAGCTGGAGAAGAGAGGGATGGTCATAAGCAGCTCTAAAACAAAATCCATGGTGATATCACGAGAAGAAAGAAAACATCAGATTAAGTTGGGAGAACAGGTCCTGGAGCAGGTCGACCACTTTAAATATCTCGGAGCTATTATAGACCGAAAGGGAGGCATCAAAGAAGAGTTGGCCACTCGAAAAGCAGCGGCTGGGAGACTTTTTCAGGCCATAAATCGTGGATTCCTCAGCAAGAAAGAGGTTGGTAAGAAAACGAAGATGGCTGTATACCGCTCCACCTATGTCCCAGTCTTGACATATGGATGCGAGTCGTGGGCAATGACTACAACCCACAAAAGCCAGATCCAAACCTCAGAAATGAGGTATCTGAGGAAAGTGGTTGAAGTAACAAGAAGAGACATGGTCCGCAACCAGACGATCCGTCAAGGCCTAAAATCCCATCCGCTGCAGACCCAAATAGAACAGTCCCAACTAAGATGGTTTGGCCATGTCTGCAGAATGGGAGAAGATCGGCTACCACGACAAGCATGGGAAACAAAGAGCCAGGGATCCAGACCTCCAGGACGACCCAGAGTCCGCTGGGAGGACAACATTAGACAATCTTTGAAGGACCGAGGACTAGAATGGAACCAGGCCAGGAAGAAGACAGCTGATAGAATGGTCTGGCGCTCTCTCTTCCAAACCTCTACACCTCACGGTAGAAGGGGAACGACTAAGTAAGTAAGTAAGTAATAATATTGACGAAGTGTGCCCCTGGCATAGATAACAATTTGTTCATAACGACATTAAAGGTAAATGTAGTCCCATAACAGTTACTGCCGTAGAGAGTATAGTGTAAGAGATTTTACCATATTAGATTACTGCTTTATAAGGTCAGGGTTACCAGTTCCTTTCCTCGCTGTCTTTGCCTTTCCTAACTCAAGAGGAGCGGCAGGTACCCATCTAAAGCTGTGTAGATTGGAGAATGACGCTACCAGGTTTTGAACCCGCAACTCGGTAACTTTTCCGCGAGGTGCGAGTAAATCATGGACAGACGGTGTAGCGATAAACCATAACAGCATCACAGTAGACTGTAGCAGTATCCACTTTTTGTCATGGCTGACTTTAGGAATGCGTTCCTGAGGCGACAGCCCTAAGGATTTTTGCCTGTTGTTCCTTTCGGTGGATTCTTTTCTCTCCTGTTTGTTCTGAATATGTGATCTTGACATAGAGACTCATCAACTTGTGAGTATGTATTCTATATTCAGGAAATACACTTTTAAGTGAGTTGAACTTGATATCTTTGAGAGTCAAAATGGGCGTGCTTTAACTTGATTCAGGCGACACGATTTTGAATAAATTGAGCCAAACATGTAATTTGTAAACGTGTGGAGGACTGAAGACACAAAGTGGATTAATAAGTGTCACATCTAATATCAATAGATGACTTCATTTGTATCCTATTCCTCACTATTACTTCTTCCTAACCCATCTTTCTGGTTTTAATTATCTTATTATGATATATAACATGTGGCGCACATGATGGTATTAGAGACAGTGAACATAAAAGTGTGTGCCCATGACAGTATGCAAAGATGACCTAATAATCTAGATGGAGGTGAAGTATACACCTATGAATTACTTCTTTATATTATAGGGCCTAAAGAGAAATCTTTTGTCTTATTGTGGCCGCTTTACATACACCACCATTAATACGTGTTAAAAACCACATATAATGAGAATAACAACGTTAAAAGCAGTTAAGACATTTGTGCACAAAACACAGTATCATGAAAAGTTCACGGCTTTGAGAGAAGCATTGTAAAGTAGTCCCAGAACAAAACAATAGTAAATGCATGTTTTTGAATGGAACATTTTATGAAAGTGAGAGTTGCTAATCTGGGTTTTTTCCGTTGTTAGATAAACTATATTTTATTTTTCTACATTGCTGAGTTTTCTTTGGAACGTTACAGTGGATTACTTTGACAAACCATTATACGAGGTATTCCTTTTCACTAAACCTAAAAGGGTAAGAACGGACTTTGGGAAGAAGAATAAACTAAGGTCAGGAATTTCCACCTCAGGCGAAAGGCCTGTAACTACTTGAACCAGAACGTACAAAGAGTTAGCTCACGTCAAAATATTTACCTGCGCACAACACTATTAACTGAACTGTCCCCGGCAACACACGTATTATATTGATGCCGTAACCAGCCCGGTTATATTATTAACAAACTAGCGGTCATTCCCGGCTTAGCCCGGGTCCATGTCGGAATGGGTGTAAGCCGGGTGTGGCGCGAATCGTTTAAGGAAGGGTCAGGTTATGTTCTTTGGTTTTAATTGTATTATAGCATCGATGCTATAATATCAATATTAACACAAATGATTTAAGTGATGGCTTCTTTGTAGACGACATTCGTAGTACAGTCACTTGGTGACAACACGTATAAGTGTTCCGGTGTGCTAATTCGGGAAGATGCCACATGCTGTTGCCCATGTGAGAAGCACTCATCGCTCAAGTCGACGCCGGCCACATGAACCGTTTGACCTTGTGCTTTATTAATGGTCATTGAAAAAACAGACTCTTATAGGGAATTGGCGTCTCTTAAATTTGAACGGCTTATCGGAGGGAATCATAGGAATTCTTGGTATGCAGACTTTCTATCCGCTACCACAACCTGTCAGGATGGTGGCCTCCGCACTATGTTGTTCTTCAAAGATGTAATTTGGAGTCCAGCGCCATTACAAACTTTTGGGCGGGCTAAGATTGCGGAGTAAAATGATTGGTACACCAACTTTTAAACGTAGTTCGTGAGACGGTAACTCTGAAGAATTTAAAGAGTTTAAAATCTCGACTGGGTAATGTACGGAGTCTTGTTCGTCCAAGGTGGCATCAACGGACTTTCATCTACGGGAAGGACAGTCAAATTGATTTAATATAAGATTATTTATTTTAGTTGCAGTATCATTTGTAGGTGCCAAAATAGCGCGTTCATTAAACCATGATGGAGATTTACTTCGTAAATTTATTATGTCCGAATAAACAGAACTGATCAACTCTTGGATATCATGAACAACTCTACATAGCTGAGTATTATTCAAACTGATTTTTTCTCCCTGTACAGACAAGTCTCCGTTTCCTACTTTCAACAACACATCTGCAAAGTGAGACATATTGACGGTCTTGAAAATGTAAGCGCGCATACTCTTAGAGAGGGATAGTTTGTCAACGTCAGGCCAAATGAAAGTATTTTTTTTAAAACACGCATTCACTTCGTCTGCCCATGTACCTCTTGGAATAACGGGTAAAGTTTGCCTACAATCGCCTGCAAATAATACAGTCGCATCAAAAATGAGTCGGTCGTCGCCTCTTATATCATTCAAAGGCTTTGAAAGAACTTTTATGCAACATTCTGCTCTCATCTCACACTTAGAGCGAACACTTTTGCAGCAATTTTGCTCTGTTTAGAAATATAACACAACACCTTTATCATCATGCCATAAATTGAGTGGCAACTTAAACATTGCATGGGCCGTTTAGCTACATGGTAGCAACGTCACAGCTATTTCGTAAGAAGACACGGCCGGGGCAACGAGATCTTATTTTGGCCAAAAGAAGTTTTATAAGGAAAGTCTGTCCCGTAACGCGAGAACGTTGTTGTAAACTGTAAGTTGATCAGTGCTCAAGCGGGTCTCATCTCTACTCACAATTTGTAACAACGCTTGTCGGTCATATGTCGTTTCTTGCAGATATAGTTGGTCAAAAGCAGAAGAATCCGGATCTTATGTTTTCGGAAGACCAAACACTTGTAAGATTTTCTTCTGGGAGCGACTGTACAATTTTTTTTTTTAGTTAAATTAAAGCAGAATTGAATATTTCATCGTTGTATGGCAACTTTCCTACAGACTGTTCATGGCGAATTCGGTGTAAAATATCTTCATATGTTGTCTCTGTGTGAAAGCCACAGAGATAGTGGATCAGATACGTGACAAAATAGCACAATAATGGCAAACAAATACCTAAGCGACGAAGGTGAACTGGACAAAGCAGATTCCTGTAGTGAATTGTTCCAATAAGCATCATCTTCTATTAAACCCATTGCTTTACATGCTGCCTGAAATGTAGGATGTCGGACACGCTTGCTAGCTTCGCATCGTCGTCCATCACAGCCTCGATTAATTTATGTATGTTCACTCGGTGATTACTCCTGATTTATAAATCATAGGTATTTAGTTTGAAGGACTTTTTTTCGTTAGTAAATGCTCTTGCCATCGATGTAATTTTGTTCATACATCTTTAGGGGTTACGACGATGTTCAGCAAACTGCACGTTATAAATTTCGCCGAAAATGAAAACATAAAAATGCTTATTGTGAGTTATCTATTGATCTGGGATATATCTCCTCGTGGAATGTTTTGTAGAACTATTTAACCCTAAAAGGCCATCATACATTGTTTCGATATATCTCTTACAGTTTAGCCAACGTATCGAATTTAATTTGCCGCACGCAAAATTTTTTTTAGACTTGCGCAACATATTCCTTGACTGCTCAGCCGCCTGATGTCGTACCGTAATGATACATAGCTTAAAACCTTTCCAGAGAAACGGCCAATAAGCTGAAGAAAACGGCATAAAAATCGGTTCAGTCGTTCTTGAGTTTTAAGTTAACAGACAGACAGACAGACGTTGCCTTTTATATACGTATGTAGAGATAACAAATAGAAGAGTAGTTTTTCGCACGCTTAGCTATGAGGCTAAGTGCAAAAGGCAGCAACTAATAATGAAAAAGAAAAAATAATAATGTTTCTAATATTTACTAACCTCTTTTTTCTTTCGCAAATTCCTTAGAATACTATATAAAATTAAATTCCACAGGTATGAATTATAAATCCACACAGGAATGAAATTATGGAATAGGCCGTAAACCAGCTAAGCTCGGGGAAACTTCCGCTTATTCTCCGCTATTCTTGGTAATGCCGTCCTCATTTCTAGTGAGCGCGTCGTTAGATTTCTGGATTGCCAATGTGTGACAATTCTAGGGGTGTGTTCTCTGACTGCTAATTCGTCGTCTATCTTGTCCTGCGACGTCAGCATGCTCGCGTGCAATTTCAGTGCACGTCAATCGATAAAACTGGGTGGGCTGTCGTAAACAACTCTTCGCTTCCTTGCTGGGTGTTCGGTGGCTAAACACACCGTAGTTTGGCATTGGTCACCCGATATAGAAATTACACTGACTAACAAAAAAAAACTTTTTTTTTCTTTCTCTAACATTTCTATGTTTTTCTGGTCAATTTTAATGCGCTGTTTTTAAATCTGCAAACCGTTTTTCGCTATCAGGTCGGGATCTCTAGAAATATGCAATTGAAGTTTTTTAACAACGCATACAGTATTACAACATCATTCGTACAAGAAGTATAACAGTTATTGTAGGCTTGAATTTCTTTGCAGTCGACTTTCGTCGGTGAATGGCATGTGGTACATCGCGATGAAGCATCCAACAATAATCGGCAAGCATGGTCACACTCCACCGTCCTTGATAACGTGACTCCATTACGGCGATATCTTGATGGAATCATTCTCCATGTTCATCGCTGACTTCGCCAAGGTTGTCAGGGAAAAAGTTAAGATGCGAATCGAGCAAATGGATTTTGAGGGACATGTTACAGCCCATAATTATGTATGCATCTATGCACTGCTTAACAATATGCAACATAGTCGACAGATTTGTGATTTTCCAGAAAGTTATCGACGATCGATTTGAATGCCATCCATGCGCGAAGTTCACTACCATGTAACAAGTTCTCGAATTGTTTGTCTGCAATAACTTTCCTAATCTGAGGTCCTACAAAGATACCTTCCTTTATCTTTGCATCGCTAACTTGCGGAAACTTTTCTCGAAGATAAGTGAAAGCTTTGCTCGTTTTATCTAACGCTTTTACAAAATTCTTCATGAGCCCCAACTTTATATGTAACAGTGGTAAAATGAAGGTGTCTTTGTTAACTAATGGCTCGCGTATTACATTTTTATGCCCGAGCTGCATACGATCCCGGATAGGCCACACCTTTCTTGCATAATGTTCCTGTCTGTTGCGGCTGTCCCATTCACATCGGAAGCAACAAAATTTTGTATACCCAGTCTGCATGCCAGTGAGAATTGCAATGACCTTTAGGTCTCCACAAATCCGCCATTGGTAGTCATTGTACTTTATTTTTTCCAAACGTATAGCCATATTGTCATAAGTTTCTTTCATATGAACAGAGTAGGCGACTGGAATTGATGAAAAAAAATTTCTGTTATGCAATAACACGGCTTTTAGACTAGTCTTGGAAGAATCGATGAAAGATCGCCATTCGTTGACTATGTGCTCATGACCGTTTACATCTTTGCAATAGCAAATGTCATCATCCATCTCAAAGTATTGAACAAGTTCTCTGTGTCTATGACGAAATTTAGATATCGGAGTATTGGGCGCTAAAAGATTCCATTCTTTGAGTCGCTAACCGAGTAATTCCGCTTGTCCTTTGGTAAGAGCGAGATCACGTATTAGATCTGAAAGTTCTGAATGGTTAATTAAGTAAACACCATCATTCACCGGTATGTAATCTGAGTCAGAATTAGTTTCTAAAGCAGGTAAACTATCACTTTCTGATGGTTAATTTACGTCCAACGGATATTGTTCTGGTGGTACTTGGATCGGACACGTGATTGGATCATGAGGCACTGGTTTCGAAACCGATTCAATATTTGGATAAACCACAGACTTTCTAGTTTTAAAAGTGAAACCATGGATATTTGTCAAGCAGAAGTAACAATCAGTAGTGTGATTTGTATGTTCACGCCATATTACTGGCACGCCAAAAGGCATCGACTTATGCTTCGGCGATTTTCGTAACCAACCTGCCAATGTATCGAACAAACCGCATTTGGCTTCCAAGATTTATTTGCATCATCAACTTTCGAATCAAAATAAAGTTCATATGCTATCTTTAGTAATGGTGTAAAGTTTTTCTGGTCAACACGATCGGTAAAATATCCGCACACGTAACAGAACAGATCAGCCGAATTTCTACAACTTCTAGAAGCCATATTTTGCTCAGAATTATTTCAAAATACAGTAACTATTTGAAAAATCGCGTAACATATGTCATGCATCTTTTAACAGTATAAAAAGTAGAATTATGTTGCTTTTTATTAATTTTTAATAAGTTATATAGTAAAAATGAAACGGAGCAAATAACGGTTTCCCAAAAATATATTTATTCACAAATATCTTAAGAACCCGACGTGATAGAGATAAACGGATTTCAGATTTGAAATCAGCGCAAGAAACTGACCTAAGAACACTTATTCTTATATAAGAAAGAAAAATGTTGTTTGTCAGTGTTATCAGTCCCTTGTCACAAAGTCCTCTGTTGCGACATACTGTCGCCGTCTTTCATTATATTGTTGCCTGGCGCGTGGGCAGCTTGCTTTAATACATCTTTCATTGTCCCGTTGTCCCACATAGACAACATCTAAGCTCTTTGCCGCTCTCAAACAGTCCACCATCTGGTAACAAACATTCCCGTGCGTGTCGTGAGTCCTTTGTTGTCACCTGTCAGCGGCTGGCCTGCCATTGTGTCAATGTGTTGACACTCGCTTTGTTTAACAGGGGATTAAAATATCACACAAATTCTTACCATTGCCAAGGTTGCTGTTTCCTGCGCCAAGGACTAACTTGTCTAACGAGCCAGGTGTTCCAAAAGATAACGTAATGTTGGGAAATATGCAAGGTGTGATTAAATATTAAAGTTACTCTTAGGTAAAAGCCATGATTATAAAAGATTACATTAAAGAGTAATGAAAGAGCAAAATTGGGAGAGAGAAATAAGACCGATGATGAAAAAGGTACAGGGCGATAACGACTAGGAATACTATGTCATAGTTGGTCTTTCACAGTTGATTTGTAGCTTATCTTCTGCTGACTGGATGTCTGGGGGGACTTTGTGGACCTCGTCTTCATAATGTTCTGTGCACCTCTTCATTTGCACTTGTAAATTGTTAAGCAATTTTGTATTCCTGTATAAGATGATGCCATATGCTTGTTTGTTCGCGGAAATATCCAGTTTGTTGGAAATTTTAAAACTGGGTCTAGACATCATGAGTTGTTTGCATTCCTCGTGGCCTTGAACTTACTCTCCGCAAATTACAGATGCAGAATAAGGACCGTGTCTATAATAGAATAGTCAGTGTTATCTGAGGAGTATTATTCCTGGGACGGCTAGGCAGGTTGGGGGAAAGCTGGTTTTAATGTTGGCTCAGTCGTGTTTGTTGATATAGCTTAAAAATTACACAACACGTGGACATAGCTTAAATATTACACAACGTGTTGACATAGCTTAAATATTACATAACATGTTGACATAGCTTACAAGTAAATATTACAAAACATGTTGACAAAGCTTAAATATTACACAACATGTGGACATAGTGGCACAAGTGTACAGGAATCATTATTATGTTAAAAAAAACCCAGCAACCAAACAATATCTACGTTTTTGGCCATACAGGCCGTCATCAGAAACTAAAAATCGCAACAACAACAAAAAAACGCACACGGGTAACAGCAAATGCATAAATACAACATATAAATAGCTTTAACAAAAAAAAAAAAAAAACAGAAACAAATGAAAAAAAACGTACAGAGCTGAATTTCCTTCGTTCAAATATCTTGAAAACATAAATCTCTTTATGACGATTGTAGACGGAAGCTTATGCCCCTCCACTGTATCGTAATTGTTCATTCATTCAGGAACCCTCATATCATTAATGAGCTTAGATCTTCAACAAATGTGTGCCAGGTGCTTCTGTTCTGTGCCGTTCCCTCAAAATTGTTCAATACCTTCTTTTTTATGTTTAATTTCTGTCTCCAGTTCTCTTTTCAGTGTGCTTTTCCGTCGCCCTGTACTCCTCCATAGGGATTCTTGAAGAAGGACTGCCTTGTAATTCTTTCAACAGATTTTCTCAATATCTGGCTTATCTACCGTCTACGTGTTCTTCTTCTCTCGTTTTCCACTAGCACCTATCTGGCCCTAGTCGTCAGTTCCATATTGGTGACCTTGTCATTCCACGTCAATCCTTCCATTCTACACAAGTACCCATTTACAAAAGCCTGTAACTTCTTGGTTGTTGTATTTGTTGTTCTCCATGCTTCAGAGCCGTACAATAGGACAAGCTTCTATTTCTTCGTTCGCCCTGAGACTTCTACTCGTACGTTAATGACTCCAATAAATGCAGTAGTCATCTCACGGTATCTGACATCTCCAAACAGTTTTTCCTGGAGAGAAGTGGGTTGTTGCCATTTACCACTCCGTTCACTGCTGTTGGGCAGGACTTATTTGGCACTTGAAGATTCTGATATGGTACAGTACCAGTGGGGGAATATCATCACCAACACCATGTGTCTTCATATCCTCGTAGAATATAGATCTTCAATCCACTTAACTCCTTCTGTCTAACGATATTCTTTCAAGGTCTTTCTACATCTTCTTTATCCCTCTTAAGTATGTATCGTATTCCCTTCTCTGTAGTTTTTGTGTCTCCCTCTAATTTCTTTTCCTTGCAGATTTCAGAACAAGGACTCAAGCCCTATTGCTTCTGAATGAGCTCGGAGCCCTCTGGCCAGGTTAGACGCCATGTGTCATCATGGGCTGGGCAGTTTTAGAGAATATCAGGGGTCTGAATTCCGGTTCCACGTGTATATTCATTAGAGTGCGATATCATTTGGCAATAATCTGCAGTGGCCAGTTCTTAAGCGGAAAATGATGGTCTGCAGGTGTCTATGATGCTGGTTGATAGGGTCAGATCTGTTGTGTATATCTTCTTCAACTGGTATTTGTACTGGTTGTTGATGATGGTTTTAGCTTCTCGGTAAGCAATTGGTCAATTTAAGGCAGGCGTCTTAAAGTCGCCGTAAAGCGGTAAGGCAATCGTTCCATTTTGCTGTCACTTCTAGATAAAGCATCAGCTCTCTCATTCCCAATGATTCCATAATGGGAGGGTAACCACTGGCCGATTTCTTCAATGTGCGTTTTATCCATCGACATCATCTTTCATCAGTTCATTTTCCAGGGTATTAGTTTGGATCCCTTCCATCAGGTCCAGGCTTAGGACCTTGTCATATCATTTGAAAACTTAGATTCTGCGCAAGCACTGATTTCTTAAAGCATGTAACGCTTTGATTGGGGTGTTTACTTGCTTTTCATGCTTCAGAGCTTTACAATGGGACTGCTTTTGACATCAGATTTGAAAATACATATTTTTATGCAAATCTTGATTTCATTTGATGTACATATACAATTTCTACTGCAGTGAAAACGCGCATTGCCTTCTTTATTCTTGTTTTGATATCATTACCCTTTCCGCCTAAATTGAAAAGACCATAAACGAGGCCAACCCAGGAGATATATGATCAAGAGTGGGGAATATAAGTGGTAAAGGCAGTCCCAAATATGGTACTGCCTAAGGGACCTCAAGACGCAGCAATAGAGACCGCAGTCAGCGACTCATAGCTTGACTGCCTGCGTCAGGACCAGCGAACCAGAGCTGGTCAAGACCGTGCTCCACCTCCACGTGGTGGTCCTGGAAACAGTCTGCAGCAGTGCAGGCTGGCTGAGCGAGCACGGATCGCAATGGGAAGGCAAACCCGGTCCTAAAAAATGCCGTGCAGAAGTCGGATGTGTCGACCGAAAGGTGCAGATATCACAGCTACGTTGTAAACAGACACAACGCAACCACCGTCCTTTTCAGGGCGAACGAAGAAGAAGAAGAAGAAGAAGAAGTACTGCCTAAGAGATTGAAGTGTTAACGACCACTATACTAAGTCTAGCTTTATGAGGTTGGGGTACACAGTTCCCTTCCTCTTTATCGTTGCCTTCCATGACTAAAGAGCAGAGTCAAGATGATCATTTACAGTTGGGTAGTCTAGGGTTTGACGATTTTATATATCTAACAATTCGATGCCCTATATATATATATATATATATATATATATATATATATATACACGAGGTGTGTTCAAATGAAACCCGACCGTGCTGCGCCAAGTGGACATTCGTAGGAGGAGCATAATGACGTCACATCTGATGTAATAAGCACATATGAATGTACAAGTATTTAAGTTTTCATTCTCCTAGTATTCATTGGTTGTGCTGCAGACCGTTAAAATAATGGCCGGTGTGATAAGGAATCCGTCCAAGGTTGATCAGCGACCAATCACCATAAAGAAGAACGCATGGGGTGGGGTTTGAACCACCTGCTGCATTGCGAAGAGGAGGGTGATGCATTTCTGTTGTGCATAGTGGCAAGCGATGAGTCATGGTGCCACCACTTTGAGCCGTGCAGCAAATCAGCGAGCATGCAATGGAAACATCCCGGATCACCAAAACCCAAAAAATTCAAGTCCGATTTCCGCCGGTAAGGTTATGCTGACCGCATTTTTTGACCATGAAGGGCTTCTATTGGTAGACTTTAAAGAGCCTGGCGTGAACATCAATGCCATCCACTACAAAGACACACTAGACAACCTGCATACAGCCATCAAGAATAAACGACCCGGCGTGGTGTGATTCTGTTGCACGACAATGCTCGTCCACATGTTGCGAACATTGTGCAGGAAGCGTTAGCAAGGAAAAGGTGGGAAGTTCTGCCACACCCAGCCTAGAGCCCCGATCTGTCACCATGTGACTTTCATTTGTTTGGACCCTTTAAAAAATCTCTAAAGGGACAACGATTCGACTCCGATTCAGACGTCAGGGCCTCGATGACCAAATGGTTCAATAAGCAACCAAAGTCATTTTTCTCGGACGGCATCCGCCGTCTACCCAAGCAGTGGGATGCGTGTCTGAATGCCTATGGTGACTATTTCTAAAGAACCCCAGTGAATACTTGCTTCATAACAATTGCTGTATTTAATTCTACTACTCCTGCTGATGTACCTTACATATATTTGTTATAAAGCCACTGGGACGGGTTTCATTTGAACACACCTCGTATATATATATATATATATATATATATATATCTATATATATATATATATGTATATATATATATATATATATATATATATATATATATATATATATATATATATATATATATATATATATATATATATATATATATATATATGGCAAATTCTAAAAACAATGTCACAAAGTAAAATCTAAATAGTGAAAATGATGAGGAAAACATGGAAAGAACTTGAGCGGATGGCACGGGACAGGAAGACTTGGCATGTGTTTGTTAAAGGACTATGCTCCTCGGGGAGCTAAAACGTATTGACTGATTAATTGATTGAAAAGGTATATCGTAAATCTATTCACACACTAGTTGTTAACAGCCAACGTTAACACTGGAAATCACCTCGAGGTTAACATAAGTCGGAGTGGGAATATTGAATTAACATGCTGTTATTTACCCCCTGGTTACTTTGAAAGAAGTCGGAGTGTAAAATATTGAATTAGCATACTGTTGTCCTTGGGTTTCATTGAAAGGGGTTGAGAATGGTGGGAAGCAAGGAGTAGCTGTGAACTCATTCTCAATGAAATCGCTCAAGGACGTAAGATCATCGAATTGTTAGAGATCTCACTATACAGTATACTAGGTCTAATCTTTATGACGTGGGGTGATCGGTTCTCTTTCTCGCTGCCGTTACCTTCCCTACCTTAAGGCATAGTCACGTACTCATTTATAGCTAGGAAGGCTTGAGCATAACGCGACCTGCTTCGAACCCGGTAAGCTTTCTATGTAAAACAAGCACTCTAACAACGCTGTCACTGATTGATATTAGGTGATTTATATGGCAGAACGTGGATGGTGCGGAATATGGAAGCACGGTAATATTTAAGTAAAATGTGTTTTATCTGTGGTTTAGTTGACTAATGTTTGTATTCAAATACGTTTTTTGCACGTGCAGTATTGTAAAACGACCAGAAATGAAGAAACTTGGGGACATCACCTACTTACTTAGTCCTTTCTGTTCTACCATGGTGTGTAGAGTTTTGCCAGAGAGAGAGAGAGAGAGAGAGAGAGAGAGAGAACGAACGAACGAACGAACGAACTTTATTTTCAAAGGGTTAAGAATTGGGCACGCAGGCCCGTCTGACATTCTACCCTTCCTCTCTCTCTCTCTCTCTCATCATGTATACTGTATCCTTTCATCCTCACGTTTAATTTAAACATTATTAAGGCATTTATCATTATAAAAGTAATATTACATTTGCAATAATCATCACAATTAAAGTATGTTTTTAAAATAAAGAAAACAAAAATTAAAAATAAAGAATTACAACAACAACAACAACAAAATTATAATTAAAAAAAATTAACGAGAATGAAAAAAATAATAATAATATTAACTAAACAAAAAAAAAAAAAAAAACAAGACTGATAAAAATCTAATTCCTCGTACAGTAAATTAGTGATTTGAGACATATTCAGGGGTGTGTTATAAGAACTCGTGAACTATTCAAACGGTCTGCTACTGAATGACTCATGGACTCGGTGTTTTTTCCAGTGCGCACGAACTACTTTACGAGAGATGAGCAGCTTTGAGTCTCATAGCAGATACTGCTGCAATGAATGCAATGATAGGTTCATCAAGATGAGATGGGGTAAACAGTTACTTTCCTCGCTGTCTTTGCGTCCCAAACTCAAGACCAGAATCAAACTAGGTAGATAGTTAGATGGACATATACGAAAGCAATTAATTTGCCAAGGGTTGAAAATCAAGCACAGTCCCCTCTTGCATTCTTCCTTCCTCTTGCTCATGTTTTGTTACTGTTACTCAAACATTCTCCAGCGTACTTTAAGTATTAATTAAGGGCAATACAACATTACAAGGTAGTAAAACAGCATACATTAACAGTACCTGATCACAAAATTAAGAATAAGTATATTGTTATGAAAACTAGATCATCAGAGCCCCCATACAGTATATCTCGTAGATAAAAGTACAGCACAATCAGTTAGGGTCGCATATAATCAGCACTCATAAAGTATACTACTCGTCAAAAGTCAAGGGCCACTTAGAAAAACCTTGGTTGAAACCATAAAACAAATCTGATATAAACGTAATTGGTATCAGTCAAAATGGCATTTATTGAATACCAAATTGACATGTCGCGTAAAGAAATAGAAACACACATTCAAACGCAATGAAGCTGTGAAGTGTGTCACCAACCTTTTCAAAAGTCACACAATAGATATTGGACAAATAGACATTTCAAAATCGGGTATGACTACCGTTTGCAGCAAGGCATTCAAGACAGCGTAGACGCATCGAGTCCACAAGGGTTCGAAGAGTATCCTGAGGAACAGCTTGCCATTCCTGAAGCAGAAATGCAGTCAGCTGTGCAACATCCATTGGCAGGGGGTGATTTGTTGACAATCTTCGACCAAGGACATCCCAGAGGTGCTCAATCGGAGAAAGGTCAGGTGAATGAGCTGGCCACGCCATCTCGATGATCTCATGTTGCTGAATAAACTCATCCACCACACGAGCTCGATGGGGTCGAGCGTTATCATCTTGGAGGAAGGCATTACCACCTATGGCCTCCAGAGCAGGCTGAACAATTGGTCTCAAGATTTCGTTCTGGTATCTTGGGCCGGTCAAGTTGCCTTGGATGATGTAGAGTGGGGTCCTGCCGTGTCTGTAGAAGCCTCCCCAGGCCATGACAGAATCTCTACCATAACGATCCACCTCTCGAATTGTGTCATCAGTAAATCGCTCTCCTGGTCGTCTCCAAACTCAAATCCTGCCATCATTGAATTACACAGTGAAGCGAGATTCTTCAGTGAAGAGAACTTGACTCCATTGTTGCCTTGTCCGTCGGATGTGCTCGCGACACCAAGCAACACGGGCTCTGCGATGAGCAGGAGTAAGAGGGATTCTGACTGCAGGACGTCGAGCAGCCAGTCCAAATTCATGTAAACGTCTGCGAATGGTGCTTTGACTGACATTAACGTTTACAATTTGTCTCAGCTGACATCTTAGAGTGGAACAAGTCACTGTTCGATAGCGCAGGGCTGACAACAAGAGGTACCGGTCATCATGTCTATTGGTGCATTTAGGGCGATCTGGCCGGTGGCGATCCTCCACACTTCCTGTGGCTTAAAATTTCTCCCAAATTCTTTGGATAGTAGAGTGTGACACTGCAAACCGTCTAGCAACCTCACGGACAGATAAACCACTTTCAACCCACGCTATAGCCATCATTCTTTGCAAGGTGTCAAGACTTCTTCTCGGTGGCATGGTTTTTGCAAGTGATGAAACTATCCTAAGTCTGCTGATTGTAAAACAAATTAAGAGTGAACTCTGTTCACGAAAAGTCGCCATTGCACGTGGAATGTCAATCAGCATGATTAATTCACCTGTTTGGTTGTACGGAAGTTTGAAAAAAACAGATTAAATATGTGAATTTATGGTCAGCAAACCAAATTGCACGTGATCACCATGGTTGTCGGTGAGTTGTTTTTATGCTTAACGTGCATAGAGGACTGTCAGAGGAAGATATTGCACCCATTTTTACTAAAAACTTCCTTCATTTAATCATTCTATGCGCTTATATAAAAGTGTATTGAAAATAACAGGGTAGCCCTTGACTTTTGACGAGTAGTATATTTGAACAGTATACGATTGTATGAGTAAGGACTGTGCGTGTTTTTCAGGTCATTGGGAAGATTGTTCCAAAGATGAGCAGCTGAGTAAGCCAAACTAGTCTTAAATAGGTCTAGCCTGGGCTTTGGTACCTGTAATTTGTTTAAGCGCTGACTACGTCTATCATTATATTTTTAAAGCGGCCAAAGATACTTTGGAGCATTCTGTGACAGGATTTTGTGAATAAATTTCCCTTTGTTAAATAGGAAGCGCTTCCTGAGGGGTAATATTTAAAGATAATTATATAAATCTATACAATGTGATTGGTGTTTATCAGCAGCAAGGCGCATTGCGCGTTTTTGAAGCGAGTGGAGCCTTTTTATGTTGGAGACAGAACAACCATCCCAGATCGTGGAATAATAGTCTAGATGCGTTTGTATATGAGATATGTAGAACATTTTCCTTGCCTCCTCATCCAGGAAATGTTTAATTTTGACTAATTGGTAAACTTTTTGTGCTGTTTGCTTTGTGAGTGCAAGTACACGTGAGTTCCAACTTAGGTGTTGGTCAACAGTGAGACCTAGAGTTCTGTGTTCATTTACGTTTTCTATTCGTGATGTTCCAATATAGCTGAAGGGTGGTTTTCTGCAAGTTTTGTAGTTTTTGTCTGGTTGATATTAACATACATTTTGTTTTACTAATATTTATTTGCATGCGATTCTCGTTGCTCCACTTAATAAGATTATGTGTATCGTTTTGTAAAGATTGTTCTAGCGTGGTGCAACTTTTACCACTTGTATAGCCAGTACAGTCATCGGCAAACAGGTCACATGATGAGTGTTTGAAGTATAGAGTGTCGCGAGAGGTTCAGATGTTATTAATTGAAAGATATCCTGGACAAAAAATAATGTATCAGATGATACCAGGATAGTGCCAGATAAGAGACTGGTCTTATAAGAAATAACCTCTTCTCTGAAAAGAGCTAGGGTGTATCGACAATCAAAGGTAGGGTCAAGCTGTATAAACCTTCAAGTATGATGATAGTGTTGGTTACTGAAGGTCTAAATGCTACCTCTCAAGATCCTCCCTTGAATAATGGTTATTATTTTTTGTATTGACTTTGCTAGGGGATTAATTAATAAATTAAATATGTAATATATATATATATATATATATATATATATATATATATATATATATATATATATATATATATATATATATATATATATATATATATAACCAACAGAACCTTAACTCAATTTAAATAATTAAGTAAGACTGATTATATATTTACAATTTATTGATCCTATACCGTTTCTTCTTTCGGTTAGGAAAATGATAAAAGAATTCAAATGTTTTTACAAGATAAAATAAATAAACATGGAATGTCCATTTCCACAGTAGTTAAATATGATAAAGTTATATTTCAAATATTAATTATTTATTTAACATTAATATATATATATATATATATACTGCTCAAAAAAAGTTAAAGGCCACTCAATTTTTAGGTCATTTCAACTATGCTGTTTTTTTAAAAACCTGAACACTCAGTCAGAAAAGTTTTGCTGCATTTTGTTGCATGCTTAAACAATGTTTGTTAATCTGACAATAAATCAAATCTGTGTTACGTATGTGTGCCTCCAAGGTCAATCAAATGTACGTGGTGGAAAGGGAAATAATGCATGTTTGAAAATGCTTCCTATGGCAAAGCCTGTTGATAACATTGCTGAAATTTGCTTTTCACGTGCAAGTCGTGACTATAGTGAACACATTTCACCTACTTTTCGGAAGGAACGGGCAATGGGTATGTTTGTAACATTTACCATTTTAGCCATGGCTCAGCTAAGACGCTTGACCAATGTTGACAGATGGAGAGCGATGGCATGGCGGCAGGATGATGTAGGGCTGCAAGAAGTTGCTAGGAGATTAGGAATTGCCCACTCTGTCATACAAACTCTGCGTGTCGCAGAACAACGCAGGTCAGGACATCCAAGGTCTACCACAAGACGGCAACACGCTGACCCATGGCTAAAATGGTAAATGTTACAAACATACCCATTGCCCGTTCCTTCCGAAAAGTGGGTGAAATGTGTTCACTATAGTCACGACTTGCACGTGAAAAGCAAATTTCAGCAATGTTATCAACAGGCTTTGCCATAGGAAGCATTTTCAAACATGAATTATTTCCCTTTCCACCACGTGCATTTGATTGACCTTGGAGGTACACACACGTAACACAGATTTGATTTATTGTCAGATTAACAAACATTGTTTAAGCATGTAACAAAATGCAGCAAAACTTTTTTGACTGAGTGTTCAGGTTTAAAAAAAACAGCTTGGTTGAAATGACCTAAAAATTGAAAGTGGCCTTTAACTTTTTTTGAGCAGTATATATATATATATATATAAAACACTTTCACTGGACAGTAAAGTTGGTATTTAGTTTATTAAAGTCCTTCATGAGTGTCGTAAATTTATTTTGAGAGAAAGAGTCTTAGAAATAGTGGTCCTGTTTAGAGCGGAGAATGATGGTGAAAGCTCAGTGATAATAAGGATCAGAAAGTAAATAGCTGCTTCACAGAGTGCTGGGGAGAGTAAGGACAGACTTATTTACGACAATCGTTCCTCTCAATCTTCTCCTCAAACTCTCCTGGTCAAACAATTATCTGCCAGTTTCCAGACACACACCCGCGCTCACACCGATTTGGTGCTTCAAACACACAGACGCACGTGAATACAAACTATATTAAACAGATATGGGAAATTTGGGCTTTGGTATTCCAACACAGTACTAAATAAGTTTATGCTGTTTATTAACATTAAAATCAATCACAACAATTATCATGTGTTACAGGAAAAATATCATAAGTACAGAAAATACAATTAACAATGGGGTGGGGTGAAGAAGATTCGTATCGACTACGCCCTTCCCGCTTGTATTAGACAAAGATAAACCCAGTCCAAAGATAGATAGTTATCAGGAACATAGGTAATGTAACCCAACAGTGAATTTAATTACTCTGAAAGAGGGGTTACAATATTAGGTATGGGTGGTAGAAAAATATCCTGTTATTCCCAATTGATTTTCCCTTTACTAAGCAAACGAAAGGGGGGGGGGGTAAACAGCGTTAACAAATTATCCCACTTAAAGGAACAATGCAGGGTATACAGAAAGTGTATTACCCGGTAGGCAAGTTAACAAATGGTTTGCAAAAATTAAATCTCCTGTCATTCATGCACGCTTGTGAGGGCCCACACTCATATGCTCACACTCACTTACCGATTGTAGCATCAGGCACTCCATAGAATTATATAAACAGCAATTACACTCTTGACATATGAAAATGTCTGGTACTTCGATGTCCAGCCACAGATTTAGCGAGGTTGGCTGATAACAAATATTCCCACTTATCGCCGGACGTGAAGCCTAAGAGTTCTTGTGTTTTATTATATAAAAGGAGTCTATGGGATGGCCCTGTCACAGTTCGATACAGGGGTGAGAATGGAGTGGTCTCTTTAAATACGCCACTGGTGGTAAAATTCCTTCAATGCGTGATGATAGCAACTGACCGGTACGTTTTTAAATCCAGTGAGGAAAAACTAGGCCCAGTCACAGTTCAGGTAAATATGTACTCTCTGACAGCAGAGCAATGAATAAAATATCGCTACTGGCAACTGTTCTTCTTCCAGTTTATCTTACAGATTGTAATTTGATTTGATGGTTTATTTAAATGTTCTTGGGTGGGCTTTCTTTCATGTAATTATGATAGCTAGGCCGCATCGGACCGAAACAACATTATATTTAAAATGTTTCATCAATATATCTGGAAGTTTAAGAACCGAGTCTGGAAGACTCTGTATGATTTCTTGCTGGGATCGCAAAGGTTATTTGATCATTCTATAGAAAAAGATAGAAAAACCATGACAACATAATCATACCGCAAAAATCAAATAATATTCTAACGTGCGATACATTTTTCGTTAAGACTATTTATATACACTCGCATATTTAATTATGTATTTAAGAAAATACTTCGCGAGTCTAATGGTTAAAACACACATCTATATATATATAGGACTTAACTAAATTTATTAATTATAAATTCCTTCGCGACTTTAAAAGTTACTTTAGCATTTAAGCATCTATTATTTTTTTTTTAAATATTATAATAGATATATCATTAAATTTACCACTGGAACTTATGAGATGAGTTTAATTTAATAATTTTAAATAAACACAAAATCCAGTGAAATAAAATGAAAGCACTAGACCACTGATCACTTTAACAAATACATTATACCGTGCACAGAAAAAGAAATCACTCCAATGTAGCCACCAATTCAGATGGAAATCTAGCAAAATTCTACTATAGCTAGTGAATCTTAAATCTCTGGCGAACGAATGATAAAATGGCTTTCTTCGTGGTCTGTATATATCTAACTGGAATACACAGGAGCCGCGCTGGTGTAATGGCTACGGCGTTGTACTGGCGACCAGGTTTTCATGGTTCAAACCTGGGTGTCAGCATTTGAAGGAATGTTTACGACCGGAAATTTGACTGAATAACTTGAACGGCTCTTGCACATAAATCCCATGTGGATGGGAAAGAGCGAAGCTCCTGACCGGGTTGGAAGGAAAGTCCACTGACCCCCCAGCCTCGCAATGACATGTCATTGGGCCAAAAGAGCTGGAAAGCTCGATTGCCGTTGGTTAGAGAAAAAAAACTGGAATGCAAGATTGGGCGGACATGTTAGAATTTGACACCTTTTTAGATCTGAGGAGACTTTCGGGGTTCTGACCGCCAAACTAAGGAGAGATGCCGCCCCTGGTTTTCCGTATCTCCGTTCGCTGCGTCCGCTTTGTCTCTCCCGTTCGTGTCCACTGCGGTCGGTTCTGTGGTTAACACAGAGATGCGAAATGCCGGCAAGAAACTTGCATCGTTCGTTTCAGGGACGACTACTGCCTTTTATAGCATGCCACTAGTCTTTCCTGAGATCCCTCAGTGCCTGTTTGATCGCGTGCGGCTACTTTCGTTTGATTCTGGCAACGCCCCCACTGGTCCGGCGTACTGACCAAGTTAATGAAAATAACTGCATATGATTGCTCAAGAGATATCCGTTTGCGTGATTTAACCTCTTCTTAAATCAATGCGATGATAAGAATGTACGGTAGATAAACTGTCCACATATTAATCAGCAAACGTGTTGACACGTCTACTCTGCTCAAACCCATATTAATGAGCAAACGTGTAGTTCCACGTTTCTGTTGTGCATAGCTAATGAGTCCAGGTGGAAAAAAATCCCGTTTGACGAAAAGTTACCACAATATTCGGGGGCACTGATGTTATCCGAAGGTGTCGTTACGAAGGGTCGTACCATATCACCGAACACTTCAGGGTCAGCTGGGTTCGTCTGTCACAATGAGTCATTACTCAAACTGTTTTTGTAGTTACTGGTATTTTATTTGTTTGATAATGTCTCTGGATAGGCTGATCAGTGGTATTGTGTTACCACTTATCTCCAAAAATGAGAAGCATCCACTATAGCCAGGATCACAACATGTCTGGATCTCCAGGCTGGGAAACATAGGTTGTCTAGTTCTAGATATATTGAGGACGTTTGCACCACAGAATCCCTAAGAAGTGAATGTCTCGTACAATATTAGTAGTTGCAGGATAAAACCTGTAATACAAATAATCACAACCCTTGTATGGTCCAGCACTATTCTATCCACACACACAATGGACGTAACAAACAGTTTCAGACATGGTGCTAACAGTTGCACAGGACAATTTACGTCAGTACCACTCAAGCCAGTTCAATGTGATTACACTTGCCTTATAAATCCTACGTTAGATCCATTTGTCCATGATCTGCTTCCATACAATGATTTGGTTTAGTTCAAACTATTAAGTGACACCTTGATTAATACATGTTAACAAATTCTGTGATCCTCTCTCATGGTCCTGTCTTTCCTTTAGGAAATACTCCTTCAAATACATTATTAAACCTACAGTCGTATTTTTGCCATAATTCTCAAATATTCTACACATTTCCCAATGCTGGCTTTCGTTTCTAGAAGTCAACACATGCTGGCGTTCAGATGGCAAAACACTCGTCCTGTAAGTTTTTTCTTAACACACTCAACACACTTGCGAACACACAAGTGGATTAATCACAAGAAAATTACATAAGTATATATATATATATATATATATATATATATATATATATATATATATATATATATATATATATATATATATTCTTTCTTACCCTCAGGCAATACGCATAAGCTGTAACAGACTATTAAAAGGTATCTAGGTCTGCTATGCAGATGCAGTGGCAAAGTATTTGACAGCACACTTTTGCCGCTCTCTTCTGTACCGCTTAGTGTTTCAAAAAGTTGTGGCTCCAAATCAACCAAGTTCAAGGACTTTTATACCGTCGCTCCCCCGTATCGGAGAACTCGGCCAAAAACCGGTGTTAGGAATCTAAGAACGAGGCAATGTGCAAAATTTTTAATATTTATTATCTCTCTTAATTTGGAACCGATTTTGGTCATTTAAAGTTAGAATTATACTGTGAATTTATCTCTACCGTTCTATCTAATATTTGTTTAGTTAGCAAAATGCATTTAAATCTATGCAGACTTTAACCAACTAAATTTGGGACTACCCTGATGTATAGATGTCAATTTAAATGATTTTTCTCTTTAAATGAACTCTTATTCGAGGAAGTCTTTGCACCTACCTCGTAAGTAACATCCCCGTTGTTGAACTATCTATATCTTTCCTTTTAAACATTTCTAGTTCTTAAGAAATTAAATAAATTCTTACTATCCTTTACACAAAATTGCCCTCTGTGTTAAGCCTAACAGGTTTTCTTTATACACACTAGAAAAAGGAGCGTTTTCATTGGTTCTTATATCGGTCCGTTTTCCTATAGTATTGCGTGCGGTAAAAATGACCGTGGTGTAAGACAGACCAAAACACGATATAGAGGAAGATCATTAATGTATACGGTAAAGAGAAGAGGGCTGAGAATAGAGCCCTGGGAAACATCTGTATTGACAACGGTTGGGTTCGACAAAGGAATTATTGTAAGAGACTATTTGTTGTCTGTCTGACAGGAACGATTTAATTAACTTCACCAGCTTAATATTTACTTTCATTGTTTCTAATTTTCTGATTAAAATAAAGTGATCTATCATATCAAATGCTTTTTTGAAGTCTACAAGAAGTGCTCCACATATATTATCGTTATTGATGTTTAGGTGCCAATTGTCTATCATCTTTGTTAAGGCTGTGTGGCATGAATGCTTTGGTCTAAACCCCGACTGACTGCCGATTAGCATGTCATTATTGACTAGGTGTTGTAGTGTTGTTTTGTGGATGTATTTTTCCAGTGGTTTGGACAGCGACGATGTAAGAGAGATGGTTACTAAGTTATCTATAGTTACTAAGATAACTACTATCAGATGAACCTGGTTTGAGAAGTGGGTATACTTTAGCGCTTTTAAAAACAGATGGAAAGTAACTCCTTGCGATACATTGATTATATATGAATGTCAGTGAATCACTAATGGCTGGTGCGGCAAAGCGCAGTATTCGATTACTGATTCTATCAAGTCCCGATGAGTTATTATCTTTAAGGCCAGTAATATAGTTATAAACTTCGTTAACTGTTATAAAAGGGATGTCGGTGGAATTGTGTTAGTAAATTTGTTCTGGCAGAACGTTGATAATATGCTTAAGTCATAAGGGGGAGACGAAATGGTGGATTTTATATTGTGGGTGTCTGCTTGAAAATGATTGCTGTAGTCTGTACAAGTAAGTGGCGTATTGGGAGTATGTGGGTCTGGAAAATTTCGTTTGTTCACTAAAGTGTTGATTGCCTTCCATATCTCTTTACTGTTTGTTTTGCTCTGAACTAAATTTCTAAAGTAGTTTTTCTTTTCTCTGCGAATTAACTCCGCCTATGCCGGTCCCAAGCCCGGATGAAAAAGGAGGAGGGCGGCCTGCATGGAGGCCGTAAGGAGGCAGCCCCTCCACCATGCAAAGGCACAACAGGCCAATCACCTGTTTGTCTTAAACTATGATTACAAGCAATATAAGAGAGAAAACCGGACTGATTCTAAAGGCGACGAACTGGAACGGACTACGGACTACGACTTATGGAACATGGAACACAAGAAGTATAAATGGGAAAGAAGAGGAGCTGATGGAAAAGATGAGGAAAGCAAAACTAGAAATCCTGGCTATTACCGAAACAAAGAAAAAGGGACAAGGAGTCATGGATCTCGATGGCAACACTCTGCTATACAGTAGTGTTCCCACATCTGAAAGAGCTAAAGGGGGCTTGGGTTGCATTGTGGCCAAACACCAGAAAGATAGTATCAAGGGATGGAACTTTGTCTCGGAGCGCATTATGGTTGTAAAACTAAAAGAAGGAGAAACCATAGTCAACCTGGTCATAGTGTATGGGCCAAATGAGGATGAGAGAGCAGAGGGCAAGGAAGAATTCTTCGAGCTGCTTCAAAGGACAGTGGATGACTGCCTAGATGAAATTATCATGCTCGGATATTTCAATGCCAGATGGGGTGGAGTTATCGGAAGATATGGAGAAGATACTCTCAATGACAATGGAAAGCGACTCCTTAGATTCTGCAGTGAGCAGAATCTGATCATTACCAACACAAAGTTCCCCCATAAGCGCATACATGCATACACTAGGTGTGAACCAACAAAGAATGAGAAGTCAGTGATCGACTATGCCATTGTTAGGAGGAGCTCATTCAAATATGTCCGGGATGCTAGAGTCTGGAGGGGGCCAGAGATTGGAAGTGATCACTACCTGCTTACAATCAAAAGAACAACTGAAAGAGTTGCTCAGCCTAGGAACTGCCCAGCACCACGCAAGAAACCAAGTAAACGAACGGAAGAAATGAGCATTAAGACCTACAAGCTGAAAGAGCCAGAAATTAAGACCAGATATCAGGGGCTTATTGCTACAGCGGTGAGAAACACAGAAGAACAACCTGATGACTTGGAAACCCTGTGGCTTAAATTCAAGGACATCATAAAGACAGCTGCTGCAGAAGCATGTGGTGAAGTCCGACTTGGGAACAAGAGAAAGAGGACACCTTGGTGGACAGAGGAAGTCAAAGAGAAAATAAGAGAAGAAAATGGCATGGAAACAATACTTAGGAGCTAAAAACACAGCAGGACAAATAGAGAAATATAGAGAATATGTGATACTCAGAACAGAAGCAAAGAACAAGGTGCTAGCAGCAAAACAGAAATCCTGGGAAGAATTTGGAGAAAAGCTAGAAAAAGATGCGCAAGAAAACCAGAAATTGTTCTATAAGACCCTAAAGAACATGAGGAAGGAAAAACAATGCCCTCTTAAATTTATAAAGGACAAGCAAGGCAAATTGCTTACTGCCCCGGAGAAAGTAATGGAAAGATGGAAAGAATATTTCTCAGAACACCTTGATGGAACAAGGTAGAGCATCAGGAATGATAACCACTAGCACAGAAGAGGATACAAATGGTGATGAAGATGACATAAAGATGGAAGAACTGAAGGCAGCACTGGAGAAAATCAAGATGGGCGAAGCAGCAAGGCATGATGGTATAACACCAGAAATGGTTAAGTACATGGGAGCATCAGGCGACCTATTACTCCTAGGGGTCCTACAGGCAGCGTAGTGCAACAAGGCCATACCAAAGGATTGGGAGATTGCCATCATAACACCGATTTTTAAAAAGGGTGAGAATCGACAATGTGGAAACCACAGAGGCATATCCCTTCTCAGTGTCCCTGGTAAAATCTACTCTAGAATCCTAGAGCAGATACTCCGACGCCTAGCTGAGCCACAATTGGATGAAGCCCAGTGCGGATTCCGAGCAAACCAAAGTACTCAAGACCTAATCTTCACACTCAGGCAGCTGAGTGAAAAGGCCCTTGAGTACAAGAGTGAGATCCATCTTTGTTTCATAGATCTGGAAAAGGCATTTGACAGGGTCCCCTGGAGCAAACTTTGGGACTGTTTGGCAAGGAAGAACATTCCAGCACCTCTGATTCATGCTATACAGAGCTTCTACAAGTCTTGCAGAAATTATGTGAGGACAGCAAACTATAAGTCAGAAGAGTTCAGGACCACCACTGGTGTAAGACAAGGTGATATCCTGTCACCTTATCTTTTCATACTCCTCATGGACGATGTCATCAAGGCATGTAAGGAGAGAACAAGAAAGTATTCAGTGGGGTACTGGAAGATGAGACAGGTCTATATTTCAGAGCTAGCATTTGCTGATGATGTTGTCCTGATTGCTAAATCAGAGACACATCTCCAATCCAACCTGCAAGTCTGGAAGGAAGAGCTGGAGAAGAGAGGGATGGTCATAAGCAGCTCTAAAACAAAATCCATGGTGATATCACGAGAAGAAAGAAAACATCAGATTAAGTTGGGAGAACAGGTCCTGGAGCAGGTCGACCACTTTAAATATCTCGGAGCTATTATAGACCGAAAGGGGGGCATCAAAGAAGAGTTGGCCACTCGAAAAGCAGCGGCTGGGAGACTTTATCAGGCCATAAATCGAGGATTCCTCAGCAAGAAAGAGGTTGGTAAGAAAACGAAGATGGCTGTATACCGCTCCACCTATGTCCCAGTCTTGACATATGAATGCGAATCATGGGCAATGACTACAACTCACAAAAGCCAGATCCAAACCTCAGAAATGAGGTATCTGAGGAAGGTGGTTGAAGTAACAAGAAGAGACTTGGTCCGCAACCAGACGACACGTCAAGGCCTAAAATCCCACCCTCTGCAGACCCAAATAGAACAGTCCCAACTAAGATGGTTTGGCCATGTCTGCAGAATGGGAGAAGATCGGCTACCACGACAAGCATGGGAAACAAAGAGCCAGGGATCCAGACCTCCAGGACGACCCAGAGTCCGCTGGGAGGACAACATTAGACAATCTTTGAAGGACCGAGGACTAGAATGGAACCAGGCCAGGAAGAAGACAGCCGATAGGATAGTCTGGCGCTCTCTCTTCCAAACCTCTACACCTCACGGTAGAAGGGGAACGTCTAAGTAAGTAAGTTCTCTGCGAATTAAGTATTGTACATTATTTCTTACTGTCCGATATGTAGTGATATCCTTATTTTTATGCGCTTGATCTCTTTGCCTCATAGCGTCAATAACTTCTTGTGTGATCCATGAAGATTTAATTTGCCTTTTCACGAGAATTTCTTTAGTAGGCGCATGCTTATTAAAAATACTATAAAATATCATTGTCCAATATGCGATGGCGTCATCAGGTTCAGGAATTTGAAAAACGTTGGCGAGAGGTGCAGTTCGCAAATCATTCAAAAATAATTCACGGTTGACATTTTTAAGACTTCTATATTGAAAACTAATGTGTTTATCTTTTGGAGACTTGTACCCATCTTTTGCCCAAGTGCAACATATGGGATAATGGTCACTCATAGCAATAGTAAGGATAGAGCATTCTATAATGTTTTCTGGACAGGTTACATAGATGTGATCGATCAGTGTGGATGACGTTTTTGTTACTCTGGTAGGTTTGTTGATTATTTGTTTCATGTTATACGATGCTATGATGTTGGTCCATATTTGGTTTGGCTTATGCATATCGATATTAAAATCACAAAGAAGAATAATTCCATTAACTGTAGTAATTACTTTTTCCATCATGTTCGTGAAATCTTCAAACCATGTTGTTCCTACACTGGGGTTACGATAAAGATATCCGATTACAATAGGTCTTTGCTTTTGTGGCTTCACCTCTAACCATATGCATTCTATATCTATAGTCTCAAGATCGTTTCTGCAAAGATAACTGAGAGAAGTAGAAATATAAACTGCTAGACCCGTCTCTAATTGTCTGCTTGAATCTCGCCGAATTGTTTTAAAACCTCAGAGCGCAATGTCATCGTCGGTTATTTTCTTATTCAGACGACTTTCTGAAAAACCAAAAACCTGGAAATTTTGGTTAAGAATTTGTGTGAGTTCTGGAATTTTACCTAAAAGATGGTTTACGTTCAAGTGGCCAAGCCGTAAACTAATTGTACTTAGTAATTATTCATAATTATCTGGCATTTTTATGTGAAAGAAGTTTTACGCTCAAATAGAAAAAAAATAACTAATTAAACATCACGAAGTTGCTATAGAAGGGAGATTAATAGTAATAGTACATAAATGCACACCTTAATACAACTAATTACAAACAATTCAGATAACTGTACTTTGTAAAAATTGTAAGAAAACTGTCACACAACAAGCACACCCATCCACACTGTGAAGGTTAACAACAAAGTTAAGCTGCACCAAGAGAATAGACGGGTAGAAAAACAGATACTGAGAATAAATAAATAAAGCATTATCCGACAGTTACTGGTGTTACAGAGACGTCGCCTTGTGAAGTGAACAGTCACTGATAATGTTGAGGAGAGGGTTGTTGACAATAAAAGCGAGATGGATTTGGCAGTAAAAGATGATTCATTTGGTAGTATGTGTTCGCGGGATGTTGAGGTAATGTTGTTGGTTGAGTGGGATATTCCGGCCAGTAGGACCTCCAAGTGTACGGTGCGTAGTTCAAGAGGCTTTGCTGATGTAGAAAGTTATGAAAGGTTGGGTGTGTGGGGTGATATGGGAAAACCTGTGATGACAACGATGATGGGTGATCTTTCATTGGTGTCTGGTGCGACAGCGGACGGGGTGAGATTTCAGTAGGTGGACCCTGAGTTGGTTGAATTGAATCACTTACAGATCTTTGAGGATGGAGTGTCTCAGGTCATTGTTGTTGAGGTCGGTCGTCGGTCGTAGAATGTTGCTGAAGGCCGATATTTTTAGCTTCTTCCTGCACATCTGTAGTTCTAATAAGGGGTCTGTCTTGATACTCCTGATTATGTGACATAGCTGTCTGGCTGGTGCTTGAAGTTGTGGGTATTGACGGAAACTCAAGGTCGCAAATTGCATTAGAAGAGTAGCTGGTTACATTCGTGTGCCGTTTTGAAGGATACTTGGATGCTGATGTGCTGGCTGTGCCTCTGAGGGTGTTTTCTGGAAATTTGATGTTTCTCGCAAACATACTGGTTCCTTGATCAGATAAGGAAATGTTGCCGCTATAAAGATGCTTCCTAGGAGCTCTGGATGTGGCAAGGAACGAGGAGTGTTCCATAAATGTATGGTGGTGTCTGACGCAATGCTTTTTCAATTTTGTGTTGTTCATCTCAACAGATTTCCTATAATGTGAGCGAACTGGAGGTATAATCGCTGAAAAACATACCTTTGCATATGGGAACAGGAACTGGAAGTTAGATGTGATTTGATTTAGCTCTGTTTGTGCAATTTCGTTATGTTTTAGCGAGTCCGACAGACCAATGTGCACAGTGACCCTGGCTACATTAAGATTAGTTTCATATCTTTTAAGGAGAGTCAGTAGGTCCTGCGCAGATGCCCAGTTTTTGAAGCGAACAGTGATCGTGTCTGTATCTGCTGTTACTAATTTATATTTTTGAAGGTCCTCACATTTTGGTCACCAAAGATGAAGTGTTTCCTTCTATTTGAAAGACGTGTGTGTGTGTGTGCCGGTGACAATGCGTGCTGTTCCTTGTGCTTGAACTATGCAGGGATTGTGCGTAGGTTTCTTGCTGCGATGTGAACTGGCTTTCGGCAGTGGGGGCTGCCGATTAGAAATCTGGACAGGGATTCTGCTCATGTCTGCAGGGAATTCCAGAGTGCACAGGTCATGGTCTTCTTTATGGCTCAGTTCAGCTTGTGTGGTATGTTGTTCTTCACTACTGTTGGAATTTCCCTCTGAGCTTGTGTTTGTGTTACATTGGCTGTATTTGTTCTTCTGCTGTGTGCTTTCTTTCTGCTGTCGAGTTTCGTTTCTCTCACAGCTATTTTTGAGGGACATATGGTCAGCATGGAGCTGTTCGTAAGCTTTTTTGAGGCTGTTCAGCTCTGCTTTTAGTTTCTCCATCTCAGACAATATTATTGAAACCTGATTTTGTGACGATTGCATAGGTAATGTAAGTGGGGATGTTGATAGACTAGCAAAAGTGCATGATAGGTGCTCTGTCTCTGCGATGTCTCTTGTATCAGCTATAGCTAGTGACTTCGGATTTGTGTGTGATACCTTGTTACATTCCGTATTTCGAGTTGTGTGTGTTGTGATATCAGCGGGAACAGTGGAATAAGTGATTGCTAACTTCTTAGAGCTGGAAGCTTTTGCTAGAATGCTAGGAACCGGCACATTTGAAGTGATGGCCTCAGGACTGACTCCAGCAGTAGTTGCTGATTTCCATAAATTATTCAAGTCCGCGTTAATCCAGTTTTTAATAGCGCACTCTGCATCTTGTACCATTACTTTAATTGTTGTGTTATAGAAATGGAGGACAACCTCTGCTGTGGAAATAACATCTTCTACATATGAACCACTAGCGTCAGTCCTTGTTTCAACAGTTGCGCTAGATTCATAGTATGCTTTAGACAGGCTACGTAATGCTTCATATTCGATTAATGTTGAAAACGTAAGAATCGCACACTGTTTGTTGTTCTTGAAAGATATCGTTACAGAAGGTGTGTAGCGCGTGTTGGTCTTCAAACTCTTACTTTTCTTTTTAACCGCTTTAGTTACATTAAAAATGTAGTCCTTCTGTTTATTACTTTTTGTTTTCGGTCGGGTCGTAGCAATCGAGTGGACGTGTAGCATTGTGAATGCGAACGTTAATATCCTGGCGTATTTAATGGGCGTGGAAAGAGTTAATTTATAGCCGTTCATTGCTTTCTTGCTCCGCTCTTAATGACAGCTTGACTCGCCGACTCACCAGTGAACAGTGACCAATTTCTAAAGCCACGGGTCCGTGACATTCCTTAGGAGGTAATCATACATCCATTACTATCGGCTACCCCAATTATCAGTACCATCCGGGTGGAACGTTGCGGAATTTCAACACGAAAGCAACTTTCTGTAATAATAACAACGGAAGTTTTGCATCATTTTTCATAAAAATCACAGTTCCTTTTCGCATGAACACACTAATATGTATTTTACGATAAAGCCACTAACATTCTGTACACAGTGATATAAAAATCCATCAGAAATATTTCTTTTTTTGGTGGGTTTTCTGCAGCTATTTCTAAAGCTTTTAGGATTACCACTAATTCTGCTGTAAAGATGGATGTATTACCTGTTACTTTGTATCTGTTATAAATTTTTAATTTTGGTATTGTTATTCCTGCTCCTAATTGTCCTTCTTCATCTTTTGACCCATCTGTATATATAGTTAGGCTATTATTTATATACCGTTCTATGTACTCTAGTGTTTTACTTTTTGCTGAGATTATGTAGTTAGATTTATTTATGATCTTTGATAAGTGGGAGTCAGTTTCTGGCATTTTTAATTCCCATGGTGGGATCTTTGCTTTATACTGAGCACTACTGTTTATCGTATTAAATAGGTCTGGGTATTGATCCACTTCATCCATTGTTTTCCACCCTGACGGGTATCTATTATGGTTTAATGGAATGTGGCCTATGTACTGGTTACCCCTATCAAAGGTTTTGTGTGCTGGGTGAGTTGGATCTTTTGCCACTCTTGCCCAGTAGCTGGATCTCAGTTCTTTTCTCCTTAGCTCCAGGGGTATAATGCCTAGCGCTACTTCTAGTGCCTCTGCTGATGTTCCCTTTGAGGCACCTGCTATTATTGACAGTGCCTGGTTTTGGACTGTGTCAGTTTTTTCTTATTGCTCGGGGCGGCTGATGCATAGACAACACTGGCATAGTCAAGTTTGCCCCTAATAAATGATTTATAGAAGGTTAACATTGTCTTATTGTGTGATTTTGAACCTAGCGCTGCTTCTTTATACAAAGAGAGTGCGGCCGTATCGGAGAACTTACTTGATTAGTTACATTTTTGTTCTCAAGAATCTATCCTTCTGAGTGAATAAGTGCATGTATCCTACCAACATTTCCTACGCACCACTATACACGTCTATCCATCCCTTTCTTATACACCTCTTTTGATTTTACTAATTGGTAGCTTCTATTTCGTATGATTTTAATCGAAATCAGGGCATGTATTTATTAGGATTTTCTAAAGTCTATCGTCTTGATAGTACTAGATGTGATGACTAAGTAAAACTTTAAATTTCTACAATACTACTTACGTCTTCACATATTCCTTCTGGATATCCATTACTATACATATCCTTTCAATAATTAAATCACTTTTAACAGTATTATACACTTTAATGACACATAAGGAAGGGAAACCCGAGGCCTGTAAACAGTAAATTAATATTAGACAAACATAAAGGTATGTTTTCAGGCGCTCGCAAGAAGCAAAGAAGTAGAACACCAGACAACAGAAAAACAACAGACGCGAGTGGCTTACCCAGGGTTCGAACCCAGTACCTTCCGTACGACAACACCGTCTAGTCATACAAGCGAATCACACTATCCTCCCGGCCAGCTAGGCATCCACAATAAAAGATGCTTTACCGACCGGTCATTAGTGCGAAACACAAGACAACACCGGAAGTTTACAATGGGCACCTCAGCCTTTAGGATAGTGTGATTCGCATGTGTGGCTAGGCGGTGTTGTCGTACGGAAGGTAAGGGGTTCGAACCCTGGGAAAGGCACGCGCGTCTGTTGTTTTTCTGTTGTCTGGTGTTCTACTTCTTAGTTTCTTGCGAGCGCATGAAAACATACCTTTATGTTTGTCTAATATTAATTTAGTATTATACACTGCATGCGCTTGTAGCTTTTAATTTTCTTTCCCGTAGACACGATTTTTGATATCGCAATGTTTCTGCTCTCTCCTTACACCACTTCCCCTAACGAACCGGATAGGTTTGTGCTAATATTTGCTGCCTTGCGGTAACCTTCAAAGCAAAAAAAAATTCCACGCCTTGTCATACCCCAGTATGCGCTGCGTTCAGCCTTTCTTTCATGAAACGAAGCGTGTGTTGACAAATTACGGCACAACATCATACAGCATTTTCCTCCTTTCACTTTTCTTCACAAGCATTGGAACGCTACTGCAGTTGAGCCCCTTACAAAAATACTGTCCAAAAGCAGTTCCTGTACTCCTACAATGATGGCTTCTGTAGCAACTTCTTTCACGTGGTGAGATGGCCAGCCCTAATGTACAATCTTATATTAGTAAGTTCGTAAGTTCGTTTCCGCCAAGGGGTCAACTGCTACACACCTTACAGGTCGAAAGGGTATGCAAGTAAAAGTAGCTCAATAGCACATACTGCCGTAGAGGAGTGAAGTATTAGAGACTTCAATATACTAGCACCAGCTTTACAGGGTGGGGTGACCAGTGCCCCTCTTCGATGCCTTTGCATCCCCTAGCTCAAGATCAGAGTCAGGCACACATTTACAGCTGGGTTACCTGTAACGTAACTGTACCAGTTTTCGATCCCGGTAACTGTGCCGCGAAAGGAAAGCGCTCTAACCGCTTAACCCATCGCGCGTTCCGACAGTGCATACCTATATTATTAAGAAGACTGAACTTTATCTCTCTGCAAGGGAGCCGCGCTGGTGTAATGGCTTCGGCGTTGTACTGGCGACCAGGTGTTCATGGTTCAAACCCGGGCGTCAGCGTTTGAAGGAATGTTTACGACCGGAAATATGACTGAATAACCTGTACGGCTCCTGTGATAAACCCTCTGTGGATGGGAAGGAAAGTCCTCAGGTTCCCCAGCCTCGCAATGACATGTCATTGGGCCGAAGGGCTGAAAGCCCAAGTGCCGCTGGTTAAGAAAAAATAATCTCTCTGCAACGTTTAATAGCGGCAAGTTAAAAGATACTTTGTTTGTTTGTTTATTTTTATTGATGCAATCCATGTTTTTACAATGACATTTCAGCATTGGGTTGTGTGGACTCGTGGTGTCATCTTTGGCGTACCAGTTCTACCAAGAACGAATCCCCAACGGCAACATTGTACCTCATCCCTGCAAAGTTAACTATCGCTGGCCAGGTGTTGGACACCAGAATACTCACGGTGGTGGAGAGAGAAATCCATTTGGACTAGATTTTGCTAAAGAAGAACATAAGGTATAGCTGTTTCTGCTCCACCCACCCCATTTTATATAATACTGTGTGTGTGTATATATATATATATATATATATATATATGTGTGCGAGTGTGAGTGTGTGTGTGTGTCTGTGTGTGTGACATTGCGAAAGACGATGTGTGTTTAGGAAGAATAATTCTTGAATATATGTGTTATGTTGTCGTCACTCTCTCTGGCCTACTTTCACACACACGTTCCGCAGTCACAGAAAAACTCTCTTGATGACACAGGGTCCCACTTTTATTCATGAAACCCTATCAGGTAGTACATAAAGCATACAGCGAACAATGTTGTTTACAAGGTTTACTAGCTTACTATGAAATAATCTCTATGTTGTAATCTCTATGCAACTCCTTATAACCGAGCTATGTACCCAGCGCTGACTGCTGGACTCTTTGAAATAAGATGAAACAAAATAAACTAGCATCGTGCCAATGGATAAGCATCATATGTAATAATGATTAAGCATACGTGCAAATCTGCTAGTGCATGCGCTTATATGTTCAAGTGTATGTGCGTGTGTGTTGTGTGTGGTATTTGTATGCATATGTAATCAACAATAAACGCATCTCAGTCAAAAATAAAACTTGCATGTTTATACTAAATACTACATCATTACGCGAGAGAAAACTTTTAAATAAACATTTCCATCTATGATGAAATATTACACACAGCGCAATGGTTTAAATGACCTTATTTTACCAGAATCTGAGAGGCTTAACTGCCCTAAATCAGAAATATATATATATATATATATATATATATATATATATAGTATATATAGTATATATATATATATATATATATATATATATATATATATATATATATATATATACATATATATATATATATATATATATACAATATATATATAATCCTGGGGCGCCAAATACCCTGTCTTCCTAGAGCGCCTTATACCTTGTTTGCCCTGAATACAAGCAGACCTCGAAAGCTACCGATATTAGGGAGGAGGGGTGGAATAAAACTTCAGACAATTTTAGCATTTTCTTACAATTTCACATACTTGCCATCTGTGGATTAAAATTTGCATTATTATTAAATACTTCTTCTTCTTCTTCCTCGTTCGCCCTAAAAAGGACGGTGGTTGTGTTGTGTCTGTTTACGCCTAAGCTGTGATATCTGCACCTTTCGGTCGACACATCCGACTTCAGCACGGCATTTTCTAGGGACCGGGTTTGCATTCCCATTGCAATCCGCACTCGCTCAGCCAGACTGCACTGCCGCAGACTGTTTCCAGGACCACCACGTGGAGGTGGAGTGCGGTCTTGACCAGCTCTGATTCGCTGGTCCTGATGCAAGCTGTACAGCTATGGGTCGCTGACTGCATTCACTATTGCTGCATCTTGGGGTCCCTTATTAAATACAATTTTGCTTCCTTTGACCTAGACACAAGGCCCAAAGATTATAATAGAGCGCATGTCCAAATATAAAATACCTTGTGATCTGGTTAAAATATAAAACATCTGTGCAGCAATCTGCAATTTAAATAAATACAAAAATAAATACTTTTTGTGGTGCATGTAAACGCTGTCGTTATCGTTGTCACATAATTGTGTTCGCTCTCTTTTCCTCTTAGGTAATATTGATATACCTTTATTATGCAAACTAATTATGTGCGCCTTACGATTGTGGCACGTTTTTTTTTCCTAACTCCGACAGTATTTGGTATTTCCGTGTCAATGTTCACACTTCTTTCATTCATACGTGTCATTTTTGCCTGCCTATCCCCGCGGAGATGAGTAACAATTAACCCAGAATGGTGACAAGTCGTTTTCGAGTAATGAAGCCCAGTGATTGTTTGCATAGTGAATGCTAGTCAATTATCGATCTGGTGGCATATTACAGACACACCTGAATAAACATCCAGACAAGCTTGTTATGAGCAAGATAAACGTAAGAAGGTGAAGTAGTAATTATTACCAAGAATTTGCGGAAATATCAATTCCATATACGGAGAGTGACCGTATATAAACATCTATAGTGCCAAATAATAATAAGAATTTCCCTGTTAATTCAATTGGGGGCTTTCACGAGCTAAATTAAATTATAAAATACTTCTTCACAAATGTTGCAGGCAGATACAAAATTAACATTGCTAAGACACATTCAGCATTGTTCTTGACTTCTGAAATACGAGTATCTTGTGAACACTCCCTCAATGTAGAAGCATCATCATCTTTCTATCTGTATTTCTGCCAAGAGTAATCTTGTGCGAAGGTAGATACCTTCGAAGACCCACATGAGATACTCTAGGTTTTGGCCATTGCTGGAGCATCACTGTAGAGCAAAGGGGAGGCAACCCATGACAATCATCTAGAGTTATTCAGTACAATTAAGGAGATCAGGCCATAAAATATTGATTTGCAACTATTGACCAATGCATCCTAAACACATCGCTTGGTTAGAATCTATATTAATCAATCCATTCATTCATCCAACCATCCATCCATCCAACACTCTTAATCTCCCTAAGTAGAATAGGACGTCAACAAACATATACCAAGTCTTCCTGTCACGTGCCATCAGGTCAAGGTCTTTCTATGTCTTCCTCGCCTATTCATGTCTGTCACCAGTTCTCTTCTCACCAGTAGTCCTTGGTTACCCTGTGGATTCTAGAACAAGGACTGCCTTGTAATGCTATCAACAGGTTTCTCCAAGGTGTGTCCTTATCCATCTCTAGAGTCTTATCTGACTTATTGTTTGTTTAAGTTTTTGAGGTTTTTAAGAATTTTCTGCAGATTGGGGTAACCTTTAGCATGCCCAACCCTCCTTATTCGCTTCTTAGAAAACGTTGCAGTGATACTGTTAGGTGCTCCTTTTTTGGGCCCGGTTAAGACACGGGCGACTATGTTAATACTAAGCTTTTACTTATTTATTTTATTTAAGTAAATTTTCTAAGAAGTTTGCTTCGTTGTGGAGAGGCTCGTACTTTTCAGCCAGGGTGAAAGCCCGGCGGTTATATTCAGGCATTTGTTACCAAAAAAAAAAAAATATTAGATTTTTCATTCCCCTAAGAGATATTAAAAACAAAGAAAAAACGAAACAAAAAGTAATGTTTCCTATTTTTTTTTTTAAGTGAACTTTATTTTCATTTCTTTGCAATTTTACAAATCCGTGCACATGTTCCAAAAATAGAAAACATGGAAAGTACATTTTAAAATTTCATATGAACACTCGTGCTTACTCTCACTTTCATCTGCACACTTAAAAAGTAAATATAAAGAATTTAAACATTTCAATTTACAAACCACGTGCATTTTACAAACAAAGAATGTGATAAGGGTCATTTTACAAAACCGTGTACATTTTACAGTGGAAAACATAGAAGGTACCTTATAAATTACATATAAATAACCCTCGTGCGTATTCAACCTTTCATCTGCACACTTAAATGGTCAATATTCAGGGTTAAAACATTTTAAATATTAATAGGGGAATAGAAAGGGATGAATATAGTAACCCAGAAACTTCATTTGAAAAGGGGTTTATATTAGTTTATAGTGGTTCAAAGTTTCGGGCTGTTTTGGATTTTGAAGTAACTTCAGTGTCCAGTCTGGCTGCTAGAACAAGGAAACACTTGAAAACTATCGCCTGGGCTGGGTATTGAAAGCCCCGACCGGATTGAGGGAGAGTGGCCATTGTGTGCTGCGTAACGCTTTTCTCTTGGCTGGGCGGGTTTCACTAACAAAGTGTTCACTCAGCCTAGATCAGCCTTAATCGGCTAGACACACTGGCGACGAGAAGTGTCCAAGTTAAGAGGTGTGGTTTGTAGCATTCCATTCCAATTCCCGAGACATGGTCATTTTATAACAAAGAATATGATTCATGATTTGCATACCGTACAAGGGATCGCGTGCACTCACCAGCAAAACTCCCTACACGTACATACACAAATTTAGTCGCTTCAAACCATACTTGTGTAAAAGAAAACCAAAGCACAAGTCAAAATTTAAGCTTCCAGAACAAAAGGGTGGGTTGGAGATACAAAAGGCTGTCCGGGGAGAGAGGGAAACTATGAGAGCCCCGGTTTAAAATAGCGGTCAGTATGCGTTGTAGAACGCCTTCATTTTAGGTATAACAAGTTTCGACCGAAGATGGTTAGCACACACAACTGAAAGCCTCGAGAAAGCTGGCACACAAAAAGGACACAGTAGGAGTGAAGAGAAAAATTTTGCAAATTTAAATAAAGGTTGTGCATTTTACACACAGGAAATTTGTTACATCATTTTCGACAAAATCCTCCTGGTATGAAGTACATAGAATATTTCATAGTAAAATGTCGCACACACACTCACACATACACTCAGAAAACATACCTTGTCATTGGATTGGTAAGAACATATTGTTTTTTAATTTTTTTTTTTTATATTGAGAAACAAAAACGAAGTTTTATTGCAATCTAAAGGAAAAAAACATTTTTCTAAATTATATGATTTAAGATATTGGTAATATTGTTACATTGGTAAAAACTGCACCCACACCAAACCACACGTACTTATACTCAAGAAGGCTGAAAGGGGGTGTTTGCATTCTGAAGTGACTTCAGCGTACAATTATGGCTGCAAGAACAAAGAAACTTGAAGATATCCCCTGGGCGAGATATTGGGAGCCCACCGGGTTGTAGGACGGTGGCCATTGTGTGCTGCGTAACGCTTTTCTCTTTTGTTGAGTAAGTTTCGACTAACAATGTGCTAGTTGGTTGAGCTTACTCAGCCTAGAGCAGCCTTAAATGCGGCTAGACACACCGGCCGGACGAGAAGTGTCCAGTTAAGAGGGTAAAATTTTATCCAGTCCAATACCACAGTGACTCAATGGGCCGCGTATCAGATATTAAGCTGATAAGAACATACTTTCTTCCCCACTGTTCTTTATTCATATAAAGATTCAAGGACATGTACATTTTCAAGGTGTATATACATACATATAATGTTTCCCTTTGGGACAAAGGACAAAGAAAATACCCTACTTCACGGCCACAAAGGTCTTCATCAGAAAAAGGAAAGCTAGCGAGAGCTAATCGAGAAACATGAGAAAAATTGATAAAATAAATTTCACCAGTACTTGACGCGTGGCAGTAGGGATCACGTGATTGATACACAAAATGATTGTGATACCGACTATCGACAAGAATTTAGTGGTTCCCACAGTAGGACGGGCCACCTCCCTGGGGGCGTTGGAAGAACCCAAGGGGGCGATAAGTGAAAAGGGGGCAATGGGGAAGGGGGTGTTCAGTATTAAACAAGAGGGGGGTGTTGCTGAGGAGTTATCAGGCTAAATTCAACAAAATTACTTAATATAACTTTTACATGTAAAAGCAGTTTGATTACAAAGGGCCCTGACGTGAGCGCTTAAAAGGAGGACGTAGCCCAAACAAACCCTAACCCACCGCTCGCCCCTAACGCCGCTCTTCTCGGTTGCACATACACCCAAATAGCAGAGGATCCTAACCTGGGATGTGCATACCAGGGGTACTAGAAGCAGTCCAAGCGGTACTGAAAATATTTGATATTTAACTACATAATCATTTTCAAATAGTGCGTAGCAGTGTTAGAGAAAAGAAAGTTGTGGTGGGCTATTAATGCACTCTGTTCTGCTGTTGGTGATAGTGGATTATACGTAATTAATCTTTCTGTTTTTAAAATTAAAGTAATAAATAAGTATATAAGTGGCTTTATATATATATATATATTATATATATATATATATATATATATATATATATATATATATATATATATATATATATATATATATATATATGTATATATATATATATATATATATATATATATAAAATTAGTTGTCACTGTTTTGAATTATCAGTTGCTCTCATCTTCCGCTCTTTATAGTTTTAAAAAAAGTAATATGGAGAATTGGAGGGGGCGCTGTTGATGTGATCTGGGAGCCAAGGTGGCGGTGACCTGAAAAAGTTTGGGAAACACTGGCTCAAGTTGGTCGTGTTTATCGCGACAGGTGAATTCCATTATTTGCTACCAGTATACTTTATGACAGACACAAACTCTAACCCCAGGCGATATACGTTTTCGGCCATAACAAATCGACACAAACAGGTAAATATAACTGGAATTCACCAGAATTCACAAGACTGTGACAAACCAGCTCAAGCCTAAAGTTTACAGACGACCTTGCCCCAGTGTCCCATATATGAAACCCGATATGTAATAAAAAAAACTGAATGGGAGATCAGTTATTGGATTTGAAAATACTTTCTTTCTTAATCGGAACCTCTTCTACCCCGTAAACAGAGTGTAGAGGTGACCCAAAGAGCACAAGGCTCCTGGGCAAAACATGTAATCAAAGTGTTTGACAAACAGGTGATTAGCCCATTGTGTGATTTGAAAATACACTGAGGCAAAATAAAGATTAAATACTTAGAATATCAGTACTTACTTTAGTTTTTTTTCTTTCACTCTTACCTTGAAGCGTAGTAGGGAACTAAAGCTTGTGTTTGTGAGCCAAGTGTGAAGCTTTGGCTGCTGTGAGCCTGTGTTGTTGTAGGATGCGTGTAACGTTGTGAATCCCTCTGACTCTTGGTCTTCTTCATGTCCTGAAACCATATCTCCTACTGGTGTAGGTGCATAGTGGTAATTTATTGGGTTTCATTCTCATGAGATGGCTAAACCCCTTAATTTTCTGTCGCTCTATGTACTTGATGTAGGATGTAGTTCCTACAATTTTTTTGATGTCATAATTGTTCATTCTGTCCCTCCTGATAACTAACATTAATGGTTTTTCTTCAACATCTCATTACTCAGAGTGTGATTGTCCTCTCATGTGTTTTGGTCAGGGGCCATGTCTGATATTGATAGCATAGAGTTGGTAAGAATATACTATTTATCAGCTGTCGTTTAGTTTACATACTGATGTTCTGATGCTTGAGCAGTGGAGTCATTTGGTAAGTCCATGCATAGGCTATTTGACATTGTTTCAATTTCCCTCTCGCAACTTCCTTTTTCAGGAAAAATGCTTCCTAAGTATTTGAACTCTGGAACCTCTTTAAGATTGGTGTTGTTGACTGTGGCGGGATTGCTTCCCCTGCTCCGCAGTAGTGGTCCAACAATGGCCAGACTTCGAGTTTAATGATCAGGGTCTTCAAAGGTCATCAACCTTCGCTCAAGATTACTCTTGGCAGAGATAAAAATACAAGAATGATTCTTCCATTTAATGGAGCCTCACAGGATTTTAAAGAAAAGAAAGCATAACAACTGTGATCTTCTAAGCTGTCATGAATTTATTATTCTCCCGCCCCCTCTGTGAAGTAATATATTTTCTCGTACGTCTGTGCCCCAGCTGAAGGTGATTCAGCAAAATCTTAATCTAATAGCTATATCTGGTTACGTATTTAGAACAATATGAGTTATACAGGTGCAGACATACACGTCATTCAATGGTGATTAATCCAACGATAACTTTACAGTTACAGATAAACAGGTTTAATAATCACTTATAGTTTAACAATGTAAAATAAATAAATTGATGAAACGAAATTTGCTTAAGTGCTTGTATAACAAATATGTACAACATGATATCATCATCCACTCCCTGCTCTCTATGGAGCCTGAAGCTACCTCAGCAGTTGGTTTATTGTGAAAAAACCCGGACGAAGCAGTCACCAGCTCTTGCAGTGGTGGTTCATGTGTCACGCTATTTGCAGTTATGAGATTGCCAGCCTCACATGCCACTGTAAATCGACAAGCAAATTAGACATGTCTAAATGCAAATATAAAATGATAAAATGCACAGATTATAACTTACCCCGAGTTTTATCAGGCGAGCAAGGACTTCAAATATTTTACATTTAAAAATATTTAAATCCATTATTAAATCAGGTACTTACATCTATTAACGTGTTTTAAAACAAGTTTCATTTTTTATAGTGCGTTCTAGAAAAGTTATTTTCTTCGAGACGATAACTACTTCTGTCTTTTTGCAATTAAGGCTAAGGCTTTTATTTTCACTTTCTGTCAATATTGTGTCAATCATTTCCTGCAACTTCTTTTCATTGTTGCCATTGTCACGGGTTGTCACCCCTGCTCTGCAGTGATGGTCCAACAATGGCCAAAATTTAGACTATACAATGAGGGTCTTTAAGATATCTACCTTCGCTCAAGATTTCTCTTAGCAGAGCTGTAAATAGAAGGACGGTGCTTATATTTTAGATAGTCGTCAAATGATATGTCAGAAATCAAGCACAACGCTGAATTTATCAAAGCTGTTGTGAACTTTGCATCTGCCCACCCCTACTATGAAAAGAAAAATATATTAGCTCGTTCTGAGGCCCCCCCCCCCCCCCCAACTGAATTATTCAGTTAAATATTCCTTAAGAAGCTCAGTTGTAGTTATATTTAAGATAACTGATTCATACGTGTGCACTTCTCCCTGTAATAATTTAAACAACTATTAATTTGTAAAACATATAACAAGTTTAATAATCAATTATGTTTTAACATAGGTAAATAAATAAGTGAAGTGGGCGATTTATATAGAGAGTTTTTCCTCATCGAAATTAGTTCAGGTGGTGGTTTATTTGGGTGGTGAGTTGCTTTGGCCATGTGTTGACTGGTGTGCTGACTGCTTCGTCAATTATCGACTTATAAGGTGAGGGCACGTCCCAGTAGTAGTTGCAGGAGTAACCACTCCAACGTCAAGGCCAGGATCTTTACAACCCGTCAAAGACAGGCATCCAGCGTAGACCACAAGCTCCTGATCCCCAGACAACTATCAACCTCGTATCACACACTTTTATCACTCCTCTATTAAGTCTCTATGACGACGCTTTCATCTACAATCTTACCAATCTTTCCATATTTATTTTAACCTGTTAAAGACTAATTCACTGTTAAATTTGTATGAAAGCAAACGTGTGAGCCAGAATATTTAATATATATATATATACATCTAGACATATATTAACCTCTAAACAGAGCTATACCATTATAAGAGAAAAATTCGATGAATTAACTCAACTGGGGGCTTGAACGGGCTAAAAATTATTACTTAAATTCTTCACAAAAGGCGACGGATCAGATATTAGTTAACAATTGTTCAGCCCAATGCAATATTGTTCTTCTGAAAATATCTTGCGAAGCTCCCGTAGGGTAGAAGCGTCATTATCCTTCTATCTAAATCACTGCCAAGAGTAATCTTGTGTGAAGGTAGACACCTTCGACGACCCATTTAGATACTCTTGAGTTTTGGCCACTGTTGGACCACTACTGCAAAGCAGGGGAGGCAATCCGTGACAACCAAGGATATTGAAGCTTTTGACTAAAGTATATATTTTCTGCCCCTTTCTCTCATGAAATTTCGCATGACACAGGTAATTTCAAACGCCTCCCATATAAGGTATTGACACTTCCACTTTTAGATGACTCATGTCGGTACTTCATAACAAACCTTCCGTTTAACGTGTTATTATAAATGTTGACAAATACGAGTGTCCATCCCCTGGTAAGTTATGTAACTTTCTTGACGGCAATTCGGGTTTGAAATACGATTGTCAATATGGGAAGCATGGGCTCTCATAAAGATTGTATGAGCGAGATACGGGCCTGGGTTGTTTATTCAAGGTAGGGCAGTGTTTATCTTTCTGCTCCTAGTTGGGTTTGTTTACGTTCTCTCTACCCAGGATAGATCATACGAAATAACAACAAGAATCCACAGTCATGCGTTCAACATTGGGAAAATACGAATTTAGGAAGAAATGAAAAGATGGCACAATATGGAAAAGAAGACTAGTAGGACACAATAAAATGAATAGCATGGTCATTTCGTGACAGCTATGAAGATTCTGTCATCAATGCATTTCAAGTTGTTTATATTGTGCCCACCAACCGCTGTATTCTTGACATGTTTTCTATGGATCTGAGTACATTTTCGCTATACAGATTGAACAGATTCGGTGACAGGTCACATCCTTGCCTAACAACCTTGTGTCCTTGCTGAAACGTTACTATTTGATTGTGAATTCTTATAGCTGCTGTTTATTGCCAATAGGTAGTCCCTTAACAGATACTGGCGGATGGGAGTGAAGTGTTAGAGACTTCACTATACTAAGTCTAGCATCGAGGGATGGGGTGACCACATCCCTTCAGCAGCAGAGTCAGGTCCCGAATTACGGGTGTGAAGACTGGAGCGTGTCAGTACCTTGATTCGAACACGGCACCTGTGCCGCAAGAGACCAGCACCCTAACCACTCTGTCAATCTAACGTTTATTTGCCTGCACATGTTCTACATTATTCTCAGGTCTACTTTGAGGGGAAGTCCAATGCTTCGTACGCTTTGTAAAATTTTAAATTTTACTCCCCTACGTACGTGGCTGGTAAAAGGCCCCATATACCATTGATCTGCGTGTGTTTGTCAGTATACGCGTTTGCAAAACACCATACATAAACAGCTAAGCATGCATCATCATACGAGTTACATAGAAACACCATACACACAAGCACACATACATTCAAGGACTCAAATATAAAAGCACACATATATAAAAGCACATCCATACAAGCACAAATAGATACATAATGTCATACTAACTGATGTAGTCTCAGGCCTCCGTTGTCGCAAAATTGGTTTCAAGTCATTGCAAATGGGTTCAGTTAGATTTATAAACCCATCTACGATCGAGTGACCGCTTTCAAAATGGCGGCGTATCAGCGAAATGTGTATCGGACAGAGGAAATCGCCAACGATAAAATAAAACGAAGGGAATCCGTATGAAAAGGATTTTACATTTCAGTACAGGGAAGGATGGTGTATAACTGCATATAAGATGGAACGGTAGGAAGTTCTCATTTACGGAGATATATGCGTATTTCGGCTGCCCACAGTTACGCTAAAAGCATGTAAACCCACTTCTGTTCTAAATATTAAAATCAACAAATAACAGTTTGGGAATTTACATGGATAGGAAGATAGAGTTTTATCAGCTGTATAAAACTAGATAAGATGGAACAATATGGATATTATATATGCCGAGAATGATAAAGGCAAAATTTCAGTCGACGCACAGATCGGCCGAAATCACTGTTCGGGAAGGATTTTTCAGGTTAGGTTTAGGCTGTGACGTCGGTACTCTCCGATACGTCCGCGCTTTGCGTATAAGTAGCGGATCGGTAAACTGAGAGAGATACACAACGAAAGAGGTTTGAGCCAGACTGGAGGCAGTTTCGCCACTATCCATGAATTGTGAGCGGATCGCCAGAAACATTTTTAAGTCCAGTATCTGAAGTCTGAGGGTAAGCGAAATTATGATAACTACCGTGTATAATATTTGTTATTTCAGGTTCATATAGAATTCACAAAATATGCCTGTATAATAGTCATTGATATAATGTATTGTATTTTTAATATGATCTAACATGTACATTGTGGATGATTGTTGCTTGTACAAAAATTAATCACAAATAGCCCCACAGCCAAATGAAGATATATTTATCATATTGCTTTATCGCTTACGAAGATAAAGGCAGTCCCATGGCAGAGATTGTCATAGGGAAATGAAGTGTTAGAAACTTCATCATGGAAGATCCCAGTTACGAGGCTAAGGTGACTAGTCCCCTTCCTCGCTGCCTTTGCCTTCCCTAGTTCGAGCGCACAACTTTGTACCCATTTACAGCTGGTAAACTGGAGTGTTCTACAGCCAGTTTCAGTAGAAAGCAACCTGATCACGTGGTCACTCACTTTCTTTATTTATGTATTACTTTTGTGTAGATGCTAAGGATAGCATCAGTATTTGAATTTGTACTTGATATGATTTGGAAGGATCAAGTTATAGCATATGAAGGGATGTATAGGAGCGGAATAAACCAGATGATGTTTATTACTGATATGTTAATATTAATTCTGTATCATTGAAATGATGTTACTTGCTATGACTGTATAACTTTGACACCTGATGACTGACTTGTCTGACTTATGTGCTAGTCAGTTACACTTAATTGAAATGTTATTAATGCTATATCACTGAAATGATGTCCTTACTTACTATGATTGTATAACGGTGACATCTGATGACTGACTGGTCTGACATCTGTGCTAGTCAGCTACAAGTCTAGCCAGATACTAGCCAAGGCTGATATGTTGCAGGTTCCATGAAATAACTCAAACCAGACTGTCCAGTATCAGAAGCCGGTGTAGTTCATCCGAGGCAATCCCACAAAAGTGCAGGACCCCAAAGAGTGAACTTCAACTGGTCATTGGCATCCCTACTGTTGGGCCTACCAAGTCTGATATCAGCAAAGGACAGTTTCAGCAGTATCAAGTTGGAAAGATAAGTGTCCTGTTTGACACTGACCACCTATACATGTGAAACAGCCAATAGTTGAAAACAATAAGTAACCATACATAAACTCAGTCAACTGATGACAGTTATCCTTAAATTCAAAGGACTAATAACAGTGATTTCAGTAACTTTATTATTTAAGATCTTGAAGTCTAAACAGACAATAATAGTAATTGTGTGAATATTTTTATATATATGTGTATACTCTTTTCCAACTAGTAGAAATAGAATATTAGTGTAATTATTAAACTATTTTAACTGTACCTGAGGATTTATTCACTTCTTCCATTTTGTGGGTTCAGTGAATGTACATTTTACTTATCCCCTAGAATATAAGTAATCATAAGATAGTCACAGGGAGGAGACACCTTAAATCCTGGTACTACTTCTTACCAACTGGGCCAGGGTTTTCACAGTCTGACTATTTTTATGATAACAATACACCAGTGCTTATTTCTAAGACTGGGGTATTACTTGTAAGGTCAGAACTCTTTACTGGCATACTCTTACATAATAAATAAATTTAAATAACCTCCCGCTACAGTGGGGGCTCGTCTGCGGGATATATCTTTGATATTCCTGAGCCAACTTTCTATTTCTGCTGTGTAGAAAATTTTTTTTTTTTTTTTTTTTTAAAATTTTTGGAAAGAGTTAACATAGTAGGAAATAAATAATTTTTTAGGAGTACCATTGAGTACAGATAAAGAAAGCTGTTTCATATATGGTGAAGTCAGTTTAATTAACTTTAATTTTAAATAAGTTAATTATATTGTAGTAAATTAGTTTGAGTAAGATCGCTTGCCCTACTAGACTACAGATACATCATGGCTGACTTGGTCAAATTTAGGTCTGCTACACTGCAGGTGGGAAAAGAGCTTGGCATGGATGGTGACGTTCTGATCCGGTATGTCACGACGGAATGTGAAAAGTACACCGAGAGAGAAGCAAAGCAATTGGAAGCAGAAAGAGAAGCCAAGAAATTGGAAGCAGAAAGAGAAGCCAAGAAATTGGAAGCAAAGAGAGAAGCCAAGAAATTAGAAGCTGAGAGAGAAGAAAGGAGGTTACAAGCAGAGAGAGACCATGAGCTGAAAATGAGACAGCTTGATCTTGAACTTCAGGCTGGGACTATCACCCATGGTAATAGCTCACCTCATTCTGCGAATAGCTCTTTTCAGAACACAGCAAATGGGGCCATGAACTTCCACCTAGATCCATTTGTTGAAAAGGAGGACGCAATTGAGTCGTACCTGGATAGGTATGAAAGGCTAGCCTCTACATATGGACTGGAAAAGGAAAAATGGAGTCTAAAGTTATCCCAGGGATTGAGAGGTATTGCATATGATGTGTTTCTGAAACTCCCCAAAGAAGATCAGGAAAATTATGAAATACTAAAGCAAGCCTTACTGATCCGGTATGAAAAGAACTCTGAGGCATATAGGAAGAAATTTAGAACTTCTAAACCTCTACCTGGAGAAACATATAACCAGTTCTCAGCTAGGCTAGAAACGTATTTGTTGAAATGGAGTAGTTTAGGTAAGTATCAGAAAACCTACGAGGATCTGAAAGAAATGGTTATGTTAGAGCAAGTGAAAGATTCCATGTCTCAAGAAATGAGGAAATTCCTTATGGAACAAGGAGCAGAGAGGCTGGAAGACATTTTGAAATGTGCAGAGAGATACCAAGCAGCTCAAGCTGAATTGGTAGGAACAAAAAGGAAGCAGGTAGAAGGATATAAGCCACCACCGCAGAATACCCAGTTTGACCAGATGGATCAACCATACAGATACAAGCAAAGATTTGATAATAAGGACAAGAACCCTCAGACTCAGGAAAAGAAACCCTACAAACAGGGAGATAAGTGGTGCAAATTTTGTAAGATGAGCAACCACAACACTGATGAATGTGGGAGGAAAAAACCCCTTCATCATGCTGCATGTCTACAGGTGAGGACTTCTGTTAGGAAGGAACTGACTGTGAGTCAGAATAGCCTCCATCACCCACCTACCCAGGAGATAGTGACTGTGAATGGCAAACAAGTCACAGGAATGTATGACACAGGTTTGTCCTATGACGCAGTCGTGTGTGCATCTCTGGTGTGCCCTGAACAAATCACCACAGAAACAGTAGAGATTCAAGGGCCACTAAAAGGAACATCACCCCTTACATTACCCATAGCAAAGATTCATGTCAGTTGTCGCTATGTGGAAGGGGAGATAAATGCAGCTGTGATAGATGATCCCTTTTACCCCCTAATGTTGGGGCGTAAATATGTTTTCTTAGGAGACCCTGTAAAACCTATGGTTATGGCAGGAATCCAGACCAAGGCTGACTCCAGGAACATAGAGAGGGACACCAACGTAAAATTTCATTCAACTGAAATGAAACGGGCTCAAGAAGCAGACAGCACGTTGAAGCCTTGTTTTGGCAAATTATCAAAAACACATAAAGCTCCAAGGAAAGGACATTTCTATATGGAACATGGACTCTTGTACAGGAAAGCTGGAAGAGGGACGAAAAGTCATGGTCAAATTGTTGTACCATCCACCTATAGGAATAAGGTTATAGGCTGGGGACACATATCAACTTTGAGTGAACACCTGGGTAATGGTGCCACAAAACAAAGAATAGCCACCCAGTTCTACTGGCCAGGTATTACGGAAGACATAAATCAGTATGTAAATTCCTGTCCAGAGTGCACCTATGTAGATTCAGAAAGTCGACGGAAGAGTCTTCATCAAAAATCTACAAGCAAACCAGCAATCAGGGGTACTTCCGAGATTTGCACGGGAGGGGAAAGGAAACATCCCACACAGGTTCAATTGCAGTCTGAACCCCATGCGCTGGAAAAAAGGAACAAATCACGTAGCGAAAATCAAACACCTACGGATTTGCGAGGGAAAACCACATCCAACTATCAACGAAAAGAGGGCGGTAAACTTCATGGGAAACCTACCGACCCGTTTCACCAGCAGTAAGAGCCTGGATGAAAAGCCGAACAGGAAGGAGAGAGATAGTAAAGGATGAATATATTCTTGGAAAACAGAATGTGGGCGCAGATTTTCTTAGTCGCCATCCCACAGAGCTTGAGGAGGATAGAAAGAAGGAAAACTAACCTCGGAATGGTCGATTTGCAATTGTCTTGTACCCAATAGTTAAGCTAGATATCATCCAGCTTAAAATATGGGGGAGCTATGTCGCAAAATTGGTTTCAAGTCATTGCAAATGGGTTCAGTTAGATTTATAAACCCATCTACGATCGAGTGACCGCTTTCAAAATGGCGGCGTATCAGCGAAATGTGTATCGGACAGAGGAAATCGCCAACGATAAATAAAACAGAAGGGAATCCGTATGAAAAGGATTTTACATTTCAGTACAGGGAAGGATGGTGTATAACTGCATATAAGATGGAACGGTAGGAAGTTCTCATTTACGGAGATATATGCGTATTTCGGCTGCCCACAGTTACGCTAAAAGCATGTAAACCCACTTCTGTTCTAAATATTAAAATCAACAAATAACAGTTTGGGAATTTACATGGATAGGAAGATAGAGTTTTATCAGCTGTATAAAACTAGATAAGATGGAACAATATGGATATTATATATGCCGAGAATGATAAAGGCAAAATTTCAGTCGACGCACAGATCGGCCGAAATCACTGTTCGGGAAGGATTTTTCAGGTTAGGTTTAGGCTGTGACGTCGGTACTCTCCGATACGTCCGCGCTTTGCGTATAAGTAGCGGATCGGTAAACTGAGAGAGATACACAACGAAAGAGGTTTGAGCCAGACTGGAGGCAGTTTCGCCACTATCCATGAATTGTGAGCGGATCGCCAGAAACATTTTTAAGTCCAGTATCTGAAGTCTGAGGGTAAGCGAAATTATGATAACTACCGTGTATAATATTTGTTATTTCAGGTTCATATAGAATTCACAAAATGTGCCTGTAAAATAGTCATTGATAATATGTATTGTATTTTTAATATGATCTAACATGTACATTGTGGATGATTGTTGCTTGTACAAAAATTAATCACAAATAGCCCCACAGCCAAATGAAGATATATTTATCATATTGCTTTATCGCTTACGAAGATAAAGGCAGTCCCATGGCAGAGATTGTCATAGGGAAATGAAGTGTTAGAAACTTCATCATGGAAGATCCCAGTTACGAGGCTAAGGTGACTAGTCCCCTTCCTCGCTGCCTTTGCCTTCCCTAGTTCGAGCGCACAACTTTGTACCCATTTACAGCTGGTAAACTGGAGTGTTCTATAGCCAGTTTCAGTAGAAAGCAACCTGATCACGTGGTCACTCACTTTCTTTATTTATGTATTACTTTTGTGTAGATGCTAAGGATAGCATCAGTATTTGAATTTGTACTTGATATGATTTGGAAGGATCAAGTTATAGCATATGAAGGGATGTATAGGAGCGGAATAAACCAGATGATGTTTATTACTGATATGTTAATATTAATTCTGTATCATTGAAATGATGTTACTTGCTATGACTGTATAACTTTGACACCTGATGACTGACTTGTCTGACTTATGTGCTAGTCAGTTACACTTAATTGAAATGTTATTAATGCTATATCACTGAAATGATGTCCTTGCTTACTATGATTGTATAACGGTGACATCTGATGACTGACTGGTCTGACATCTGTGCTAGTCAGCTACAAGTCTAGCCAGATACTAGCCAAGGCTGATATGTTGCAGGTTCCATGAAATAACTCAAACCAGACTGTCCAGTATCAGAAGCCGGTGTAGTTCATCCGAGGCAATCCCACAAAAGTGCAGGACCCCAAAGAGTGAACTTCAACTGGTCATTGGCATCCCTACTGTTGGGCCTACCAAGTCTGATATCAGCAAAGGACATTTTCAGCAGTATCAAGTTGGAAAGATAAGTGTCCTGTTTGACACTGACCACCTATACATGTGAAACAGCCAATAGTTGAAAACAATAAGTAACCATACATAAACTCAGTCAACTGATGACAGTTATCCTTAAATTCAAAGGACTAATAACAGTGATTTCAGTAACTTTCTTATTTAAGATCTTGAAGTCTAAACAGACCATAATAGTAATTGTGTGAATATTTTTATATATATGTGTATACTCTTTTTCCAACTAGTAGAAATAGAATAATAGTGCAATTATTAAACTATTTTAACTGTACCTGAGGATTTATTCACTTCTTCCATTTTGTGGGTTCAGTGAATGTACATTTTACTTATCCCCTAGCATATAAGTAATCATAAGATAGTCACAGGGAGGAGACACCTTAAATCCTGGTACTACTTCTTACCAACTGGGCCAGGGTTTTCACAGTCTGACTATTGTTATGATAACAATACACCAGTGCTTATTTCTAAGACTGTGGTATTACTTGTAAGGTCAGAACTCTTTACTGGCATACTCTTACATAATAAATAAATTTAAATAACCTCCCGCTACATCCGTGTAGTTCCCAGGGGTGTCTGAGGAGACAAAGAAAGATACCTATTCCCCAGGTATATTCTACAAGGCGACTAAAATGAAGTAGTACCAGAGGCTAGCATCATTTTAAACAATTGCAAAAGAAAACCACCTGAGGCTAGCATCATTTTAAACAACTGCTAAAGAAAACCACCTGAGGCTAGCATCATTTTAATCAATTGCAAAAGAAAACCACCTGAGGCTAGCATCATGTTAAACAATTGCAAAAGAAAACCACCTGAGGCTAGCATCATTTTAAACAATTGCAAAAGAAAACCACCTGAGGCTAGCATCATGTTAAACAATTGCAAAAGAAAACCACCTGAGGCTAGCATCATTTTAAACAAGTGCAAAAGAAAACCACCTGAGGCAAGCATCATTTTAAACAATTGCAAAAGAAAACCACCTGAGGCTAGCATCATTTTAAACAATTGAAAAAGAAAACCACCTGAGGCAAGAGAGTACACGCTTTGGTCCGGTCTTCATGCACGGGGACTGTTTGCAGTGGGGGGTCTATCCTCAATAATGAGAGAAATTAAATGATGATGATGATGTAGTCTCATGGATGTGGCGTAACGTTTTGTCAATGTCCGTTTTTGCAGTGGACGACCACGCTATGTACCATGGACCCTGATACCATCACAAGAACAGCTATGCTATGGACCCCCGAATGAAAGCGAAAGAGAGGCCGACCAAAAACAACTTGGCGGAGCACTGTGGAAGCTGAGATGCAAAGAATGAACCACAGTTGGGGCACTGTACGAAGGATGGCCGCCGACCGAGCAAAGTGGAATCAATTTGTTGCTGCCCTACAAGACGCCACCAGGCGTGATGGCCGCTGACTGCTTTGACGGTTGGCGGTTATGGATCAAAAAAGAAGAAGAAGAGAAAAGAAAACCACCTGAGGCTAGCATCCTTTTAAACAACTGCAAAAGAAAACCACCTGAGGCTAGCATCATTTTAAACAATTGCAAAAGAAAAGCACCTGAGGCTAGCATCATGTTAAACAATTGCAAAAGAAAACCACATGAGGCTAGCATTATTTTAAACAATTGCAAAAGAAAACCACCTGAGGCTAGCATCATGTTAAACAATTGCAAAAGAAAACCACCTGAGGCTAGCATCATGTTAAACAATTGCAAAAGAAAACCACCTGAGGCTAGCATCATTTTAAACAATTGCAAAAGAAAACCACCTGAGGCTAGCATCATTTTAAACAATTGCAAAAGAAAACCACCTGAGGCTAGCATCATTTTAAACAATTGAAAAAGAAAACCACCTGAGGCTAGCATCATGTTAAACAATTACAAAACAAAACCACCTGAGGCAAGAGAATACACGCTTTGGTCCGGTCTTCATGCACGGGGACTGTTTGCAGTGGGGGGTCTATCCTCAATAAGGAGAGAAATTAAATGATGATGATGATGTAGTCTCATGGATGTGGCGTAACGTTTTGTCAATGTCCGTTTTTGCAGTGGACGACCACGCTATGTACCATGGACTCTGACGGAGATGGAACAACGAATGGTGAAGAGTTGGGAGATCCTTCCTGTCAGTGGACCCCTGGGACATTCCCTTCTAGAACATATAACATCTCGCATCCAGGTATGACACTCTTTTATGTTCTTCTTGGCTCAAATGTCTAGACCTACTGGGAAAAAAGGATATTTGCAGAATGTGCTGAAATCAGTTTTTCTCTCTAAAGAAACATTAACAAGTTGATGATTGTTAATCTTAACAGTTAATACGGAGCAAAATTATTATGTTGTATGTGGATCCACACTTATATATATATATATATATATATATATATATATATATATATATATATATATATATATATATATATATATATATATATAGCGGCCGGCGTGATGCTGACCACATCAACCCTAGTGTGCCAATGGTCAAGAAAATGTGGGCCTAACACCATATTCCCAATATGCCTCAATGGGCGTGTAACGGGATCCTTTACCTTTATATATGAGGGCAAGGGAAAAAAGCTCTACACCCGTCATCTACGGTGTCTACTACGACACATCCTTGGTATTTCGTGGAAGGGCAAAGTGACAAATGTCGAGGTGCTGTCACGTGTTGGCCTTCAAAGCATGTATACACTGACTGGACAGCGCAGACTACGCTGGTTTGGCCATGTCTGCTGCACTGAAGATGATTGCATCCCCAAAGATGTTTTCTACGGACAAGTGACAGATGAAAAAGGAGTAGCCAAGGGACCGCAATTAAAGTTCAAAGATGTGCACAAGAGAGACATGAAGGCACTGGGCATAAATCAAGCAGCCTGGAAGATGAAGTTGGTGGCCACAGATAATACATTACCCCAGCTCATAAAAATATTGGACCTAGTACAACAAAGTCTCTAACATCTCACGTGCCTACGACAGTATCAGCTTTGTGACTAAAAGTTAAAGGTAAAGCTAGCCCTATAGCAAATACGGCCGTAGGGGAGTGAAGAGTTCTAGACCTCAATATACTAATAGCAGCATTGAGATGTGGAGTGACTAGTTCCCTTCCACGCTGCGTTTACCTTCCCTAGCTCAAGAGCAGTGTGGTAAAGTGGGATGATATAAATATTTATAGGGGACTTAGTGTACTGACTGAGATCAGCTGTGAAGGTATCTGTATCTAATAGGTGTAGTGTTTTACAGATAACCTTACTTGCTACCACATTTATAACTCAGTCAGAATTATTCTGGAATATTGTGATGACTACGTTGAATGTCTAGAGTTATGTAAATGATGAAGTGTAAGTCACAACAACAACAGACAGATAAACAATTTAATTTATTCCACCACACTTGACAACACTGTGACACTCACACACATTTAACACTCTATAAGACTATCTTAAATGAGTCACTGGTAAAGTTTCAAATATTTATGTATTAATTACTTTCACTAATATATATCCTGATTCAACTACACAGTGAACCAGGAATCACAATCAAATGTAATCACAATTTATATGTACATAATTTATAAATATTAACTTAGTAGTGACATATTTTATTAATATTATCCTATGTGTGTCAGTTGTGTAGTAGTACTATGAGGTAATACTGGTTTTGTTTTTCAAGCTATGTTGTTATTTGTCATCATGACTTCAAGTGTTTGTTTATCTGGGAAATAGTATGGGGGAAAAGTTCACAGTTCCTGTCAATTTAAACAAGGTATTGTCCCTCTTTTTTACTAAAATGTCAGTTTTTGAGGAGACACATAATGTTGAGCTCCACTGGCCACAGAGGCTTAACTTTCGTGATGGCGGCAGGAAAAGACTCCTCTGCTCGATTGCTCCCCTGTGTTCTGGAGACACCTCACTAGTCGCTATCTGGACCCAGGAGTATGCTGTCAGCCTCCAGATTCAGCAAAGCTCAGACCAGGTGCTGCTCAATAACTTTAGGACCACAGTCCCTGAAACAAGAAGGTTGTACCTCCTACTTCATAACTAATTTATAATCTATTTCCAGACTGAACACAATACATAACAAACACTGAGTTCAGAGCGGTAGGCCAACTGCTATCTTCATCTGAAACAATTTACCCCAGTATACTCCTCCCTAATGGTTACTACGCCTCTGCAATTCCAGCATTATTTCTTTCTAGTCAATAAGATAGGTGTCAGTGTACTGTTTGGCAATTCCATGCAGTTTTACTTTTCTCCGACACCTTCTGTTCAGGTTGGAGCACTATATAGGCTTTGCCTCATGTTCGCTACTGAACCACACACATATACAGACATAAATTATCAATTTACATTCAATTTTCATTAAAAAGATATTGAATATATCAAGCTTACCACAATTCATGGAATAATACACAGTTACGTTGACTGGCAATGAATATAGCACAATTTCGATCTGCCGATGTCCCAGGCTTTTATTTAGAAAAATATGCACTGGCGCTCAACGCACTGGTTCTTTAGTAAGTTTATTTGAAAATGTGGTGCTGAACTGACGCGTCTAATTGACTATATTAGCGGGTCTAACCAATCGAGCCATGTTTACACAGCTTTTCAAAAAAGTACCTCTACTACTGTTCCCCTAACAACAAAGGAGTAGTATTTATAGTCCGACTAATCGTGTTTAGCCTTACATTTACTTTCCGCCAATCAAATAGGATTTAACATGGGGACCTATTTCCCGTACAATGGTGGTTTTAAAATCTGCCACTGAGCGATTCTGATTTTGGTGTTGTCTGACACCCTCACTATTTCTTTTGGCTATAATTTGTTAATTCCTAGACTATTTGCGTAACACTTAACATATTCTTTGTCAGCAAGTCCTAAGGAACCCAAATATATAAATTTAATGGGGCTAAGGGGCTGCGTTCAAAATATGTATTTTCTAGGATAGTCGTGTAGTTGTTTTTTTATTTTTTATGTTTAGAACCGCCATGTCCTGCTGTACTGTCAGACTAATGTCAGGATTTAGACATAAAACAGTAGAATGTCATGTTTCCTAATAAGCGTTTTGTAAGTTTTTTAAACCTAACTCTCGTATGGGTAGTGTTTTTTATCACTGTCGATTTGAAAAAAGCTAGTGCTTGTGGCCTTACACGCGTGATGGTAGTAATTGTATCGCGAGACGCGTGTTTAGTGTTGCATGCGGGCCTGCTTTCAGCCCTCCCTTCTCTCTATCCTAATTCCATCTGTCTTTCGTTTATGGTAACTTAGTGTATAAAATGACATGAATGGAATATTAAATATAGGTCAGCTTGCGTATCTCAAGGTTTTTCTTAGAAAGGCAGTACACGTTTTATTGTGTTGTAGAAACGCGTGTATGCTGCAGTAGGCTTTTACTATCAACGTGAAACGTTACAATTTGCAGACGAAGTAGAAAACAAGGGGGATTTCGAGTACAGTCATTGTGACAGCACTGTTCTTTACCATTCTTCTTTCCTTTTATTGAAGTTATTTGTTAGGCTTTACATTTACTTTTTAATTTATATATGTGGATTAGAATTTCACACGACAAATTCTCCCCACTTAAAACAGACGTTATATGTCAGTCTATAATTCTATATACACATAGAGAAATTTATTATCTTTCCTGGGGCTTAGGGTGATTCTCATCACACGGATGGCGGCTTAAAAAATCCGCTCCCAGATTTGTTTTTCCACTTATATACTCTATGCTAAACTCAAATGGCTGCATCAGTAATGACCAACGGAGTAATCTAGAATTTTCATGTCTAGCCTGCGCTAGAAACGACAAGTTTTTGTGATCCTTTTGCAACTTAAATGCCTTCCCATACAGATTAATATTGAATTTCTTTATCGCCCATATTACTGCAAGACATTCCTTTTCGCTAGTTGAGTAATTGGTTTCAGCTTTATTCAACTTTCTGCTAGCATATGCCACTGGGCTTAATTCCCCATCCAATGCATCTGATTTCTGTAGCAGAGTCGCACCTAACCCAATATTACTGGCATCCGTCCTTACTATGAATTCTTGACTTAAGTCAGGTAATTTCAAAATAGGTTTACTTGTGAGCTTTTCCTTCAATTCTTGGTAAGCCATTTCACATTGTGGTGTCCATGTAATTCGATCTGGATTTCCCTTACGTGTCAAATCAGTTAACGGTGCACATATGGAATTAAAGTTTTTGATATACTTTTGGTAGAAACCACATAATGAGACAAAGGATCTCACGTCTTTCTTGGTTTGTGGTCTCGGGGCTTTCTTTAGTTTCTCTAAATTCTTTGGGTCAGGGGTCATGTTTCCCTGATAAACTGTGTGTCCCAAGAATTCTAATTCTTTACATCCAACGCAACATTTGGTTGGTCGGGCTGTTAAATTCGCTTCTCTAAGTCGATTAAACAGCATGTTCAGAGAGTCAATGTGTTCCTCAAATGTTTCTGTTGCTATAAGGATATCATCCATGAAATTTGTGATACATGGATTATTCAGAGGGTCCAATAATTTTCTCATCATTCTAGAGAAGACACTAGGCGCATTCTTCAATCCAAATGGCAATCTGTTAAACTCATAGTGTCCTTCTGAGGTACTAAAAGCTAGGTATGGTCTAACCTCAGGCTTTACTGGAATCTGATAGTATCCTTTACTCAGATCCACTTTTGAGAAATATTTAGCTTTATTTAGCCTGGCAAACAACTGATTTGTATCCGGCAATGGATCCACCTGTCCTTCTGTAATAGCATTCAGTCTCCTGTAATCTATACAGAGTCTATGTTCTCCAGAGGGTTTCCTTAAAAGTACAACACCGGAACTATACGAAGATTCACTGTGTGAAATAATTCCTTCCTTCAACAAATAGTCTATCTCTTCCTTCAAAGCTTTCTCCTTAGCAAAAGGAATCGAATAGGGTTTCATACAGACAGGTGTGGGGTCTATCAGTTTCATATCATATTCCAATAGGTTTGTATGCCCTGGTCGGTCTGTTAACACCTCTGTATGATTATCTAGAACCTGTTGCACTCTCTCTTTCTGAGTTTTCGTTAAATGTGTACTGATTTTCACCTGTGCCGCTGTCTCACAGGGGTGTAATGGATATTCAAATGATGAAAGTGGTTCCTTTTTCATCTCCATGGCAATGGACAAGGTCAACAAGTGTGTCTCTTCCTGATGTTCTCTTTCCAAATATTTCTTCAGGAGATTCACATGATAGATTTTTTCTTTCCCCTTCTTATCTATCTTATAATTGGTTCTAGACACCTTCTCTAGAACTGTATATGGACCTTGCCATCCAATTTGTAACTTATTCTGACTACCGGGCAGAAGAAGCAGTACCTTCTCTCCCACAGCCAAATCTCTGTCTTTAGCTTTCCTGTTATAATAGGCAGCATGTTTCTTCCTGGCTTGTTTCAAATTTTCATTAGCAAGTTTCCAGCCAGTTTTTAAACGAGTGGTCAGCTCATTCACACATTGGTATGAGGATGTAATGTTTTCCTCTGCCTTTTCATCAGTCCACGTTCTTAACAGCGCTTCAAGTGGACCTTTTATTGGCCTTCCAAATAATAATGTTGCCGGGGCCATTCCGGTTGAACTATGGGGTACTTTCCGATAAGCAAAGAGGGCGGCGTGAAGATACTGATCCCATGTATCTAGTTTTTCGTGTGCCAACTTTCTCAGGATCGACATCAACGTGCCATTAAATCTTTCCACTTGGCCGTTCCCTTGTGGGTGGTACACACTACAATGGAAGTGTTTGGCCTGGAAGATCCTGAAAACTTCTTCTGTTAGTTTCCCCTTGAACTGAGAGCCATTATCAGTCAAGATTTGATTGGGAAAGCCTAACCTTGTGAAAATTGTGAGCAATGCCTCTGCCACATGTTTAGAATCAATCGATGACAGGGCTACCGCCTCTCCCCACATAGAACAAGTGTCCACCAGAGTCAGAATGTAGCTGTTCCTTCTCTTGGTTCGGGTGAGAGGTCCCACAAGATCCACGGCAACTCTCTCAAAGGGTGTTCCCACTATGGGCATTTCTCCCAGAGTTGCTGGTGCAGTCCAATGTTTAGGTGCTACTCGTTGGCACTCTGGACAGGATTTTACATATCGTTTGATATCTTCAGTTATCCCTGGCCAGAAATAGTGACAAGCTATACGCTGTCCTGTTGCGCTGATCCCCATATGACCACTGAAGGGAATCGCATGCCATAGTTCAAACACTTTAGTCCTATATGAAGTGGGAAGGACCAGCTGTCCGTGACCATTGGATTCAGATCCAGCCTTCCTATATATCAGCTTGTTCTTCATATAAAACTCTCCCTTGCCTGGAGGTGTATGAGATTTGGGCAACTTCTTGAAACACGGCTTGAGTGTTTTGTCCTCAGCCTGTGCCTTCCTCATCTCATCTGGATGAGTATTTATTGGATTATCCTCCTCCTTTTTAGACTGTGATCTGGTCTGCACTGTTGCCAATATCACAGGTCTCTTGGGATTCCCCAAGAAGACATATCTACACCCCAATATAAGAGGGTAGATTGGCTCATTTATCACTGCTGCTTTTATGATTCCTTCCACATATCGCGTTTTCACCTTTATCCGGGCGACGGGAAGTGTCATGGTAGCTACATCCTTGGTTGCAGTTTGAATCTCCACTGTTTCTGTGGTGTATTGATCTGCCTGCACCAGGTGAGAACTCACAACGGAATCGTAATCTAAACCGGTATCATATAAACACCTTATAGTGACACCATTACAGATGACATCTTCACACACTGGGGGTGGTATGGTTCCTGTAGTTCTGCAGGTTTGACCTTTTTTCCCTTTTTTCCAGATGTCATAGCAGCACAATGAGGAGGTTTCCTTCTACAATGGTCAGTGTCATGATTGTTCATCTTACAATTTTTACACCACCTTTTTCCTTGGTTGAAAGATTTTCTTTCATCATATTTCCTTTCATCGAATTGTGGGGTTTTATTTTTATTGTCATACCGTGGCCTATCAAATTGGTGCTTACCTTTGTTTTGATCTCTAGGATCAAATTTATTAAAGTTCTGTGGTGCCCTAAAATTATCCACCTGTTTCTTTTTATTACCTGATACCTCTGCTTGAGCTGCTTGATACCTTTCAGCAACATTTAGCAACTCACCCAGCCTCTCTGCACCTTGTTCCATGAGAAACTTTCTCAGGTCTGGAGCCATGGACTCTCTTAATTGTTCTATAAGGACCATTTCCTTAAGATCTTGGGTTTTCCCCAGAGAAGTCCATTTCTCCAAGTATGTCTCTAACCGTGCAGAGAACTGGTGATAGGTTTCACCTGACAGTAGTTTAGCATTCCTAAATTTTTTTCTATAAAATTCTGCGTTCTTTTCATATCTTAACAAAAGAGCCTGCTTTAGCATGTCATAATTTTCCTGATCACCTCTGCTCATTTTGGCAAAAACTTCATAAGCTGCCCCACGAAGCCCTTGAGATAACTTTAAGCTCCACCTTTCTCTCTCTAACCCATATGTGGTAGCTAATAGTTCATATCTATTTAGATAGCTCTCAATATCATCGTCTTTCTCAACAAAATGATCTAAATGAAAATTCATAGCTGAGGTTGAGGCTCCCTGGCTAGCAGTGGCATCAGAGGTAAAGGGACTGGCACCATTTTCAGGAGCATGGCCTTGAAACTCAAACTCCCTTAGTCGTAACTCATGTTCCCTTTGTAATCTCTTCTCCTCCTTTTCTGCTTCCCTCTCTGCAGCTAATCGCTTGTCTTCCCTTTCTGCAGCTAATTTCTTCTCTTCTCTTTCTGCCGCCTGTCTTCTTTCCTCGGCTTCCAATGCTTTAGCCTCTTTGTCAGCCTCAATCTGCAACCTCTTAGCCTCAGCCTCAATCTTTCTTTCGGCCTCTTTTTCTAATCTTCTTTCTTCCCGTTCAATATATTTGTCACATTCAGCAGTGACATAAGCAATCATAATTTGCCCGTCCATTCCTAACTCTTTCGCAGTCTGTACAGCAGCAGATCGAAATTTGGCCAGGTCCGCCATTTTCTAACAGGTAAATTTATATAATGTCTAACTAAACAATACAATCTGATATTACTTATCCAAAGACACCACAGGCACTGAGAGCTCAACGTTATTTATTTTCACCCAAGGATACCTTTTTAATTTCTATTATTCCCTGAAGTGAATTACCCCCAATATTTTTAATAGGGAAAGATTCAAAATCCCGGGAGCGAGACCCCAATATATGTGGTAAAGTGGGATGTTATAAATATTTATAGGGGACTTAGTGTACTGACTGAGATCAGCTGTGAAGGTATCTGTATCTAATAGGTGTAGTGTTTTACAGATAACCTTACTTGCTACCACATTTATAACTCAGTCAGAATTATTCTGGAATATTGTGATGACTACGTTGAATGTCTAGGGTTATGTAAATGATGAAGTGTAAGTCACAACAACAACAGACAGATAAACAATTTAATTTATTCCACCACACTTGACAACACTGTGACACTCACATACATTTAACATTCTATAAGACTATCTTAAATGAGTCACTGGTAAAGTTTCAAATATTTATGTATTAATTACTTTCACTATTATATATGTCCTGATTCAACTACAAAGTGAACCAGGAATCACAATCAATTGTAATCACAATTTATATATAAATAATTTATAAATATGAACTTAGTAGTGACATATTTAATTAATATTATCCTATGTGTGTCAGTTGTGTAGTAGTACTGTGAGGTAATACTGGTTTTGTTTTTCAAGCTATGTTGTTATTTGTCATCATGACTTCAAGTGTTTGTTTATCTGGGAAATAGTATGGGGAAAAAGTTCACAGTTCCTGTCAATTTAAACAAGGTATTGTCCCTCTTTTTTACTAAAATGTCAATTTTTGAGGAGACACATAATGTTGAGCTCCACTGGCCACAGAGGCTTAACTTTCGTGATGGCGGCAGGAAAAGACTCCTCTGCTCGATTGCTCCCCTGTTTTCTGGAGACACCTCACTAGTCGCTATCTGGACCCAGGAGTATGCTGTCAGCCTCCAGAATCAGCAAATCTCAGACCAGGTGCTGCTCAATAACTTTAGGACCACAGTCCCAGAAAAAAGAAGGTTGTACCTCCTACTTCATAACTAATTTACAATCTATTTCCAGACTGAACACAATACATCACAAACACTGAGTTCAGAGCGGTAGGCCAACTGCTATCTTCATCTGAAACAACTGACATCAGTATACTCCTCCCTAATGGTTACTACGCCTCTGCAATTCCAGCATTATTTCTTTCTAGTCAATAAGATAGGTGTCAGTGTACTGTTTGGCCATTCCATGCAGTTTTACTTTTCTCTGACACCTTCTGTTCAGGTTGGAGCACTATATAGGCTTTGCCTCATGTTCGCTACTGAACCACACACATATACAGACATAAATTATCAATTTACATTCAATTTTCATTAAAAAGATATTGAATATATCAAGCTTACCACAATTCATGGAATAATACACAGTTACGTTGACTGGCAATGAATATAGCACAATTTCGATCTGCCGATGTCCCAGGCTTTTATTTAGAAAAATATGCACTGGCGCTCAAAGCACTGGTTCTTTAGTAAGTTTATTTGAAAATGTGGTGCTAAACTGACGCTTCTAATTGCCTATATTGGCGGGTCTAACCAATCGAGCCATGTTTACACAGCTTTTCAAAAAAAGTATCTCTACTACTGTTTCCCCTAACAACAAAGAAGTAGTATTTATAGTCCGACTAATCGTGTTTAGCCTTACATTTACTTTCCGCCAATCAAATAGGAGGTAACATGGGGACCTATTTCCCGTACAATGGTGGTGTCAAAATCTGCCACTGAGCGATTCTGATTTTGGTGTTGTCTGACACCCTCACTATTTCTTTTGGCTATAATTTGTTAATTCCTAGACTATTTGCGTAACACTTAACATATTATTTGTCAGCAAGTCCTAAGGAACCCAAATATATAAATTTAATGGGGCTAAGGGGCTGCGTTCAAAATATGTATTTTCTAGGATAGTCGTGTAGTTGTTTTTTTTATTTTTTATGTTTAGAACCGCCACCTGTCCTGCTGTACTGTCAGACTAATGTCAGGATTTTAGACATAAAACAGTAGAATGTCATGTTTCCTAATAAGCGTTTTGTAAGTTTTTTAAACCTAACTCTCGTATGGGTAGTGTTTTTTATCACTGTCGATTTGAAAAAAGCTAGTGCTTGTGGCCTTACACGCGTGATGGTAGTAATTGTATAGCGAGACGCGTGTTTAGTGTGGCATGCGTTCCGGCTTTCAGCCCTCCCTTCTCTCTATCCTAATTCCATCTGTCTTTCGTTTATGGTAACTTAGTGTATAAAATGACATGAATGGAATATTAAATATAGGTCAGCTTGCGTATCTCAAGGTTTTTCTTAGAAAGGCAGTACACGTTTTATTGAGTTGTGGAAACGCGTGTATGCTGCAGTAGGCTTTTACTAGCAACGTGGAACGTTATACTTTGCAGACAAATTAGAAAACAAGGGGAATTTCGAGTACAGTCATTGTGACAGCACTGTTCTTTACCATTCTTCTTTCCTTTTATTGAAGTTATTTGTTAGGCTTTACATTTACTTTTTAATTTATATATGTGGATTAGAATTTCACACGACAAGCAGATTCAGGTACCCATTTACAGCTGGGTAGACTGGAGCTTGTATGGAAATACATGTACCTTGTTATGTATATTTGTATGTGCTTGTGTACAGGTCATTCCTCCGTGCGTCTCTAAGGAAACAAATAAAGAATAGGTCAACTGCTAACCTCAGGCATGTCGTAAGAGGCGAACAACATCAAGTTGTGCTTGGAGCTGACAACCTCAACATGTACAAGACACTGCTACAGAAATTAGAGCACCTTAATGCTCTTGTCAGGGCTTCCTGCTAGTGCACCAGCTACAGTGGAGACCTCATGTTTTATTAGGTAGAGAATTTGTTTTTTTTAAATCCAGCAGCACTTGTGCTTCAGCCCTTCGGCCCAATGACATGGAACACATTTCATGGCATTGCGAAGCTGGGGACTTTGTGGACTTTCCTCCCCACCCGGTCAGGAACCAGATGTCCATGCCATCTCCGCTCCTTCCTATCCACTGAGGGTTTGTGCTCAGGACCCGCTCAGGTTACTCCAGTTCCCGGTTGAAGGCACTTCTTCGCATGTCTTCGCCAGGACTCGTATTAATCCAGTCCAAGGCCCAGTCGAAGACATTGCTTCAAATGTCCTCAGCAGGGAGAGAATCTGGATCATGATGAACCTTTACTTCTTTATTTTTTCAGGTGTTTGTGACCCTTACGACAGTGACTTATGTAAAGGCAAAAATCCGTTCCTTTCGTGTGAAATGGAAACATTTGAAGGATGTGACGTCCTTAACAATTCAGGTAACAGTTCAGAGTACCAGTAATAACATCATCATATAAGAGTTTAGGCATCAGTAAATTCAACACAAACTGGGAACAAACTGCGACAGTAAAATCTAGCAAGAATTACTAGAGTTATATAGACTTAAATAGATGTGTGAGACAAGGTTGCGTACTGTCGTAGTTTAATAGGTAGGGTTTAATATCTACACAGAAAAATAAATTCTCACACAGATACAAAAAAAAAACGCAAGAACTGAACGTTGGTGGAAAATCAATAAACAATTTTAGATATGCGGATAAAACGGTCTGTGTTAGCTGAAAGTAAACAGGAGTTGCAAGAGTTTGTGAGGCAAATAAATAGCATAAGTCATGAATATGGACTGGACATTGACAAAAATGAAACTATGATAAATAGCAAAGTACATGACAAGCCAAAGTTAAATGGCAAAATCTTGGAAAAAGTCGAGTTTCTCATATCTTGATCATATAATAACAGAAGATGGCCGATGTGAAACAGAAGTGAATAGCAATCACCAAAGCTACATTCAACAACATGAGACAGATACTAACATCTAAACAACTAAGTCACAAATTCAAACAGAAAATCATCAAATGCAATGTATATTCTTCATTATTGTATGGTGTACAAACATGGGCAATGAACATGCAATTGAAGGAAATAATTGAAGTCTTTGAGATGTGGACATTTAGAAGAACATGGCACGTTTCATGGAAAGAGAAAACAAATAAAGAGATGCTAGAAAACCTAGGAATGAAAAGAGAATTAATGAAGGAGATCAAAATTATATAGCTAAAATATTTTGGCCGTGTAAAAGGACTGGGTGTGTCTACTACTAAAAGGTCAAGGTAGTCATATAGCAAATACTGCCATAGGTGAGTGAGGTGTTAAAGACTTCAGTATAATATGTCCAGCTTTATGAGTGTTCCTTCCTTCGCTGCCTTTGCCTTCCATTACTCATAAGCAATCATGTATCCGTTTAAGGTTTGGTAAACTGAGGGTTTCTAAAATAGAATGCCACAGCTCCTGGGTTGCCTACTGGTGCAATAGTGCAACCGCAATCACAGCTCCCCTCAAAGCCATAGTCACGACTACAGAAGCTAGGGAGGTTAATATTAATACCATTATTGCTGATACTCTGCGTAGACTATTGCTATTGCTACTAATACCTTAACTACTACTACTACTACTACTACTACTACTACTACTACTACTACTACTACTACTACTACTACTACTACTACTACTACTACTACTACTACTACTACTACTACTACTACTTATATTACTACTACTACTACTACTACTACTACTACTATTACTACTACTACTACTACTACTACTACTACTACTACTACTACTACTACTACTACTACCCCTACTACTACTACTACTTCTACTACTAATTCTTCTACTCCTACTTCTACTACTACTACTAATTCTACTACTACTAATTCTACTCTGATTCTACTTCTACTACTTCTACTACTACTGCTACTACTACTTCTTCTACTTCTACTAATAATTCTACTACTACTTCTACCACTACTAATACTACTATTACTACTAATTCTACTACTACTACTACTACTACTACTACTAATTCTACTACTACTAATGATACTACTACTTCTACTACAACTTCTAATACTACTACTATCACTTCTTCTACTACTAGTTCTATTACTACTTCTACTACTACTACTACTTCTACTACTGCTACTAGTACTAATTCTATTACTACTACGTCTACTACTACTAATACTACCACTACTATTACTACTACTACTATTGCTACTACTACTAGGGCTATTAAAAACCTTTACCGCCATCACCACCACTACTACTGCTGTTGCTGCCACTAATCCTTATACCACTACCACAACCACCACCTCTTCCACGGTTACTTGTATACCATATCCTTTTTTATGTGTACCCTATGGAGCATGAGCCCACGTCTACATCTACCCCCTACGTCATCCTCAAATAAGACTAGCACAGATTTGTTAATATGCTCTTATATCAGTGGTTTATGTAGCAGTATGTTTAACATAAAGAGGTAACCAGCTCCATACACAACCACATATTAATGTACTAGTGTCAAAACCCGTCATAAGACGGCAATTAAATACAAAAGCACCAAATACCTAACGGCTATTTTACTTATTCAAAAGTATTTTTTTTTAAACCACTGTGCATCACCACAGTACACGAACTACGTAGCAACAGCTATGATACTAATGTGTGTATATATGTTTGTGCACACCGTCATTTGCGCATTCTTCTTTGGTAAGTGCTTCTATTTTCGGGAGAGTACATATAAGGGAAACAATACAATTAATGTCTAACTTTCAACCAAAGATGCATCCCTTAGCGTTAAGCACTGACAGAAAAAGATGGGGTTTTATATATAGCATATGCTATGACAAGAATAATTATACATCATCATCTTCAGCAGCATCACTCTAACTCAAAGTTGCAGGATGGCAGAAAAGCCACGGGAAAGACAGGGCTATTTTGAAGATAACGCAACCATATTTTCACCATACGAGCTCGGACGCCGCCTCGGTAAACAAGGTCCGCGCAGAGCAGTGACACCCCCAGGCTGCTTGCGAATAGTCTACTACTGGGAACATAAACAGATTAGGGATGAGCCCACTCTCCCGTTGAACAGGTGCTAAAGTCGTAGATACTGGGCCAGAAGGCGCACCGGAAACCACAGTATCATGCAACTCGCTTTTTTTTTTCTATGGAGAGTACACCGTCAAATAAATCTCGTTCTGGTGCTCGCCCTGTGGAGCTCCACCAGGCAGGTGCAGTGCCGGGCTCTGAGCCTCGACAGAGCCCACCCTCAGCTACTGGAGGACCCTCTAGACCGTCTTGTGAAGTCAACAGACGGCGGAGGAGAACTTCTGACCAAAACAAAACAGAAAAAGAGAAACCCAGAGTGCCACTTGTCATGATGCACTGGAATGCAGAGGGAGTGAACAGCAAGCAGGCTGGATACAGCAAAAAGACAGAGCTGGAAAACATCTTGTATGAGAAGCAAGTCAGTGTTTGCTGTATCCAAGAGACTCACTTGAAAGCAGATCAAACCTTTAAAATAAGGGGATATCAATGCTTCAGATCCGACAGACAAGATAGACGAAAAGGAGGAGTACTTACTCTTGTAAGGAATAACATTCCTGCACACGAAAGGAAAACCTTCATGGATGGAGCAGAATATCAGCTGTTGCAGATAAAGGTAGACAAGATGGAAATAGAACTCCTGAACTATTACTGTCCGAACAACAAACCCCTGAGTCTCAGCTCTATACAGGTACCAGCCACCAACTTTATAGCAGTTGGAGACTTTAATAGCCACTCCCGGAGCTGGGGCTATAACCATCTGGATCACAGAGGTGAAGAGGTTGAAACTTGGCAAGATGATCACTCCCTAATCCTAGTCAATAATGCCACAGATACTCCTACCTTCTACTCCAGAGGATGGCACACAACCTCAACACCAGATCTTGCCTTCTCCACACCAGATATAGCTGGATCTATTAGTAGAGAAGTAGGAGACCAACTAGGGGGAAGCGACCATCGCCCAATCTTTCTTACTGTCCAGAGTGCAACTCTCAGTACAGGCCCAGCCATTACAAGATGGAACTACAAAAAAGCCAACTGGGGTTTATTCAGGCATCAGGTGAACACGCTGCTGTCTACCCTCAAGGTACAGAACAGAGACATTAATGAAGTGGTAAAAGACTTCAACAGATGCATACTACAAGCTGCAAAAGAAACCATTCCCAAAGGATGCCGGCGTAACTACATACCATACTGGTCCAGCACACTCCAAGAACGTCAGGAAGCTATGGACAAGGCTAGAAAGGACGCAGAGTCTCAGCCTTCACTTGAAACTCACAACAAATGGAAAAAGGCTGTAGCAGAGTTTCAGAGAACAAAGCTAGAAGAAAAACGGAAAAGCTGGAGAACTAAAACGGCATCGCTGAACCTTGAGAAAGACGGCAGGAAACTTTGGAGATTAGTCAAGTCTCTAAATGAAGAGCGTTCCTCACCAAGGCAGACTATCACATTGGATGAAGGTGGCAAACTTTTCAGAGGAAAACAAGCTGCAGACTTGTTTGCTAGAAGATACAGTTCAGAAAGCAACTTACCCATTAACATAGACCATCAGAGAGAGATAAGAAAAGAAATACTGGCAACCATGGGACAGACAGATACTCCTGCCCCAATGAGGGAACCCATCACACTAGGAGAACTACAGAAGGCTATTTCCAAGCTTAAGTTTCAAAAGTCACCCGGCCCAGACAAAATCAGCAACGAAATGCTAGTAAATCTGAGCTCAGCAGCAAAGACAAAACTGCTTGAGATATTCAACCACAGCTGGTTGAAAGGAACGGTACCCCAAGTATGGAGAGAAGCCATCACAATACCCATACTAAAGAAAGGGAAATGTAAGACCGAGGCTGCAAGTTACCGGCCAATCAGTCTCACAAGCTGTGTTGGGAAGACTATGGAGCGAATAGTCAACCACAGATTGAAATGGTATTTAGAGTCTGAGCAGATCCTGGTGCCGGAACAAGCTGGATTTAGAGAATGCTACAGTATAGAAGACCAAGTTACTTACTTGTCTCAAGCAATAGAAGATGCCTTCCAGGAGAAGAAAAAGGTCCTAACGATCTGGGTCGACTTCAAGCAGGCCTTTGACAAGGTGTGGAAAGATGGCCTCATTGCAAAACTTAGGAGAAGTGGAATCCAAGGCAACATGATGAAATGGATCCAGTCATACTTGCATAACAGGAGAACTAGAGTCACTCTTGACGGTCTGCAGAGCAGAAAAGTGTTGCTCCATCAGGGGGTACCTCAAGGAGGAGTAATTTCCCCAACACTCTTCCTTGTTTACATCAATGACCTGGTGAAAGATCTCCCTGCAGGAGTTAAAGCTGCCTTATATGCAGATGACCTAGTACTCTGGTGCGCTGATGAAAATGTCACCACAGCAAATTATAGAATGCAGCGGGCAGCAGACATGCTAGTGTCATGGGCAGAGAAATGGCTTATCACAATAAACACAGACAAAACCTCCACAACACTGTTCTCCCTCGCCCCCAAGGACAAATCAGCTAACATACACCTAGGGACAACCGTGATCAAGGAAGAAAGCTACCCCACCTATCTTGGGGTGACATTTGACCAAAGGCTTACATGGAATAAGCATATTGAAAATGCAGAAGGAAAGGCCCGAAGACGACTAGGCATACTCAGAAAATTAGCAGGTACCAACTGGGGAGCAAATGAACGAAATCTAAAGAAGATTTATAATGGAGTAATAAGACCACACTTAGAGTTTAGCTCAGCAGCATGGTCATCAGCTGCTAACTCACATCTGCAGTCTTTGGACAAGGTGCAAAATCAAGCTCTCAGGCTCATTACAGGAGCCATGAAAACTACACCAATAACAGAGATGCAGAAGGTTGCTGGATTACAGACATTGTCCCATAGAAGAGACACAAAAACCATGATCCAGATGGAAAAGTACAACAGTATGCCAATGCACCCAATGAAGGCAAGACTAGATGATCTGGCATTGGGACGTCTAAAGCGTAGCAGCTTTGTGCATCGGGGAAAAAGACTTATAAGACAGCATCAAGAAGACCTATCCATGAAGACAACACCACTGAAGCCCACCCTATACCCTGTACCATGGGAGCAGGCCAGCAGTGCCCTCCAAATTAATACATCAGTCAGTGGTCTCACAAGTGGATGTGAGTATAATGATCTGCAAAAACGAACTGCTACATTGAGTATGATCCAAGAAAGCTATCCCGATCAATCATGGATACATGCCTATACAGATGGATCAGCAACTAATGCTGTTAGGAATGGAGGTGCCGGTATCTTTATCTCATATCCTGACAACCACTATGAGACTAGGCACATTCCCACTGGTAAATTCTGTTCCAACTATACAGCTGAGGTTCAAGCTCTAGAGCAAGCTGCAAATATGATTTATAACACCAACTCTGACTGCCACCAGGTAGTCATCCTCACAGATGCACTGTCTGTCCTGCAAGCTCTCAAGGGTGGTAAACTCCCGCATCTGAGAAATGAACTAAACAAGGTAGCTGCCAAAAAGAGAACCATACTTCAGTGGGTACCATCTCATTGTGGTGTACCCGGAAATGAAAAGGCAGATAAACTTGCAAAAAAGGGAGGAGAATGTGAACAAGAAGATAATGAAGTCACATACTTTGAGAAAAAGAGAGCTATCCAGACTATCAGAAGAGAACAGAACCAACCCAAAGACGACTATCACACTCTCGACCGGCAGGGACAGATAACTATTTTTCGACTCAGGACAGGGCATAACAAACTGAATAAACACATGCACAAGCTACGATTGTCTGCTTCACCACTGTGCACATGTGGATTAAACGAACAAACTGCTGAGCATGTTCTACAGGACTGTCCTCTGTATGACCAGTTAAGAAAGATATACTGGCCCAATGACTCAACACTAAACTCAAAGCTATATGGAGTTAAAGAGGAACTTCAAACAACAGTCGAATTCATCATGAGAACTCGTCTGACGGTGTAATCATCAAAGATGCGATCGCAAGAAGAAGAAGAAGAAGCAGCATCACTGTTTAGTTCCCCCAGGAGCATAAACCTTCAACAAACTCATACCAAGTCCGCATGTCCTATTCCATCAGTTGCAGGTCTTTCCACGTTTTCCTCATCTCTGTCATTTCTCTCTCCAGTTCAATTCTCCGAGTGCTTGTCGGTCTCCCTATACTTGTCTTACCCTACGTATTCCAGAACACAAATTGCCTTGTAATGCTACCAGCTGGTTTCCTCAATGTGTGTCCTATCATGATAATGCTGTCAGCAGGTTTCCTCAATGTGTGTCCTATCATAGTAATGCTGTCAGCAGGTTTCCTCAATGTGTGTCCTATCATAGTAATGCTGTCAGCAAGTTTCCTCAATATGTGTCTGTTGCTGTCATTTTTGACGGAGTCATCTGTCAAGTTATTTGCTTATGTTTTTATCATAAGAATAATTGTGTCTTTACCTGCGATGTCAGGTTGATTAGGGGTTGTCTTCCCTTGTTTATTCATTCATTGTGTTTGACCTTTAGGGTCAAAGGTAGACAGTTCGGGCGTATGCCCATGGGCAGGTTTTTTTAAGCGGCAGTTGAGTTAGACTTCCGGCAAGCCGGGAAGTGTCCTGGTTTCTGAAGGGACGAGAGTCCATTGTGTTTTTCGGGGAGAATCTTCGAAGTGACTGCACTGGCAGTTTTCCCCAGTGAATCTCTGTGCGTTGGAATGACAGCAGAGTTCCTTGTTAAGTTCTGTGGACTCGGTTACAGGTAATACCGACTTTTTCCATTACTATGCTTTCGGTAGCAGAACATGTTAGAAGATTGCCTAGTCTGTGAACTGCAGCTCACCGGTCCTCCATTACAGAACATATATGTTGTGCTCAAGGTAGCCATCCAAGACTATTAGTCTTCATACCATCCAGAAATCCAGTGACGAAGATATATTGTGGGAGCCGCAGATTGGCGGCATATTTATGTCTACAATAAGCATTACTGCAGGGTTGATGGTAACCTGCTTATCAGAAGTACACAGCCGACGTCAGAACGAGGCCTGTGTTTTCGGCTATTATATTACAGCCTGATAATGTGCAATTGGCGGGGAATGCCAAGTTGCACCTATGTGTCAAAGTGATTAAGGTATCTGACGCGTTTAGTAAGTAATCCCAGGGCGACGCCACGAACTGTCCTTATTGAAGAACATTGTATTGACCATGCACGAATATTCAAATGTTTACCAGCTTGATGAATGCCTAATGTATACCTATCGATTTCCGGTCAGCATGACCTTGTTTACAATGACTGTTCCTGTTGATACCATGTGTGTTCTCGTCAATAAATGTTTTGAAACGTGTCTGCAGTGTCCAAGCATCCTTGACTACTGCATGTGAGTGTATGGGTTGCAGGGTCTACATACATAAGAGCCTAAACTCATTCGCGCCTTCATTCGCACCCACACTCAGTTCATCATCCGCTCGCACTACACACCTAACAACATGTATACTGTCTTGGGCCAGTGATCACCTCAACAAGAGAAAAGTACAGTTACATTTTTGGTGGGCCAGTTACGTGGGCTCTTCTGATACATTTCTGGTACGCCAGCCTTAAACAGACACCCCACCAGGCTACTTACACTTCTGGATGATGGGGCTATTTTCGTGAGAAGGACAAGTACACCTTACATTTGTGGGTTTAAGCAGGACAGAGCGAGAAATTAACATTTCCGTGGACTTATGCTACATTTATTATGCCTCCAGTGTTGTCCAGAAATTTACATTTCTACATGTGCTACATGTCATGAGGAACAAAGTGGACAACTGAGAATAACACACATACTCTATGCTTTCAAGTTTTGTCTACAACAGGACAGAAATAGGTCATCAACTGTTGACCCAGATAAACAGTGCTAGCATTTATGTTATAATGCTACATAAACCACAACAGGACAAGTACTGAAGTTAACATCTAGGCATTTGCTACGTGGACCACAACTGCAAGTCGAGTCCCTTTTAGTAAACGGTACCGCTGGTCGTTTACACGTTTCAGTCAACAACAGACTTTTCTACGCCCGAGCATTCAAGCTACATTGTTCGAGGTCAAGTTCCTGTTTGTAAACAGTACGTGGAAATTGTAAACATTCAATGTGCAAGTCCTAAGTCGAGAAGGTCATAGTAACTTTTGTTCGTGAATACCACTTTATGCTACAGTGGATTTGACATTCAGTGCGCGCTTGACATTTTGTTTCTGTGTTCGCAAGGAGCAAGTAAGTTACTGTAATATCATGTGTGACTAAGCTTTATTTTGCAACACATTGAATTGATTGCTATTTATGTTAATTCTACTGTTTTTGTGTATTTTTCTTGTGTTCTTTTGCTGGTTTTCGGTTGGTGGGTCTTACAGTAAATATGCCACTTAATCGAGGGTTACTGTAAGCGTTCTGTAGGGATTGCAATTTTCTTAATTGAAATTTGCTAGCGACTTTTGTTGCTATATTTTTTTTTTTAGCTGTGACGACATCAGTTAGTGTTGTTTTCGTTATTTTTCCGTTCTTTGATTTTCGATTAATTTTGTTTGTATCTGTTCTTCTCTCATTCCTTCCATTTATTTCTTTACACCTTTTCGTTTATAACAGTGTTGCCATTTGTCTTGTTTATTTTTCGCGGTCATCATTACACATTTGTGTAACATTTTCTTTACTTTTTGCTGTATTGTTTATTTGACTTCCGCGAACGTTTTCGGTCATTGTTCTGTATCTTTGTCTTTGTATTTATGATTGTACTACATTATTGTCATACACAGTCTACATACATACACTTGGTCATGTATTATTATTATTGATAAGGTACACTCTTCATATAGAGATTGTTAATAAAATATTATTATATAAGATATTTATACAAGTTCTTTGATAAAAGACTTGTTATCCACAAAGATTGAGACAAGGTGAAATACATATTCAAGTTCTTTATAAAAAGACTTGTACCCATAGTGAGTGGGATATAAAGGAATTATTTTCCACAGGTACTCAAGTGATTTTTTGTTACATTATAAACAAGAGGACCATACAAGGTCTTTGTCTAAGACTAAGAGAGTGAAATAAAGTGAAGTGAGTATACAAGTCTAGCATTTCAGACTTGTCTCCCATTGAAGTGGGATAAGGTAATTGTTGAATTTTTCAGGTTTCTGATCTCATTAGACAGAATGTCTACATTGGATTTCTTCATCCAGCAAGGGTTAACCCTTGGTAAGTCTGGTAAAGAGTTGGAAGAATATTCATCTGCTCTATTCGCCACTGCATTAAAGTCAGAAGAAAAGAAACAAAAAGAGGAAATTAAATTGAAAGCAGAAGCTGAACAAAGGAGGGCAGAAGCTGAACTAAAGAAGCTAGATGCTGAGTGTAGCGTAGCAAATGTTGCGTAAGTATTATATGTGTTGATAAATGTTCTGTGGAGGATGTCGCATTTGCCACACAACGTTGAGGGTGTTGTAATTCATCTGCTCCTCTCAAGGTATGATAATCCTGGCCTTTGCGGAGTAGTGTGCCACCCTCAGACACCAGGGATGATGAGGCGTAGTAACTTGGTGTCTGTAGTCTGGTTTAAGTGTGATGTAGATGTGTATACAGACAGTGAGCATTACGAACAAGGCAATCCACACAATGACGTCACGTTAACTCACGATGTGAAAAGTCAATGATGCTTGCAACAGCTAGTGACGGTTTTGTATAATTTATTATAAACGCCACAATGACGAAGTGTGTAGACATAAACAAGCAGGTACATCATAGGTACGATCAAACAGTCATTATTACATATGTAGACAATTCAACTGGCACAGCAGACAGCATCAAAATAATGTGCATCATCTGCCTTTTAGGATATCGTAAACCCGCTGTACATGTAGTCAGGTAGTAAACTTCCCCCTTTCCATAAGAGCTAGAAGATATCAACTAGGAGATTAAAGATGGTCTCCTCGATTTGACCTCAACAAGACAGGCATGTCTTTTGAGCGCCACATTATCGTCCTCTATTGTCCAGCAAACAGCAAAGGTATCAAACCTAGATCCATCAACAAAGTTCAGGAAGCAAATAGTCCGTAGGACAGGCATCAATCGATGCGTGACAATCTAAGTGGATCGTGAGCTGAGCAAACTAGTCATATCGTAGACTTTAAAATAAGGCAGGCTAAGCAAAAGTCAACATCACAAGATGGCGATAAAGTTACTCAGCCAAAAAAGGGATTTAATTACCTGTTCATAAGGAATTAAATGAATAATCACATATGCCTCCAGGCATTAGGAATAACACAGAGATATATCATCTCAAGATAGGAACAACAATCATGAGGACTCCTTCCTGAATAAACTAAGCGAAGACTAGCACATAGCTACGTCTCGCCTTCACAGCTTCTCAGCACAGACTGACCTGGGCGGAAATCGTTTTACCAACGCCACAAAAAGGGACATGCGCAGAACACGCGAATCGAATACAACTCAGGCCAATTTACGAAACGAAGAATGTTCTATGATGTTCGACTTAAGACCTATTACCTTAAAAGGAAATGAATCTTGAAACATTGCGATTGCCAACTGTTTTCAAAGAACTGACGATCTGAGCGCTCCATATATGGTCGTGACTCAAAATCGTTCACACAGCTATCGGCAACCCTAGCTATCAAGATAAGACAACTTCTTAACGATAGCTATCAAGATTAGACGACTGTAGAAATAAAAGTGACTACAATTTCATGAGTTCCTTCCCATGCATTAAAAAATGAATCTAGTCAGAATGCATGGTCAGAATAAGTTGCTACAAGTTTTTAGCAGCAACATTACCGCCACCTCCCGATAAAAAAAAATGTGCAACATTTTTTTTTTTTAAATATCCAAGAGTAAAACCAAAAAAACGGTTTAACAACGCACGAATTATGCGGGGATAAGTAATTGCACTGCCTAATATGAGGCTAAATTGACACATAAAGTGTCTGGTGAGAATATTTCTCAACAGATAAAAAATCTGATTTAAAAATATATCGGGGAGGTGCCACCAACACACACTACGCTTGCATGAAAATACAATATAAATATGCAAGTTCATATCATTATAATCAAATAGCAGTGTCATAATCTAATACCGCTTAGAATGGATGTACACATCTGATATTGAATGTTAAATATTACATTATCTAAATGTTTAATATTACCATTACACAATGAAATTAAATATAAATGAAGATCGAGGACACATCTCCTGTCGTTCCAAAGAAACTGTACAATGTGGAACTCTCCATGTTTGACAATAGAAAGGTAGCTTCTCAGATCAACAATAACGTGCTGAGAAAAAACAAACAATATAATTCTATTTAATAGCCATTAAGTTTCATACTATACAATACATTATTATTAATAATTGTGGCCTTTGGAACTTTCGGCCCTTATATTAACTACTCAGTCTTCTTCTTATATTAAAGATGGGAACAGAAGAAGATGATAACAAAGCACAATAGTATGTGTTCACCTAAAGTGAGGACAGATGTGCTAATGTATTGTAGTAATATAGGTGTGTTATGGCTCTGTCGTATATCTAGAAATAGAACAGAAGTATTAGTTGGAATCATGTGGGCATCTAGACAGAATGTCAGCCATCACATTATCCGACCCACGGATAGCTCGTACCGTGAAGTGAAAAGGTTGAAGAGCAATAGCATATCGAGTGGATCTCGAACTCTTCAAGTTCTTAGTCTGAATAGCTGTAAGAGCTTTCTGATCAGTTTCTAGAATGAAATGTGCGCCCAGGAGGAATCTTTGTAGTTTGAGAATAGACCAAACCATAGCTAACAATTCACGGTCTAAAACCGAGTAGTTCCTCTCTGCCGCATTTAGTTTTCTAGAAATGTACATGACAGGATGCAGAGTTTCAGCATATTCCTGCATAAGTGCTGCTCCGATCCCAGTGGATGAAGCATCACTTCGAAGAACAAAAGTTCTATCAAGAGTAGGTAATCTTAGGATGGGAGGAGAAGAAAATATACTTTTAATCTGGTCTAAGGAAGATTGACATTCCTGAGACCAACGAATCAGATTAGGTGACCCTTTCTTCAACAACGTTGACAGAGGTGCCATTATCGAAGATAGATTCGGAATAAATCTCCCATAGAATTGGATTAACCCCAAGAGACTCCGGACTTGTTTCTTCGTTTTAGGTACAGAGATGTTCAATATTTTCGAAGTATTGTGGTCTTCTGTCTTCAAGAGACCATGACCAACACGATGACCCAAGAAAGAAATTTCACCAAAACCAATATAAGCTTTAGAAGGTTTTGCTGTCAGATTATACTCACGTAGAGTAGACAGTAGGTCATATAAACCCAGATAGTGATCTTCCCAAGAATCACTGAAGAGACAGATATCATCTAAGTAAGCGATGACATCTGAACGATGAGAAAGAATTCGACGCATCATGCGAACGAAAGTAGCAGGGGCGTTCATAAGACCGAAAGGCATTACATTCCATTGAAATAAACCCCTAGGTGTAGAGAAAGCAGTCAGAGGTTTGGCATGATCTGCTAAAGGCACTTGCCAATAACCTTTTGACAAGTCAAGTTTAGTGAAGAATCTAGAATTAGAAAGTCTACTAAGTAGATCCTCTAGTAAAGGCATAGGTTCAGCATCGAACTTTGTGACTTGATTTAATTTGCGATAATCAACGCAAATTCGTATGTTCTTATCTTTCTTCCGAACAATAACCATGGAAGAAGAATATGGAGAAGTCGATGGTTCAATTATGTTTAATTGGATCATTTCATCCAATTCCTTTTCCACTTGTGACTGAAAGTGTATAGGGATAGGATACGGCCTAACCCTAATAGGATTACTGTCGGTAAGAATTATGTCATGTTCTATGACATTCGTGTGACCAGGGATGTCGGTTAGAACATCCTTAAATGTCTGTAACATCGACGAGACTTGACGATGTTCATCAACAGAAAGATTAGGAGAAATGGACACATCTTTCCAAGATTCCATAGAATGTAGTGGAACCACTGGAAGAGGGAGATCGACATCAGAAAAAACAGATTCCTCATCCTGTATGACAGACAGGGATGAGTAATGACCATGAGGTACCGAAGAATCGTCCGTTGCCTGAAAAATAGGCAGCAAATAGTCTGGACGCTCATGAAATTCCGTCAGCATGTTGATATGGAAAGTCTTATGCTTTCCATCTATATCGACCACATAGTCAACATCGGAAATTCGTGAGACTATTGCATATGGACCTTTCCATGCAATCAGAAGTCTATTTTCCCTACTGGGGAGTAGGACGAATGCTTTGTCACCTGGACAAAGTTGTCGTAGACATCTGTTCTTGTTAGCAAACTGCCTTGCTTTTTCTTTAGCAATTTCTGACGAAGCAGTCGCTAGTTTGCATGCCTCAATGATCTTTTGCCTCAGAGCAATGACATACTCATATGAAGATTGAGTGTCATCACTAATATCATCGGCAGTGATGAGATCGTGTAATAAAGACATAGGGCCGCGCGGACGCGCGCCAAAGACAAGTTCAAAGGGAGAAAATCCTGTGTGCTCATTTGGGACCTCTCTATAGGCAAAGAGAGCCGCAGGTAAAACCCTGTCCCAATCTTGAGGATGGTCTTCAGTTATCTTACCAAGTAAAGTCTTGAGCGTTCTATTCAGACGCTCAACTAACCCATTAGACATAGGATGATAGATGCTACTGAGAGATCTTTTAATGTGTAAGGTAGACATTACTTGAGACATAGTATCAGATATGAGTTGAGTGCCATGGTCTGACAGTATTTCTCTGGGGAACCCCAAGCGAGAAAATATCAGCCAAAGAGCATCTGCGATATCTGTAGTAGATATGCTCTTTAGAGGGATAGCCTCTGGCCAACGTGTGCACATATCGACACATGTAAGAATAAACTGATGTCCTCTGGCCGACTTTATCTTAAAAGGGCCAATAATATCTATGGCCATTTTCTGGAATGGCCGAATAGGGATGTCAGCAGCCTGGATAGGCGCAGCATGTCGTGGTCCTCTAGATTTGACCTCCTGACATACCTGACATGATCGGCAGTATATACGGATGTCCTTGTTAACAAAGGGCCAAAAGAAAGCCGCAAGGACTCTCGACTTTGTACGGGAAAATCCCATGTGTCCAGCACATTGCGAGTCATGAGCATGCTGCAATATTTGCACTCTCATACTCTTGGGAACAAGAATTTGCGAATGTGCTGACGTAGCCGAGTCTTGTACCATACGTACAAGTACGCCGTTTTTCATTTCTATCCAAGATTTTCTTTGTGTATCCTTATTTGGATCACCTTTCTTCGCAAGAATGAAGAATTTCTTTAGCGTAGGATCTTCTTCTTGTAATTTTATGAACGAGTCACGAGAAATAACCAAGGTACTATCTTGGCTATGAACTTCATTATCATTATTCAACGAAGTTTGCGGTGTTTGTAGAGCTTGTGCTCTTGTAACCACTGCATTGGTAGCTTGCATATTATCATCTTCCCAAGCAGCAATCTGCTGTGGGGTACATTCCCTAACTCCGTGGATACGACCAATAATAAGGTCCGCAATAGGATTAGGTAAGAGACAGGCATGCACATCTCCCGTAAAGAAAGGAGTGGCAATGTGAATTATAGCAGTAGGATATTTCTCTAGAGTGCCGCCAAATGTGACACATTTGATAACCCTTCCTGTCGCACAGGATGGATCTACAAGCGATTGTCTAACACCAATAGTGGTGCATCCGGAATCGAAAAGTAGTGAGACCGGAGTATTATTAACAAGACCCTTATGTAGGATTAGAGAACCTCTCCCGTCATGTGCAACCGAAGCAGGAAGAGCGGGGAGAGGGTGACCACAACTCAAAGTCGATATTGTAGTCGGTTCGAACAAAGTACTGCATTGGGGGCACTTGTTTGCTCTCCCAAAGTCAAATGAAGAACAAGTGACAGCGTCAGAGTTTTTATTATCAGAAACCTGATTACAGGCTCCCTGAGATTCTTGTTGAACCGAGTTAGCCTGCTGATATCTCTTTTTTTTGTATTGAGATCTACCGCGACTACTATTACCTCTGAAGTTATCACTGTTGTTATTGTCTCTATTATAACTGTTATCATGTTTCGAACTACAGTTTCCATGATTATTATCATGTCCACATTGATGTGAACATCTATTTGTTTGGTTTTGAGGTTTACGCGAGGAAAAACCTCTGTTACCATATCCTCTTCTGAAATGCCTAAAATTATTATGTTGGAAGTAACGAGGACTGTCAGCTCGTCTCCAATTCTTCGACGAAGAATCACCCTGAAATTGATTTCCATAATTTTGACCGTAACTACGGTTACTTTTCTTATCAAAATGTTGTTGGAATCTATTACTAGAGTTTTGACCATAAGGTGCTGCCGAAGCAACTGGCAGACCTTCTTTTACTTTAAAGTTACTAATGGTTACTTGAGGATGCGCAGTTATATACTGGCTACAGAAATCTTCCATTTCTTTTATTGTTTTAGGTTTACGTTCATGAAGGAAAGCAAGGAAAGACTCATTGACAGAAGACATGACTTTGTCTCTAAGTATTAAGTCCATAAGTCCTTCATAAGTTTTTTCTGTCTTAGACAGCTCCACCCAACGTAAAAAAGTAAGACGTGTCTTTGAAATGAATTCAGAGAATTGCACACCAGTTTCTGGTAACATATTTTTAAATTGAAGACGATAGCCGTCTTCGTCAAGTTGGTATTTTTTTAACAATATAGCCCTGACAACATCATAGTTGTTCTTGTCAGGCTCATCTACCATGCTTAACATACTCAAAGCATCACCTCTAAGTATTTTGGACAAATGATAAACCTGCAATGATTTATCTATGTTATGTACTTTACATGAAGTTTCAAATCTGTCCAAATAGAATGTTATATCGTCGATGGAAGCATTGAATGGTGGTAGGTTAAGTTTGAAAGTGCTTGCATTAGTCTTATCTGAGACCTTATTTGCATCATTAGCATTACCTATGTTCATCACCCTTAATTTCTCAACTTCCAAAGCTAAGAGTTTTTCTTCATGCTCCATTTTTGCTTTTCTCTCTTCAGACTCTCTTTGTAACTTCCTTTCTTCAACTTCAGCTTGCTTTTCTAACCTTTTATTTTCAGCCTCTATTTCAAGTCTTTTATTTTCAGCCTCTTTTTCAAGTCTTTTATTTTCAGCCTCTATTTCAAGTCTTTTATTTTCAGCCTCTTTTTCAAGTCTTTTATTTTCAGCCTCTATTTCAAGTCTTTTATTTTCAGCCTCAAGTCTTTTCTCTTCAGCTTTTGCTTCTGCTTCTCTTTTTTGTTTTTCCATTTCCATTTGGAATCTTTTTTCATCCACCTGCATTTGCAGTTTCTTTTGTTCAGCTTCCATTGCTTTATCATATTGAGCAGTTGCAAATTCTTCTAACTTATCACCAGTCTTCCCAAGCAATTTACCCTGCTCAATAAAGTGCTCAAATGTAGCCATGATGAGTAATAATATGAGTCCACAACCTGAAATAATTAATTATCTTATTTCAAATTTAATTATAACAAGTCTTAAATGAAGCACTTGTTTACTCACAACACTATATTATTATCCCAATCTCTGTGGGAAACAAGTCTTATATCAAAGAACTTGTGTATATACCTTTTTGAAATATCATCAATCAACTCTTGATCATAGGTGCACTTCCCATTCAATAGTGCACAATACTATTCATCATTTATTAATCATCAGTGTAGTAGTAATGCATAAGCATAACCCACTATTAAATGTGAATTAACTACTATAAGTGTAACCAATGACTATGTAAACACAATCACAATGTAAACAATAACAATGTAAACATTACACTGTAAACAATACAATGTAAACAATACAATGTAAACAATAACAAAGATTTAGCAACAATACGAATACATTCGTAGAAATCAACAAAAAATAAAGCGAAAATTAAAGAAATATCACAAAAAATGTGATGATATCTACGAGGATATTAGACAATACACATGCCACCACAGTGTATAAACAAAAATGTTGTATGAAACTAAACTATAGTAAAGAGGAGGCTAGCAAATACGAACAAATCAAAACAAAACTAAAGAATGCAGAAAAATAACGAAAACAATACTAACACATGTCATCACAACTAACAAAAAATAGCAACAGCAGTCGCTTTGCAAATTCCAGTATCGGAAATTTGCACACCCTATAGAAAACGCTCACGATAGACGACCTCTATCACGTGGTATGATCTAAAGGAGACTCCGCCCAACCGAAAAACCCGCAGAAACATAAACATATAAATATAAATATACAAATAACATATAAACATATAACATGTAAACAAAAGAATGAGATGAAACACAGAAGACTCAGTAGAAGTATAAGGGCACAGTTCACAAACAAACAGGCCACTTAACTTATGGAACTCCAATCGTCAGTACAGCAAACAGGATGTAATCAGCATTCTGAGATCAAAGATCCAACGTTGATTGCCATCTGTACTTGCATCAAAACAGCTACGACGATGGTTGAGACTTGAGTTTTCAAACGGTACATGCAGTGTACAAGAAGTGTAGAACTCGTCAGCGATGGAACTTGGCCTTCTCCGAAGCAGAACAGCAACAAATCGATTCTCCCGTATGTAACAAAACTGGGAAATGTCACTTTCTTGACTTGGAACAGCAATTGTTGAAAATTCCAAAAAAGTTCCTGGGCAACGCCGAGTAATTTCGTAACTCTGCACTTCTGTTGTTGTCTTGTAGATGTTGTCTGTAGACTGTTGTAGAGTGCTGAATGAAGCGGGTAAGGGACCCCGAGTATGCTGGTACCAGATCAAACCAGCTTATGGCCACCAAATGTAGCGTAGCAAATTTTGCGTAAGTATTATATGTGTTGATAAATGTTCTGTGGAGGATGTCGCATTTGCCACACAACATTGAGGGTGTTGTAATTCATCTGCTCCTCTCAAGGTATGATAATCCTGGCCTTTGCGGAGTAGTGTGCCACCCTCAGACACCAGGGATGATGAGGCGTAGTAACTTGGTGTCTGTAGTCTGGTTTAAGTGTGATGTAGATGTGTATACAGACAGTGAGCATTACGAACAAGGCAATCCACACAATGACGTCACGTTAACTCACGATGTGAAAAGTCAATGATGCTTGCAACAGCTAGTGACGGTTTTGTATAATTTATTATAAACGCCACAATGACGAAGTGTGTAGACATAAACAAGCAGGTACATCATAGGTACGATCAAACAGTCATTATTACATATGTAGACAATTCAACTGGCACAGCAGACAGCATCAAAATAATGTGCATCATCTGCCTTTTAGGATATCGTAAACCCGCTGTACATGTAGTCAGGTAGTAAACTTCCCCCTTTCCATAAGAGCTAGAAGATATCAACTAGGAGATTAAAGATGGTCTCCTCGATTTGACCTCAACAAGACAGGCATGTCTTTTGAGCGCCACATTATCGTCCTCTATTGTCCAGCAAACAGCAAAGGTATCAAACCTAGATCCATCAACAAAGTTCAGGAAGCAAATAGTCCGTAGGACAGGCATCAATCGATGCGTGACAATCTAAGTGGATCGTGAGCTGAGCAAACTAGTCATATCGTAGACTTTAAAATAAGGCAGGCTAAGCAAAAGTCAACATCACAAGATGGCGATAAAGTTACTCAGCCAAAAAAGGGATTTAATTACCTGTTCATAAGGAATTAAATGAATAATCACATATGCCTCCAGGCATTAGGAATAACACAGAGATATTTCATCTCAAGATAGGAACAACAATCATGAGGACTCCTTCCTGAATAAACTAAGCGAAGACTAGCACATAGCTACGTCTCGCCTTCACAGCTTCTCAGCACAGACTGACCTGGGCGGAAATCGTTTTACCAACCCCACAAAAAGGGACATGCGCAGAACACGCGAATCGAATACAACTCAGGCCAATTTACGAAACGAATAATGTTCTATGATGTTCGACTTAAGACCTATTACCTTAAAAGGAAATGAATCTTGAAACATTGCGATTGCCAACTGTTTTCAAAGAACTGACGATCTGAGCGCTCCATAAATGGTCGTGACTCAAAATCGTTCACACAGCTATCGGCAACCCTAGCTATCAAGATAAGACAACTTCTTAACGATAGCTATCAAGATTAGACGACTGTAGAAATAAAAGTGACTACAATTTCATGAGTTCCTTCCCATGCATTAAAAAATGAATCTAGTCAGAATGCATGGTCAGAATAAGTTGCTACAAGTTTTTAGCAGCAACACTGAGAATAGAAGATTAGAACTTGAAGAGAAAAGGTATCAAAGAGAAGCTGCTGCTGAGGAGAGAAAAGCTCAAGCTGATGAAAGAAAATTCCAGATGGAAATGGAAGACAAAAAACTTCAAGCTGCTGCAGAGGAGAGAAAACTTCAAGCTGAGGCTGAAATTAGAAAAATGGAACATGAGGAAAGAAAACAGAAGATGGAACTTGATGAAAGACTCGCAACTTTGGAGTTAGAGAAATTGAAATTGGCGAGTACGGGTGCTCAGCAAACAACTTCGAGTACGACAAAGGAGTTTGTTAATAGGATCAAACTACCTCATTTCAATCCTTTAAAGGATGACGTAGCAGATTATCTAGATAGATTCCAATTTTTATGCGATACGCATAACATAAAAAAGGAAAAATATGTTGAACAACTGATGGAATTTTTTACAGGTGACACAGTGACTACTCTTATGACAATAGACGAACATGACAGGACTAATTATGATGTTGTCAGAGCAGCATTGCTAAAAAAATACCAACTAAAAGAAGAAGACTATCGTCTTCGTTTTAGGACAATGTTGCCAGAAAATGGAGTAGATTTCTCTGATTTTGTTACAAAAATACGTCGTACATTTACACGATGGGTTGAGTTGTCTCAGACTGAGAAAACATATGAAGGTCTAATGGACTTATTATTGCGAGATAAGGTTTTGTCATCTGTTAATGATTCTTTTCTTGCATTCCTTCATGAGCGTAAGCCTAAAAACTTAAAAGATATGGAGGAATACTGTTGTCAGTATGCCACCGCGCATCCCCATGCTACAGTTAGCAATTCTAAAGTGAAAGAAGGGTTGCCAGCTGCTTCGGCAACACCATATGGCCCTAATTTTAAAAAAAAATTTCAGGGTGCTCAACAAAACTGGAATAGGGGAAGTAATCAGAATTACACTCAGAAGCGGAGTAATCCAACACATGATGGTTCTTCGTCTATGAATTGGAGACAAGATGGTAGTTCTCGTAATTTTAGTGGTAATAATTTGAGACACTTTCGCAAAGGCTATCCAAATAATAACTATTCGAACTTTCGAGGTAATCATTCTCGACGTCAAGATTATGACGATGGTGAATTTAGAAACCGGGATTCAAACCGGAATGATGATTACAATAGGCAATATGATAACAATTACAGGGGAAATGATAGTCGAAATAATTACAGGGGAAATGATAATCGAGGCAGACCTAGATTTAACAAAAAAAGACCTTTCCAACAGGCAAACTCTGCACAACAAGAGTTTGATGGAGCCTGTAATACAGTAAATGATAGTGGTAACTCTAGGGCTATCACTGGTTGTGCTTTCGATTTTGGGAGAGCAACTGAATGCCCCCAATGCTTAACATTGTTCGACTCATCGACTGTATCTACTCTAAGTTGTGGTCACCCTCTTCCTGCTCTACCTGCTACAGTTGCGCATGATGGGAGAGGATCTCTCATCTTACATAAAGGTCTAATAAATGATAGGCTAGTCTCAGTACTTTTCGATTCGGGATGTACTACCGTCGGGGTTAGGGAGTCTCTGATAGATCCTTGCTGTGCCACTGGAAAAACAATCAAATGTGTTACATTTGGTGGTACTATGGAAAGTTATCCTACTGCTATTATTAGGATTGACACTCCCTTCTTCACAGGAGATGTCCATGCATGTCTTCTTCCTAATCCTATTGCGGATCTTATAATCGGTCGTATTCATGGGGTTAAGGAATGCACCCCGCAACAAATTTCTAGTTGGGAGGAAAAAAAACATTCAAACGGTCAATGCAGTGGTGACAAGAGCTCAAGCTCTTAATCCCCCAACTTCATCGGATAATAGTAATGAAGTTGATAGCCAAGACGAGCACTTGGTGATTTCCCATGACTCGTTTGTTAAACGTCAAGAAGAGGATCCTTCTTTGAAGAAATTCTTCCTTCTTGCAAAGAAAGGGGATCCCAATCAAAATACGAATCACAAATCGTATATTACTATGAAGAATGGTATATTGGTACGGATGGTACAACACTCGGACAAGTCTATGCACTCGCAAATTCTTGTGCCTAAGTGTATGAGAGCCTTAATTCTTCAGCATGCACACGATTCTCAGTGTGCTGGACACATGGGTTTTTCCAGAACTAAAACTAGAGTCCTTGCGTCTTTCTTTTGGCCATTCGTGAATAAAGACATCCGAATTTATTGCCGATCTTGCAAAATTTGTCAAGAGGTCAAGTCTAGAGGTCCGAGACATGCTGCTCCTATTCAGGCTGCAGATATTCCGATTCGGCCGTTTCAGAAAATGGCTATAGACATCATTGGTCCGTTCAAAATTAAGTCAGCCAGAGGACACCAATTTATCCTCACTTGCGTGGACATGTGCACGCGTTGGCCAGAGGCTATTCCTCTGAAGAGCATATCAACTGTCGATATCGCTGATGCTCTTTGGCTCATATTTTCTCGTCTGGGATTCCCCGGAGAAATACTGTCGGACCACGGCACTCAGTTAATTTCGGACGTTATGTCTCAGGTAATGGCTACGCTAGACATTAAAAGGTCTCTCAGTAGTATTTATCATCCAATGTCCAATGGATTGGTAGAACGTCTTAACAGGACACTAAAGAACTTACTTGGCAAGATAACGGAGGATCATCCTGAAGATTGGGACAGGGTTTTACCTGCAGTCCTCTTTGCCTATAGAGAAGTTCCCAACGAGCATACAGGGTTTTCTCCTTTCGAACTTGTCTTTGGTGCGCAACCGCGCGGTCCGATGTCCTTGTTACACGATTTGATAACTTCTGATAATATTGACGATGATACACAATCGTCATATGAATATGTCATTGCTCTTAGAGAAAAGATTATCGAATCGTGCAGGTTAGCAACTTCATCTTCCGAATTTGCGAAAGAAAAAGCTAGGCGATTTGCTAACAAGAAAAGACGCCTACGTCAACTTTGTCCTGGAGACAAAGCATATGTCTTACTTCCCTCAAGAGAGAATAGACTTCTCATTTCATGGAAAGGTCCATACACTATAGTCTCCAAAATTTCCGATGTCGACTATATTGTCGATGTGGATGGAAAGCATAAAACCTTCCATATAAATATGCTAACAGAGTTTATTGAACGTCCAGACTATTTGCAGCCTATTTTCCAGGCGACGGACGACTCTCCAGTCCAACATGGTCACATCTCATCCCTGTCCGTTATACAGGATGAGGAAACTATTTTTTCTGACGTTAACTTACCTCTTCCTGCGATTCCACTGAATTCAACGGAATCGTGGAGGGACGTTACAATCTCTTCGAACTTGTCTTTTGAGGAGCAACGTCAAGTATCCTCTACGCTACAATCATATCAGGATGTCCTTACCGACATTCCTGGACACACAGATGTCATAGAACATGACATCATACTTACTGATCGTAATCCGATCAGAGTAAGACCATACCCAATACCTATTCATTTTCAAGCACAAGTCGAGAAAGAATTGGATGAAATGATTCAACTGCAAATAATTGAACCATCCACTTCAGCTTATTCTTCGTCGATAGTTATTGTTCGAAAGAAAGACAATAACATACGTCTTTGCGTTGACTATCGCAAATTAAATCAAGTTACGAAGTTCGATGCTGAACCTATGCCATTATTAGATGATCTACTTATTAGACTTTCTAAAGCTAAATTCTTTACTAAACTAGACTTGTCGAAAGGTTATTGGCAAGTCCCACTGACGGAACACGCCAAACCTCTCACTGCTTTTTCGACACCTAGGGGTCTGTTTCAATGGAATTTTATGCCTTTCGGGCTTATGAACGCCCCAGCGACTTTCGTGCGCATGATGCGACGAATTCTATCAGATCGTGCAGATGTCATCGCATATTTAGACGACATCTGTCTTTTCAGCGATACTTGGGAAGAACACTATTTGGGTCTAAAGGAATTGCTATCTACTCTACGTGAGCATAGTTTGACTGCAAAACCCTCTAAAGCTTTTGTTGGGTTTAGTGAAATTTCCTTCCTAGGTCATCGAGTTGGTCATGGTCTGTTGAAGACAGAGGACCAAAACATTTCGAAGATATTAAATATCTCGGTTCCGAAGACAAAAAAGCAAGTGCGTAGTCTCTTGGGATTGATACAATTCTATGGAAGATTCATTGAGAATCTGTCCTCCATTATGGCACCACTTTCAACGTTATTGAAAAAAGGTTCTCCTAATATGGTGCGTTGGTCCCAGGAATGCCAATCTTCATTGGATCAGGTTAAGAATTTGTTCTCATCTCATCCTATCTTAAGACTACCAACGATTGATAAGACTTTTGTTCTTCGTAGTGATGCCTCTTCCACTGGGATTGGAGCGGCACTAATGCAGGAATATTCAGGAACTCTGCATCCTGTAATGTATATTTCTAGGAAGCTAAATGCGGCAGAAAGGAATTACTCGGTTTTAGACCGTGAATTGTTGGCTATGGTTTGGTCCATTCTTAAGCTACAAAGGTTCCTTCTGGGCGCGCATTTCTTTATGGAAACCGACCAAAAAGCTCTTACGGCTATGCAAAGTAAGGATTTGAAGAGCTCGAGATCTACTCGTTATGCTATTGCTCTTCAGCCTTTCCATTTCACGGTGCGAGCTATCCGTGGTTCGGATAATGTGATGGCGGACATATTGTCCAGATGCCCACATGATTCCAGTTAAATCTTGTGTCCTAGTTTTTCCTGATACACTTTCAGACTTTTGTCTGTCCTTAATATCCTAATATGTTGTAATACAAATGTATTTGGATGATGTTTAGATAATTTAACAAATTTCATTTTGTCCATCCATCAGTGATATGTTGCTAATATAGCATTGTAATTCATGACATTTGTATATTGCTATAATTATAGTATTTAGTAATGTTTGATATATGATTGGTATTGCCAGCAACTTAGGTTTCTTTAATGGTACCCCCTTAGTTTGTTTGGCTTAAAGGAGATATTTTCTCCTATGTTGGGAGATGATTTGTATCCTCTTCAGACGCTTTGTTTATGCGTCTATTGTACCTGATATTAGGTTCATTTTTTTCATGAGCACATAAGTGATACTTGTGCAATCTTGCTCATGGACATATTATTAAAAAAAAAAAAATTCATTTTTTGTTTACAGGGGGTGGAAGTAATATGTTGCTGTCATTTTTGACGGAGTCATCTGTCAAGTTATTTGCTTATGTTTTTATCATAAGAATAATTGTGTCTTTACCTGCGATGTCAGGTTGATTAGGGGTTGTCTTCCCTTGTTTATTCATTCATTGTGTTTGACCTTTAGGGTCAAAGGTAGACAGTTCGGGCGTATGCCCATGGGCAGGTTTTTTTAAGCGGGAGTTGAGTTAGACTTCCGGCAAGCCGGGAAGTGTCCTGGTTTCTGAAGGGACGAGAGTCCATTGTGTTTTTCGGGGAGAATCTTCGAAGTGACTGCACTGGCAGTTTTCCCCAGTGAATCTCTGTGCGTTGGAATGACAGCAGAGTTCCTTGTTAAGTTCTGTGGACTCGGTTACAGGTAATACCGACTTTTTCCATTACTATGCTTTCGGTAGCAGAACATGTTAGAAGATTGCCTAGTCTGTGAACTGCAGCTCACCGGTCCTCCATTACAGAACATATATGTTGTGCTCAAGGTAGCCATCCAAGACTATTAGTCTTCATACCATCCAGAAATCCAGTGACGAAGATATATTGTGGGAGCCGCAGATTGGCGGCATATTTATGTCTACAATAAGCATTACTGCAGGGTTGATGGTAACCTGCTTATCAGAAGTACACAGCCGACGTCAGAACGAGGCCTGTGTTTTCGGCTATTATACTACAGCCTGATAATGTGCAATTGGCGGGGAATGCCAAGTTGCACCTATGTGTCAAAGTGATTAAGGTATCTGACGCGTTTAGTAAGTAATCCCAGGGCGACGCCACGAACTGTCCTTATTGAAGAACATTGTATTGACCATGCACGAATATTCAAATGTTTACCAGCTTGATGAATGCCTAATGTATACCTATCGATTTCCGGTCAGCATGACCTTGTTTACAATGACTGTTCCTGTTGATACCATGTGTGTTCTCGTCAATAAATGTTTTGAAACGTGTCTGCAGTGTCCAAGCATCCTTGACTACTGCATGTGAGTGTATGGGTTGCAGGGTCTACATACATAAGAGCCTAAACACATTCGCGCCTTCATTCGCACCCACACTCAGTTCATCATCCGCTCGCACTACACACCTAACAACATGTATACTGTCTTGGGCCAGTGATCACCTCAACAAGAGAAAAGTACAGTTACAGTGTCCTATCATGATAATGCTACCAGCAGGTTTCCTCAATGTGTGTCCTATCATGGTAATGCTGTCAGCAGTTTTCCTCAATGTGTCCTATCATGGTAATGTTGTCAGCAGGTTTCCGCAATGTGTCCTATCATGGTAATGCTGTCAGCAGGTTTCCTCAATGTATGTCCTATCATGGTAATGCTGTCAGCAGGTTTCCTCAATGTGTATCCTATCATAGTAATGCTGTCAGAAGGTTTCCTCAATGTGTGTCCTATCATGTTAATGCTGTCAGCAGGTTTCCTCAATGTGTGTCCTATCATAGTAATGCTGTCAGCAGGTTTCCTCAATGTGTCCTATCATGGTAATGCTGTCAGTAGGTTTCCTCTATGTGTGTCTGATAGTGCTTTTCTTCTGAGTTTCCATAGATGGTTTTCTATCGTGCTGATAATAAAACGCGAATCCACACAACTGTCAAATAAGTTCAACACACAACGATGTAAACCCCAGGCATGTTAATCAAAGCCTGCCGTGAAGTGAAGTAAACTGTGAAGGCTGGTAGAACAGTTAACATGGTTTATTGTCGACATAAGTTCAACGCTACGATACACTGTTCTTGACTAGGACAATCACATAAAATGCATGACAAGAATACTCTGGTGAATGATGATGGTTTGGTACTGTGGTGGGGTCCTTTCAAACATGTTCCTTACATTCAATTAATACGAATCCAGTAATGTTCAAGCAAGATAAAATGTCCGTTGACCTTGCTTGAGGTCATCCAACTAAGCATGTACTCCCATACCACGAACTCCCGCATTCGTCCAATAAGAGACTGTTTCTATCCAAGACATAGTTCCATATAACGTATACTCAATATATATTCACTGGTACATATATGAAGAGGTATCTGAGTTAGTATCTTTAGGTTTTAACTAACCTCTCAAAAATCATGCCACGACTTTGGCATTACAATAAAGGCGTTTACACATATGAATACTGCAATCAAATTAACTTCTTTCCGTCGTAGGAATCCTCCTTCTACGATTGATCTCAGAGGCTATCAACTCCGTAGGTCCATTCTAGGGATAACATTACAAGATGGATCCCCGCTAGACTGATACAAGGAGCAGCCTTAAACTACACGTTTCACTCACTAATCATACAAATATGAGGGGCGACAACTTACATAATACTTTCCATATTGGCTTCGACCTGAAGACCAATATCGCAATAAGGATGGCTTTCACCATACTTGCCACAACACAAGAAAAATCCCACGGACATCACAATGGTCCGTACTGCCCCATACAAAACATGACGTCATAATCTACCCAACTAGGTTACCCGTGCGTCCCAAAGCAACTCACACTGCTTTGTGCACGTCAGTGCGTGAATCAATCGAACGCACAAATAATATAACTATATTGAGACTGGTGCGTACATTTGGCAGGACCGAAGACTACCCCCTTAGGTAATAAATGTACGTAACAGCTCCCTTATTACCTCCCCTTAAAAAAATTAATTCTATTAATTTTTTTGAACTTAGTACCCGAGAGAGGTGAGTCAAAACTACAACAATATATATGAAATGCATAAAGTTATACCATATTAAGAAAAGAATATTAAACGAAATCAATATAACTAAATGATAGTATGCATTAAAGCACACATCCACCATCGACCTACTTTGGAACGATGTGGTAATATTCGAAGTAAAAGAAGTTGAAAATGAAAATGAAAAAACCAAAAAAAAAAAAGATGATAATAAAATTCAACTAAGTTTTCTAAAAAAAAAAAATTGAAACATATGATTTCAAAATGAAAATGAACAGCAACACTGATGATAATCAATGACAAGAGAATCAATAAAACAGAAAAATTGAAAATACAATGTGCAAAAATGAAGCAATGCAAAATTAAACACTTTAAGAATCAACACACTTAATGTTTTCTATCACTAGTATGGTTGACTAGTGATCTTAACAGTGAGATATCATAACTAAGACCCGTGAATGCAGGTATTACGTGACAACTAAGAAAGTTAGTATATGTGTGATCCATAATTAATTAAATAGATTAAATTGAATTATAGTAATTTATATATATCTTAATTACTAACAAATAACCAGTTACTAATATATTCTAAGTAATTCCAATATCACTCATTGTCAATGTTCAGTTACAACTAGTTAGTAATCGACGAGACGATGTTCTCAATGTTCCATACACGATAAAATATATTCTCGAACACGATATGTAGTGTAATATGTTCCATAGGAATAACAAATGTATATTTGTCGCTTTTAACAATGTTTCCATACTAATAAAAAGTTACTGTAGTCCCAATGTTGCATTACTAATAAAATGTTACTCTAATACCACTGTTCCCGTTCTAATAAAACGTTACTACACAAGAAGTAATGTTATAATCCATAAGTAAGTATATCCTGAAAGATATATTTATACGGATACTTCAGTTATATGATCAGTCTTTATAGATGTATAATCAATGAAAATGTACACAGTTATTCATGTTATCGGTGAGGATGTTTCAACATCTGGAAGTGGTTTAGTTTCGACAAGTTCGCTTGAGCATCTCGACAAACAGTCTGCGAACACATTCTTCACTCCAGGAATAGCTCGTATTTCAAAATTGAATGGTTGAAGCGCTATAGCGTAACGCGCTGACTTCGATGATTTTACGTTTTTCGAGTTCAGTGCGGTAAGAGCTTTTTGATCAGATTCCACCACAAAGTGTGAGCCAAGGAGGTAACGTTCCAGTTTTGTGATTGCCCACACTAACGCAAGGAGCTCTTTATCTAGAACGGAGTATTTGAGTTCGCTCTCCGTAAGTTTTCTGGACACGTACATCACCGGAAATAAGGTGCCGTTATATTCCTGCATCAAAACTGCAGCAATAGCGTAAGAAGATGCATCACTGCGAAGAATGAAAGTGAGATTTTTGTTAGGCAACCTCAAAAAAGGTTCTTTTGAAAAAAATCGTTTTATATAGTCTAACGCCGTTTGGTGATCCTGCGACCACTTTATTACATTAGATGTGCCTTTTTTCAGTAGAGACGAAAAAGGTGCAGTTATAGTAGACAAATGAGGGATGAATTTTGAATAGAACTGTATTAGTCCTAAAATAGACCTAACTTGTTTTTTTTTGTCTTAGGTGCTGAGATGTTTAAAATTTTAGAGACGTTACTGTCTTCTGTATACATGAAACCATGACCTATGCGGTGACCCAGAAATGAGATGTCATGAAAACCGACAAAAGCCTTTGAAGGTTTTGCTGTTAAATTATAATCTCGTAAGGTAGAAAGTAAAGCTTTTAATCCATGAATATGTTCATCCCAAGAGTCACTGAAAAGACAGATGTCATCTATATAAGTAATGACATCGGGACGATGAGACAATATGCGGCGCATCATGCGTACAAAGGTAGCTGGCGCATTCATTAATCCGAATGGCATAAAATTCCATTGAAAAAGACCCCGTGGCGTCGAGAAAGCGGTGAATGGCTTTGCTTTAGGAGTTAGTGGCACTTGCCAATAGCCCTTTGAAAGGTCAAATTTCGAAAAGAATGTGGCATGAGATAATCTCTCCAATAAGTCGTCTAAAAGAGGTAACGGTTCCGCATCGAATTTTGTAACTTTGTTTAATTTCCTGTAATCTACGCAAAGACGTATATTGTTGTCCTTCTTCCTAATGATTACCATAGAAGAAGAATATGGTGATGAAGATGGTTCAATTATATTTAATTGAAGCATCTCATCCAATTCCTTATCAACCTTATCACGAAAGTGTAAAGGGATAGGATATGGGCGAACTCGAATAGGCGTATCGTCAGTCAGAATAATGTCATGTTGGATGACTGACGTATGACCTGGGATGTCAGTGAGGACATCCTCATACGAGTGTAGAATATTAGAGACTTGCTGACGTTGATCAGCCGAAAGAGTAGATGAGATTGTAACATCATTCCATTTCTCAGTGGAATGGAGTGGAACAACTGGTATTGGTAGTTGTACATCATCGAAAGAAGATTCTTCTTCTTGGATGACTGACAAACTAGAATAGTGTTGAATAGGAGGTGTAGGATCGTCAGTTGCCTGGAACACTGACTGTAGATAATCAGGACGTGAGTAATACTCCTTCAACATGTTAATGTGGAAGGTTTTATGTTTACCATTAACATCAACGATGTAGTCGACATCGGATATTCTTGAGATGATCCTGAAAGGACCTCTCCAGGTAATTAAAAGACGATTGTTATGCGCAGGTAGTAAGACAAAAGCTTCGTCACCAGGAATAAGCTGGCGAAGACGTCTATACTTGTTTGCAAATAGACGAGCTTTTTCTTTGGCTTGTTCAGATGATGCAGTAGCTAGTCTACAAGCATCTATGATTCTCTTTCTCAGAGAGATCACATACTCATAAGAGGATTGAGTTTCCTCTTCAATATTCTCGTCAACCAATAAGTCGTGGATTAACGACATCGGACCGCGTGGTTGCATGCCAAAAACAAGCTGGAATGGAGAAAACCCCGTGGCTTGATTTTGTACTTCGCGATACGCAAACAGAGCCGCGGGTATGACCCGATCCCAGTCTTGGGGATGGTCTTGGGTCATCTTACCCAACAACTGCTTGAGTGTCCTATTGAGACGCTCAATTAACCCATTTGACATCGGATGATAAATAGAACTAAGAGATCTGTCTATACCTAATGTCTTCATAACTTGAGACATGGATTCAGAAATGAACTGAACCCCATGATCCGACAAGATTTTCCGTGGAAAACCAATGCGTGAGAAGATTAACATCAATGCCTCTGCTACACTGGCAGATGAAGTGTTCTTGAGAGGGATGGCCTCAGGCCAACGAGTGCACATATCAATGCACGTAAGAATATGCGTATGCCCTCTAGCAGATGGAAGCATCGGACCAATAATGTCTATAGCCATTTTATCAAATGGTCTAATCGGGATGTCCGCAGCTTGAATAGGAGCCGCATGAAATGGACCCCGTACCTTAACTTCCTGACATATCAAACAAGACCGACAGTAGAGAGTGATGTCCCTATGGACGCCTGGCCAGTAGAATGCCGAAAGCACTCTGGATTTGGTACGCGAAAAACCCATATGGCCCGCACATTGCGAGTCATGCGCATGTCGTAATATACGAGATCTCATAGAGGATGGGACTAAGATCTGATAACATAAGGATGAATCCTTTTCCCGTATTACTCTAACCAAAATCCCATTTTTAAGTATAAAGTCATGTCTAGATTTTGCAAGTTTGTTGCTGGTATTCTTTTTGTTCACATACTGAAAAAATTTTTTTAATGAATCATCATTCTTTTGCAATGTTGCAAACAACTCCCGTGAAATAGGAGCATCATCATCACAAGTAGTATGAACTGTAGGTTCAATAGGTGTATCATGCGACATATTAGTAGCTTGCGCTCTAGTCACTACTGCATTTGCAGTTTGAATATGTCGCTCTTCCCATTCAGCAATTTGCTGTGGTGTACACTCTTTTATACCATGTATGCGACCAAGTATAACATCACAAATTGGGTCAGGAAGAAGACAAGCCTGGATCTGTCCTGAAAAAAATGGTGTATGAAGTTTTATAATGGCTGTGGGAAATGTTTCCACTGTGCCGCCGAAAGTCACACACTTGACAACCCTGCCCGTGGCACAACTTGGGTTGATCAGCGAAGTCCGGACGCCCACAGTGCTACAACCTGAGTCAAATAGGATAGAGCATGAAATGTTATTGACAAATCCCTTGTTAAACGTAAGAGAGCCCTGTCCCTGGTGTACTGACGCAGCAGTGGCCGTACAGACTGCAGGTAGACTAGGCAAGGTATGTCCGCAACGCAGCGTCGTGATCGCCTTAGGCTGGAAAAGAGTCGAGCATTCTGGACAGTCTTTCACCTGGGTACAATCAAGAGAACAAGACATAGCATTGTGAGTTTCAGCTACTTTACCCTGTTCAATGTTAGCCTGTGTATCACTTAAAGCGACATTAGAATGTCTACCCGTATTACTCGACGATCTATCTCTACGACGCGATCGATTTTGATTATTGTCATTAAAATTGCCACAATTGTAGTTTCTGCCTGAGTTAAAATTTGGATGAGTCCGATAATTTGTAGAATGATCGTTATGATGTTGGTTAAATGGTTTATTTCCAAAAAATTGTCTGTTTTGTGAACCCTGAGATTTTGATCTCCAGTTTTGTTTATTATAATGTCCTTGATTATTTTTAAAATTATTGTTACCAAAATCTCGCGATCTGTGAGCTTGGTTCCAAGAAACATTAAATGGAGCAGATTGTTGAAATTGCTTCCCTTTGTAAAAGTTATCATTGTTAAAATTGTAATTATTTCCCTTATTGACATACCTGTCAGTACTAAAGGAACGATTGCGTGAAAAAATTGTTTTGTTGTGCTGCAAAAGCAACAGGCAATTCACTCTTAATCTGTGCATTACTCAGATCCATGGTTGGGTGAGCAGTGCAAAAATTTTTTGCATGTTCTTCTAAGTCTTTCATTGATAAAGGTTTCCGTTCGTGTAAAAATGCGAGAAATGTAGGATTTACAGACGATAGTACCTTATCGCGCATCAGTAAATCGAAGAGACCTTCATACGACTTTTCAATTTTGGATAATTCGATCCATCTTTCGAGGGTGAGTCGTATTTGTGACAGAAAATCACTGAAATTTCTGCTTGATTGCGGTAGCAATGTACGAAATCTTAATCGGTATTCATCTTCTGACATTTGAAATTTCTTCAGAAGTGCGGCTCTAAGAGCATTATAATCATTCTTCTCATTAATACTGGTAGTATGATAAACTGCTAAAGCATCCCCAGTAAGTAACCTGGATAAATATGTGCAATACAGTGTTTTATCCACGTTATAAGACACACAAGTGGCCTCAAACCTATCTAGGAAGAATATCACGTCATCAGACGGGGGATTAAATTTAGGTAATTTAAGGTGAATTTCCTTAAAATGGTCATGTCTGGATGAAGTTTGGCTTTCAAAAGTTCTCTGAGAATTAGCTTCCTGAGTTAACCTAAGTCTCTCATATTCTGACTCTGCTAATTTCAGTTCATGCTGTCGTTTTCTATCATTCTCTTCCATCTCAAGCTGAAGTCGTAATGTATTTTGTTCAGCTATTAATCTTCTTTCTTCCATTTCCTTCTGTTTATTTGCATTTCCTTTTGTTTAACTTCCATTTCAATTTTAAGTAGTCTTTCTTCTGCCGCATCCTTTTTTCTCTTCAGCCTCGAATTTTTTCTGTTCCTCACGCTGAAATCGTTTCTCTTCTAATTCAGCGACTAGTCTCATTTTTTTTCTCCTCTTCCTCAGCCATAAATTTCCTCTTCTTTTCATCTCCCTCAGCAGTTAATCTCATTTTTTTCTCATTCTCCTCAGACTCAATCCGTTTTTGATCTGCCTCAAATTGAAGTTTTTCTAGTCTTAAAGTTTCTAACTTTCTCTGTTCGGCTTCTATTTCTTGAGCTTTCTTATATTCTGCAAGTGCAAATGCTTTTACTTCATCGGGAGCCATCTGAAGAGCTTTTGCTTGCTTAATGAAATAGTCTAAGGTAGACATTATTTAATATTATTATGTAATAATACTACTTAAAAGTGTTACTACAACTAGTGGTCTTCGTTCCTGTCCTAGAACGGTAAAATCAAGTTATATAATAGGCAATAATATTAATAATTAATAATGTAATTTATAACATGTAATGGTGTGAAAGCAATAACGTGACAGACAACAGTACAATACTGACACGACACGATAATCAAGACAAATGACTACAGTCGTAGAAATCAAATAAAATAAAAATGTGGAACTAAAATAGAATGTCGTAAAAAATTACGATGACATCTACGATCCAATAAAGCACAAGACAATTGACACCACAGTGTAAAAACATATGCTTTGTAAAAAACTGAATGATAGACAGGTTAGACGGACAATAATCACATACAAAATACATCATGAAACTAAGGTACAAGTAAAAATAGCTACGAAAACAACAAGTAAACGTGACGAAACAGCTAAACAAGTACTATTATAAGGGACAACTAGCGATCGGAACTTCGGCAAGGTTTCTAGCCTTGTACCTGAATTATCGCTCAATTGAAACTTACAAAATGAGCCCTACAGAACGTCTGACGAAGAGCCCGAATTGGCTTCGAGATGGATCTCGTTCGTCAGATCAACCTCCCTACCTCCCACGAAGAATACAACACATATAACATGTAACATGAAAAATATAAATGTGGACATAACTACATGAGGCACAGCTAAACGTAATAAAGTGTACAACGAAAACACGTTATACTCATCTCGCGTGCAGGTAAAAAATCAATGTGCCTCGTCTCCGTGGATGTACGCTTGAGACAACGAAATACTCTGTTTCGAATACTTGAGTTCTGCCAGATGAGGACTAACAGCTGAGGTCCCACGTAGTCATACACTGATGTAGAACTTGAGATTGAGGTTCAATGTACCTTGACCTTGAGGTAGCCGTTATAAAGGATATGAGTTGTTAGAGAATCCACGTACTTTCAACTAGTGTGGAACTTGTGAGGTAATTCCCGTTTTGAATCTTGAGCAATTCAAGCCACACTGGCCACCATTTACTGATAGTGCTTTTCTTCTGAGTTTCCATAGATGGTTTTCTATCGTGCTGATAATAAAACGCGAATCCACACAACTGTCAAATAAGTTCAACACACAACGATGTAAACTTCAGGCATGTTAATCAAAGCCTGCCGTGAAGTGAAGTAAACTGTGAAGGCTGGTAGAACAGTTAACATGGTTTATTGTCGACATAAGTTCAACGCTACGATACACTGTTCTTGACTAGGACAATCACATAAAATGCATGACAAGAATACTCTGGTGAATGATGATGGTTTGGTACTGTGGTGGGGTCCTTTCAAACATGTTCCTTACATTCAATTAATACGAATCCAGTAATGTTCAAGCTAGATAAAATGTCCGTTGACCTTGCTTGAGGTCATCCAACTAAGCATGTACTCCCATACCACGAACTCCCGCATTCGTCCAATAAGAGACTGTTTCTATCCAAGACATAGTTCCATATAACGTATACTCAATATTGGGAATATGGTGTTAGGCCCATATTATCTTGACCGTCGGCACACGAGGGGTGATGTGGTCGGCATCACGCCGGCCGCCTTAACCTTCCCAGAGTAGCTCTGGTACCCATTTGGGGCTGGGTCGACCCAGGAGCCGTTTGTGGCCTAAAAATTTTCCGCCTCATCTGGGGATCGAACCATAGACCACTGCGCTAGGAAGCCAGTGCACTAACCACTATGCTACCGCGGCTCCTCATATAACGTATACTCAATATATATTCACTGGTACATATATGAAGAGGTATCTGAGTTAGTATCTTTAGGTTTTAACTAACCTCTCAAAAATCATGCCACGACTTTGGCATTACAATAAAGGCGTTTACACATATGAATACTGCAATCAAATTAACTTCTTTCCGTCGTAGGAATCCTCCTTCTACGATCGATCTCAGAGGCTATCAACTCCGTAGGTCCATTCTAGGGATAACATTACAAGATGGATCCCCGCTAGACTGATACAAGGAGCAGCCTTAAACTACACGTTTCACTCACTAATCATACAAATATGAGGGGCGACAACTTACATAATACTTTCCATATTGGCTTCGACCTGAAGACCAATATCGCAATAAGGATGGCTTTCACCATACTTGCCACAACACAAGAAAAATCCCACGGACATCACAATGGTCCGTACTGCCCCATACAAAACATGACGTCATAATCTACCCAACTAGGTTACCCGTGCGTCCCAAAGCAACTCACACTGCTTTGTGCACGTCAGTGCGTGAATCAATCGAACGCACAAATAATATAACTATATTGAGACTGGTGCGTACATTTGGCAGGACCGAAGACTACCCCCTTAGGTAATAAATGTACGTAACAGTGTCCTATCATGGTAATGCTGTCAGCAGGTTTCTTCAATGTGTATCCTATCATGGTAATGCTGTCAGCAGGTTTCCTCAATGTGTGTCCTATCATGGTAATGCTGTCAACAGGTTTCCTCAATGTGTGTCCCATCATGGTAATGCTGTCAGAAGGTTTCCTCAATGTGTGTCCTATCATGTTAATGCTGTCAGCAGGTTTCCTCAATGTGTGTCCTATCATAGTAATGCTCTCAGCATGTTTCCTCAATGTGTCCTATCATGGTAATGCTTGCGAAGTTCAGGATGCATGCAGCGCTAAATACCATCGGTAAATGGGCATCAGATTGGGGAGTACAGATAAACCTCTCCAAGACAGTAGCAACCTGCTTCTCTCTGTCAAATCGCCGAGAAACGATCAAACTGCAGCTAAATGGAAGTGAACTTCCAATCGAGGAAAACCCAACATACCTAGGAGTCAAGCTGGATAAGAGACTCACCTGGAAGCCGCACATAAAAGCAGTAGAACAGAGAGCAACAAGAAAGCTCTCTATTATGAAGAAACTGGCTGGCACAAGTTGGGGGGCAAATACCAACATACTTAAAAAAGTCTATACAGGCACAGTCAGACCTGTACTTGAATATGGCATATCAGCCTGGGCCACAGCATCTAAAACAAACACAGAATGTCTAGGGAAAGTGCAAAATTCAGGCCTTAGACTAATCACTGGAGGGATGAAGACTTCTCCAATCCAGGCAATGGAGCGATACACCAACATCCGCTCTCTTGATGACAGACGTGAGGAAAAGGTATTCACTCACAGTGAGAAGCTTCTACGAATGCCAAGTCATCCAATGCATGCCAAACTCCATAGTGTGACAAAGAACAGGCTGAAAAGAACCAGCTTCCTAAACATCTCCAAACATCTGCATCGATGCCATGAAGACCTCCTCCCAAATCGATCTACTAAAATTGAAATGTTAATTGATTACGAGGAGCCAGACGACTGCCATGGAAATATATCTATCATCACAGAAGTCCCTGAAATAAAAAAGAAAGGCCACTTGACCCCTCAACAACTAAAAACTTTGGCTCAAGAAATGATTGAAGAAAAGTACAACCCGAAGGAGTGGACACATGCATACACAGATGGATCTGCTGAGGGGGCAGTAAAGAACGGTGGAGGAGGCATTTTTATAAGATTCCTAAATGGAAAGATCATCCGAAAGGCCTTCTCAACTGGAAAGATCTCCTCCATTTTTAGGGCAGAAGCTATGGCACTACTGCAAGCCCTGAAGATCCTCACCAGACCTGAACAGCAGCCACAAGCTAAGATAGTAATCTTCACTGACTGCAGATCATTACTTGAATCAATACAAAACACCAGAAATGATAACATGATGAATGAGATCAGATTTGAGCTTAACATCATCCAAAGGTCATCAACCATTGCCCTTCAGTGGTTACCTGCCCATTGTGGAATCGCTGGTAATGAGAAAGCAGATGCTCTATCAAGAAGTGGCAGTAAAATGGAACAATACAGCCACCCATTGCCCTATCGGGAAGCAAAAACCATCATCCACAACAAGTACAAAAACCAGTGGAAGGAGGAAGGGGATACATACAGCAGAGATGACCCAATACACCATCTAAACAGATACCAACAGACCACAATGTTCCGCCTGAGAACCGGCCACTGCAGATTACTTGGACATCTCTATCGCCTCAAGATATCCCACACAAATAAATGCCCATGTGGAACTGGTATCCAGACTCCAGAACACATTCTCCAGAACTGTCCAACCCATGATAAATTGCGACGTGCGACCTGGCCAAAAGGTGATGAGCTCCAGCAGAAGCTATGGGGCTGCCGCGCCGACCTGGAAAAGACTGTGGACTTCGTCCTGGCGACAGGCCTGCAGATTTAGCATGACTACAAACCGAACGCAGAAGAAGAAGAAGAAGAAGAATGGTAATGCTGTCAGCTGGTTTCCTCAATGTGTCCTATCATGGTAATGCTGTCAGCATTTTCCTCAATGTGTGTCCTATCATGGTAATGCTGTCAGAAGGTTTCCTCAATGTGTGTCCTATCATGGTAATGCTGTCAGCAGGTTTCCTTACTGTGTGTCCTATCATAGTAATGCTGTCAGCAGGTTTCCTCAATATGTCCTATCATGGTAATGCTGTGAGCAGGTTTCCTCAATGTGTGTCCTATTATAGTAATGCTGTCAGGAGGTTTCCTCAATGTGTCCTATCATGGTAATGCTACCAGCAGGTTTTCTCAATGTGTGTCCTATCATGGTTATCCTGTCAGCAGGTTTTCTCATTGGTTGTACTATCATGGTAATGCTGTCAGCAGGTTTCCTCAATGTGTGTCCTATCATGGTTATGCTATCAGCAGGTTTTCTCAATGTGTGTTCTATCATGGCAATGCTGTCAGCAGGTTTCCTCAATGTGTGTCCTATCATGGCAATGCTGTCAGCAGGTTTCCTCAATGTGTGTCCTATTATGGTAATGCTGTCGGCAGGTTTCGTCAATGTGTGTCCTATCATGGTAATGCTGTCAGCAGGTTTCCTCAATGTGTGTCCTATCATGGTAATGCTGTCAGCCGGTTTCATCAATGTGTGTCCTATCATGGTATTGCTGTCAGAAGGTTTCCTCAATGTGTGTCCTATCATGTTAATGCTGTCAGCAGGTTTCCTCAATGTGTGTCCTATCATAGTAATGCTGTCAGCAGGTTTCCTCAATGTGTCCTATCATGGTAATGCTGTCAGCAGGTTTCCTCTATGTGTGTCCTATCATGGTAATGCTGTCAGCAGGTTTCCTCAATGTGTATCCTATCATGGTAATGCTGTCAGCAGGTTTCCTCAATGTGTGTCCTATCATGGTAGTGCTGTCAGCATGTTTCCTCAATGTGTGTCCTATCATGGTAATGCTTTCAGAAGGTTTCCTCAATGTGTGTCCTATCATGATAATGCTGTCAGCAGGTTTCCTCACGGTGTGTCCTATCATAGTAATGCTGTCAGCAGGTTTCCTCAATATGTCCTATCATGGTAATGCTGTCAGCAGGTTTCCTCAATGTGTGTCCTATCATAGTAATGCTGTCAGGAGGTTTCCTCAATGTGTCCTATCATGGTAATGCTACCAGCAGGTTTCCTCAATGTGTGTCCTATCATGGTTATGCTGTCAGCAGGTTTCCTCATTGTGTGTCCTATCATGGTAATGCTGTCAGCAGGTTTCCTCAATGTGTGTCCTATCATGGTATACTGTCAGCAGGTTTCCTCAATGTGTGTCCTATCATGGCAATGCTACCAGCAGGTTTCCTCAATGTGTGTCCTATCATGTTAATGCTATCAGCAGGTTTTCTCAATGTGTGTCCTATCATGGCAATGCTGTCAGCAGGTTTCGTCAATGTGTGTCCTATCATGGCAATGCTGTCAGCAGGTTTCCTCAATGTGTGTCCTATCATAGTAATGCTGTCAGCAGGTTTACTCAATGTGTCCTATCATGGTAATGCTGTCAGCAGGTTTCCTCTATGTGTGTCTGATAAAGTTGATAACGTTGGATTTTTATTCCCGTTAATGATATCCACCAAAAGATAGATATAAGTGGATGGAAGCAGACATCATCATCATCATCATCAGTTGATAAGATCTCTATGGTGTTGTTTGCTCCACTGTAGTGTATGGAATGTCAACTTGACCTACGCAGTGGTGTGTAGACATGGATTGAGTGTATAATGTGCGAATGATAATAAAGGTTCGTGGTGTTGACAAAAAATGTTCTTTTCTCACACTCATGTATGGCTGGAAGTCATCGACACCAACGACTGTGTACCTTTTCTAAAGTTTAATTGGACGTACACACTCGACAGCACAGATAGTGACAAATCACAGGTTGCCATAATACATCATAGTACAGTGGACGAATGGTCTTGCAATGTTACATGGGCACTCATGTAGAATAATTGTATAATGGACTGTCAGTAGCCAAGCACTCAGTATCGCCCATACATATATCATCTGACTTCACTGACTGAGCACGTCAGCTTATAAACAATATTTCAGATGGCTTCTAAACCTAATCTCGTCTAGCGACGATTCTTCAACATAATGTTCAGCACATATTTTTTTCATATAATAATATTGAACCGCTAGCAATGGGTTCTCATGTGTAGCAGTGATCTCTGGACTGATCAAGCGATAATACGGGCATCCCTTTTCTCTTCTTGAAAGTCACTACATGTTTTGGTTCCAAGATGGCTTCACTCGTGAGCTGTCACTCACGTTTGGATACAGATAATGAATCTGTCCTAAAGTTAGTCATTCATAAAACATTTCATTGCTCTGTAGATTTGATCATGAACAATTGACTGCAATCTACAGGATATACTGCTGCTAGGAATCGAAGTCGTTTTCATCGAGTCAAATATATTCTCTTAGACATTCAATTCGTAACTATCGAAAATGGTGGCTTCGATCGAGAGTTCATAAGAGTATCTTTGATTACCTTGGTATAGGAAATATGAAACTGCCATTCCTTGGCAATACGACTAAACACTGGGGTAAAGCATACACGATAGGTTTAGACGACTATCACCTTCCCCACAAATACTGAGATCACTTTTTCCCCGGCGACAGGCCGACATGGAAAACACACAGTCCCTATCAGGACGAAGCCAAATCACACCACACTCTAGCGACACATCCGCCGAATAGCCTTCGACCTCTCTAGAGACAACAGAACATATAGTTCGACTTAGATATGTAAAGATATACAGATATAAGACAGACTCGTCCTACTCAGACAAACAATACACATAAATTCAGGCCATAGATATTCTGAAGCAAGAACAATCTATTATTACCCAAACAACGAATAAATCGCAGTAAAATGGATTTATCCGCGGAGTTTGATCGAAAGAGCCGACACAACTTTCAAGGGAAGTAACTCAATAATGACTTTCCCTTAAGCACTATTTTGCTTTCAAAATATTTGCGAAGATAACAAGAATAACAATGTATAATATTGTAAGATATCAAAGACTGCACGTAACAGTCTTACCACACCTCCCGGGAAAAAAAAATGGAACATTTTTTTTTTCTTTTTGAAATACATCTAGGAGCAACGTACAATAGGCTCACAACGCATGAATAATGCGCAGATGAAAATATCAGGAATACCTATAACGCCTAATATGAGGCTAAGTCGACTTATGGAGCGACTGGTGAGAATGTGTCTCATAAACTGAGAGAAATTATTTCTCTACAAGTATATTTTTCCAGGAAGGTGTCATCAAAGTATAATACAATTCTGGCAATTACACAATGCCTAAAAAATTCATATCATCATTTCGTATTAGATATCTTAAATTTATGATTTATGAAGAAAAAATCATCAAAGCACAGCGGTGAATAAACATCAATGAACCGCTATGTAGTGATACAATCATTATATTATTAAATTACAAATGTGTATCTATCATGATATAGAAAAGGAACTACTATAGAACTAGACATATCAAGAAGTCTAAGCCCTAATAGTTATGTGGAATCATGTGGGCATCTTGACAGAATGTCTGCCATCACATTATCTGATCCACGAATAGCTCGCACAGAGAAATGAAAAGGTTGAAGAGCAATTGCATATCGAGTAGACCTCGAGCTCTTCAAATTCTTACTCTGTATAGCGGTAAGAGCTTTTTGGTCGGTTTCTACTATGAAATGTGCGCCTAGAAGGAATCTCTGTAGTTTGAGGATCGACCAAACCATAGCTAATAGCTCACGGTCTAAAACCGAATAATTCCTTTCTGCCGCATTAAGTTTTCTGGAAATATACATTACAGGATGCAGAGTTCCAGAGTACTCTTGCATTAGTGCCGCTCCAATCCCAGTGGATGAAGCGTCACTACGAAGAACGAATGTCTTATCTTTAGTAGGTAGCACTAAAATAGGTGGTGTTGAAAACAGTGTTTTAATCTTATCCAGAGAGCATTGGCATTCCTGAGACCAGTGGACCACATTAGGCGAACCTTTCTTTAGAAGTGTTGAGAGAGGTGCCATGATAGAGGATAGATTCTGAATGAATCTGCCATAAAATTGAATAAGACCTAACAGACTTCTCACCTGTTTTTTTAGTCTTAGGGATTGAGATGTTAAGTATCTTACTAGTATTATGGTCCTCTGTCTTTAGGAAACCATGACCAACTCGGTGGCCTAGGAAAGAAATTTCGCTAAAACCAATATAGGCTTTAGAGGGTTTCGCTGTCAGGTTGTGCTCACGCAAAGTAGACAGCAATTCATCTAACCCTGAATAGTGATCTTCCCAAGTATCGCTGAAAAGACAGATGTCGTCTAGATATGCAATGACATCTGACCGATAAGATAGGATTCGGCGCATCATGCGTACGAACGTAGCTGGTGCGTTCATAAGACCGAAAGGCATAAAATTCCATTGGAACAAACCTCTAGGTGTTGAAAAAGCCGTGAGAGGTTTGGCGCGTTCAGATAAAGGAACTTGCCAATATCCTTTAGACAAATCAAGTTTAGTGAAAAAAATGAGATTTGGAGAGTCGAGTAAGTAGCTCTTCCAGTAAAGGCATAGGTTCGGCATCGAACTTCGTTACTTGATTCAATTTTCGATAGTCAACGCAAAGACGTATGTTATTGTCTTTTTTACGCACAATAACCATCGGCGAAAAATATGCAGAGGTGGATGGTTCGATTATTTTCAAATCTATCATCTCATCCAACTCTTTCTCGACCTGTGCTTGAAAATGTATAGGTATAGGATAAGGTCTAACCCTAATAGGAGTATGGTCAGTTAGAACAATGTCATGTTGAATGACATTCGTTTGTCCAGGGATGTCAGTGAGTACATCCTGAAATGTTTGCAACATAGTTGAAACTTGTCGCTGTTCTCCTAGAGACAAATCAGGAGAGACAGTAACGTTCTTCCATGATTCACTGGAATGAAGTGGGATCATTGGAAGACGAAGATTTACATCTGAAAAACTTGTTTCCTCATCCTGTATCACGGACAGTGATGAGTAATGACCATGTTGTACTGGAGAATTGTCCGTTGCTTGGAAAATGGGTTGCAAATAATCCGGACGTTCATGGAATTCAGTAAGCATATTGATGTGGAAGGTTTTATGCTTCCCATCAATATCGACAATATAGTCGACATCGGAAATTTTCGACATTATATCGTACGGACCTTTCCAAGAAATAAGTAATCTGTTTTCCCTACAAGGTAGTAATACAAATGCTTTGTCACCAGGACAAAGTTGTCGTAAGCATCTCTTCTTATTGGCAAATTGCCTTGCCTTCTGTTTCGCAAATTCAGAAGAAGAAGTTGCTAATTTGCATGCTTCGAAAATTTTTTGTCTCAACGCGATGACATATTCGTAGGATGACTTTGTGTCATCGTCAATATTGTCAGATGTTATGAGATCGTGAAGCAACGACATAGGGCCACGCGGACGCGCGCCAAAGACGAGTTCAAAGGGAGAAAATCCCGTATGTTCATTGGGTACCTCTCTGTAAGCGAAGAGGGCCGCAGGTAAAACTCTGTCCCAGTCTTGAGGATGATCCTCAGTTATCTTCCCCAGTAAGTTTTTAAGTGTTCTATTAAGGCGTTCGACCATACCATTAGACATTGGATGGTAGATACTACTTAAAGATCTATCTATCTGCAGAGTAGACATTACTTGAGACATGGTATCTGATATTAGTTGGGTGCCATGGTCTGACAATATCTCTCCGGGGAACCCCAGACGAGAAAATATAAGCCAAAGAGCATCTGCAATATTAGCAGTAGTAATGCTCTTCAGAGGAATAGCCTCTGGCCAACGTGTGCACATATCAACACACGTCAAGATAAACTGATGTCCTCTGGCAGACTTGATCTTAAATGGACCAATAATGTCTATGGCCATTTTTTGAAACGGCCGAATAGGAATGTCCGCCGCCTGAATGGGTGCAGCATGCCGTGGACCTTTGAATTTAACTTCCTGACATACTTTACAAGATCGACAATAAATACGTATGTCCTTGTTTACCAATGGCCAAAAGAAAGCCGCAAGGACTCTTGACTTAGTACGGGAAAAACCCATGTGTCCAGCACACTGAGAGTCGTGAGCGTGCTGCAAAATTTTAACTCTCAAATTCTTGGGAACCAGGATTTGAGAATGACTTGACGTAATGGAGTCTTGAACCATACGTACAAGTACGCCATTCTTCTTTGTAATCCACGATTTACGACTTGTGTCTTTATTCGGATCACCTTTAGTTGCAAGAATGAAGAATTTCTTCAGAGTGGGATCATCTTCTTGCTGTTTTATAAACGAGTCACGAGAAATTACCAAGGGATTATCTTGGTTATGCACTTCATTATCTTCAATAGATGAAGTTTGAGGCATATTAAGAGCCTGAGCTCTAGTGACTACAGCGTTAGCAATCTGCATGTTTTGCCTTTCCCACGTGGAAATTTGTTGCGGAGTGCATTCCTTGACTCCATGAATGCGACCGATGATGAGGTCAGCGATCGGATTCGAAAGAAGACATGCGTGTACATCTCCTGTAAAGAAAGGAGTAGCAATCCTAATGATAGCAGTAGAGTATTTCTCTAATGTGCCGCCAAATGTTACACATTTGACTACTTGTCCAGTGGCACGGGAATGATCTACGAGTGACTGCCTAACACCAATTGTGGTGCATCCAGAATCAAATAGCACAGAGACTGGATTGTTATTCACTAAACCCTTATGTAAGACAAGAGAACCTCTTCCATCATGCGCGACTGATGCCGGAAGAGCAGGAAGAGGATGGCCACAGCTTAAAGTAGACACTGTGGTTGGCTCAAATAACGTTTTGCATTGGGGGCACTGAGATGCTCTCCCAAAATCAAAAGCGGCACATGCCATATTACTAGCATCATTATTATCTTTACTCTGTTTATAGGCTTCATGGGACTCTTGTTGTGCAGAGTTTGCCTGAAAATGTGGTTTATGTCTTTTGTTTTGAGATCTACCTCGGTTATTATCACCTCTGTAGTTATTGTTACCTCTATTGTAACCCCTATTTGGGTTTGAGTCATAGTTCCCTTGGTTACCATTATCATATTCATTATAATGAGTATCTCTGTAATTATGATCTTGTTGACTCCAAGACGGATAACCCTGATAGTTTCTATAATTACTTCCTCTACGGAAATTCCTATAATTATGACCACCCCTGTGTCGAGAGCTATCAGGTCGTCTCCAGTTCTTTGAAGAAGAACCCTGAAATGATTGGTTACCTTGGTTTTTGATAACTATTATGGTTACCTTTTTTATCAAATCTGTTTTGAGGTCCCTGAAATCTGTGTGAATAATTGGGATTGTATGGTGTTGCTGAAGCAACTGGCATACTCTCCTTAATCTTAGTGTTGCCAAAAGTCACGTCGGGGTGTGCAGTGACATATTGGGAACAATATTCTTCCATTTCTTTTAGAGATTTGGGTTTACGCTCATGTATAAATTCAAGGAAAGGTTTGTTCACACATGACATAATCTTATCTCTGAGCAACAAATCCATAAGTCCTTCATACGTTTTTTCTGTTTTGGAAAGCTCAATCCAACGATCAACTGTGAGACGTGCCTTTGCAGTGAATTCTGAGAATTCTACACCCGTCTCAGGTACCATCGTTTTAAATAAAAGGCGATAGCCTTCCTCACTTAGCTGATATTTTTTATCAAAGCCGCCCTAATGACATCATAATTATCCTTATCTGCTTCTCCTACAAGGCATAATCTAGTCAAAGATTCACCTTTCAAGTTTTCTGATAATTGATTAGCGTATTGTGATTTATCCACATTATGTGTACGACAAGAACGTTCAAATCTATCCAGCCAGAATGTAATATCGTCACTGGACTGATTGAACGGTGGAACCTTAACCTTGTAAGTAGAAGGTTTATCATTACCACTAGATGCCTGATTAACATTACTCATACTTGTCAATCTTAATTTCTCCAACTCAAATTCATGTTCTCTTATTGCTTTTTTTTCTTCAGCCTCTCTGTCTAATCTTTTTTGTTCAGCTTCCCTGTCTAATCTTTTTTGTTCAGCTTCCCTGTCTAATCTTTTTTTGTTCAGCTTCACTGTCTAATCTTTTTTGTTCAGCCGCAGCTTCTCTTTCCAATTTTTTTTGTTCAGCTTCAAATCTCCTTTCCTCTACCTGCATCTGCAATTTCTTTTGTTCAGCAGCAGCCTCAGCTTCTCTTTCTAATCTTTTCTCTTCCGCCATAGCTTTTCTTTCTTCTGCAGCTAATCTTTTCTCTTCTGCCATAGCTCTTCTCTCTTCTGCAGCTAATGCTTTGTCATATTGAGCACCTGCCCATTGTTCTAATTGTTGACCAGTCTTATCAAGGGCTTTCCCTTGTGTAATGAAGTATTCTAATGTAGCCATGATGTCTAACAATAATACTAATCACCTGAATCAATAATAATACCACAAGTTCTCAATGACTTGATTAATCAGTATACTATCCCAATATCTGTGGGTCACAAGCCTTTAATAAGGTCTTGTATAATAGTAATAATAATCAGGTACTGGTTTATACCATAATCCAAGTGCAGTGCACAGGCAATTGTGTCTTATGAAATATACCTATATAAAACATATGTCAACCAACAGAATACATAAAGTACAAATAGGACTGACAATACAAGAACGTTTGCAGAAATCAAAATAAATCAAATAGGGAAATCAATGAAAATAATCACTGAATCTGCAAAGAATAACAACACAAATGACGTCACAATATATAAATATAAATTGTGAATAGAACTGAAAGATAGAAAAGGTTAGACCAACAAATTACAAACAAATCAAAACAAAACTAAAGAACAAAGAAATATTACAAAAATAACAATAATTACAGACTTCACAGCTAACACAAAAGCAACAGTTGTCGCAGCAAATTTTCAATCAAGAAAATTGCACCTATAGAAAACGCCCACAACGGACCCTCTATGACGTGGGATATTCTGTTGTGAGGACGCCGCCCAACCTTAAACACAACCCGCTGACATAGAAACTAACATACTATACAAACAAATAACATGTAAACATAAATATATATAAATTATGTGTATGATAGTATGTGTTGCAAAATAGGCTCAGTCTTACAGTAATGGCAAAGTTATTTTTATGAAAACAAACAAACTGCCACTTTATTCAATTAAACATTCTGGCCTTAAATATTAAAGTTCATATATGGAAAACAAGAAGATCCATCGATGAAAATAGGACTTCTTAGTTCACTCATACTGTCTTCCTGTTAACATTGACAAGAATTGATCCAACTGTTCTGTGAAACTCTATAATGTCTAATGTAAAAAATGTCAACAACGCTGACCTACATACTGCATTCACCTGACAGGTCACGTGACGAAGTGTTGACAAAGAGCAAACCAATACTGCAAGTGTGTCGTATCAGCCACAGGAAACGGTCTGGTATCGGTAATCTGTTGACTTCTGAACTTCTGCGAGGTCAAACCCAGAAAGCTGGTCCACCAGTTGATAAAGTTGATAACGTTGGATTTTTATTCCCGTTAATGATATCCACCAAAAGATAGATATAAGTGGATGGAAGCAGACATCATCATCATCATCAGTTGATAAGATCTCTATGGTGTTGTTTGCTCCACTGTAGTGTATGGAATGTCAACTTGACCTACGCAGTGGTGTGTAGACATGGATTGAGTGTATAATGTGCGAATGATAATAAAGGTTCGTGGTGTTGACAAAAAATGTTCTTTTCTCACACTCATGTATGGCTGGAAGTCATCGACACCAACGACTGTGTACCTTTTCTAAAGTTTAATTGGACGTACACACTCGACAGCACAGATAGTGACAAATCACAGGTTGCCATAATACATCATAGTACAGTGGACGAATGGTCTTGCAATGTTACATGGGCACTCATGTAGAATAATTGTATAATGGACTGTCAGTAGCCAAGCACTCAGTATCGCCCATACATATATCATCTGACTTCACTGACTGAGCACGTCAGCTTATAAACAATATTTCAGATGGCTTCTAAACCTAATCTCGTCTAGCGACGATTCTTCAACATAATGTTCAGCACATATTTTTTTCATATAATAATATTGAACCGCTAGCAATGGGTTCTCATGTGTAGCAGTGATCTCTGGACTGATCAAGCGATAATACGGGCATCCCTTTTCTCTTCTTGAAAGTCACTACATGTTTTGGTTCCAAGATGGCTTCACTCGTGAGCTGTCACTCACGTTTGGATACAGATAATGAATCTGTCCTAAAGTTAGTCATTCATAAAACATTTCATTGCTCTGTAGATTTGATCATGAACAATTGACTGCAATCTACAGGATATAGTGCTGCTAGGAATCGAAGTCGTTTTCATCGAGTCAAATATATTCTCTTAGACATTCAACTCGTAACTATCGAAAATGGTGGCTTCGATCGAGAGTTCATAAGAGTATCTTTGATTACCTTGGTATAGGAAATATGAAACTGCCATTCCTTGGCAATACGACTAAACACTGGGGTAAAGCATACACGATAGGTTTAGACGACTATCACCTTCCCCACAAATACTGAGATCACTTTTTCCCCGGCGACAGGCCGACATGGAAAACACACAGTCCCTATCAGGACGAAGCCAAATCACACCACACTCTAGCGACACATCCGCCGAATAGCCTTCGACCTCTCTAGAGACAACAGAACATATAGTTCGACTTAGATATGTAAAGATATACAGATATAAGACAGACTCGTCCTACTCAGACAAACAATACACATAAATTCAGGCCATAGATATTCTGAAGCAAGAACAATCTATTATTACCCAAACAACGAATAAATCGCAGTAAAATGGATTTATCCGCGGAGTTTGATCGAAAGAGCCGACACAACTTTCAAGGGAAGTAACTCAATAATGACTTTCCCTTAAGCACTATTTTGCTTTCAAAATATTTGCGAAGATAACAAGAATACCAATGTATAATATTGTAAGATATCAAAGACTGCACGTAACAGTGTCCTATCATGGTAATGCTGTCAGCAGGTTTCCTCAATGTGTATCCTATCATGGTAATGCTGTCAGCAGGTTTCCTCAATGTGTTTCCTATCATGGTAATGCTGTCAGCATGTTTCCTCAATGTGTGTCGTATCATGGTAATGCTTTCAGAAGGTTTCCTCAATATGTGTCCTATCATGATAATGCTGTCAGCAGGTTTCCTCACGGTGTGTCCTATCATAGTAATGCTGTCAGCAGGTTTCCTCAATATGTCCTATCATGGTAATGCTGTCAGCATGTTTCCTAAAGTGTGTCCTATCATAGTAATGCTGTCAGGAGGTTTCCTCAATGTGTCCTATCATGGTAATGCTACCAGCAGGTTTCCTCAATGTGTGTCCTATCATGGTTATGCTGTCAGCAGGTTTCCTCATTGTGTGTCCTATCATGGTAATGCTGTCAGCAGGTTTCCTCAATGTGTGTCCTATCATGGTATACTGTCAGCAGGTTTCCTCAATGTGTGTCCTATCATGGCAATGCTACCAGCAGGTTTCCTCAATGTGTGTCCTATCATGTTAATGCTATCAGCAGGTTTTCTCAGGCCGTAAGGAGGCAGCCCCTCCACCATGCAAAGGCACAACAGGCCAATCACCTGTTTGTCTTAAACTATGATTACGAGCAATACAAGAGAGAAAACCGGACTGATTCTAAAGGCAACGAACTGGAACGGACTATGGACTACGACTTATGGAACTTGGAACACAAGAAGTATAAATGGGAAGGAAGAGGAGCTGGTGGAAGAGATGAGGAAAGCAAAACTAGAAATCCTGGCTATAACGGAAACGAAGAAAAAAGGACAAGGAGTCATGGATCTCGACGGCAATACGTTGCTCTACAGTGGTGTACCCATATCTGAAAGAGCTAAAGGGGGCGTGGGTTGCATTGTGGCCCAAAATCAAAAAGATAGTATCAAGGGATGGAACTTTGTCTCGGAGCGCATTATGGTTGTAAAACTAAAAGAAGGAGAAACCATAGTCAACCTGGTCATAGTGTATGGGCCAAATGAGGATGAGAGAGCAGAGGTCAAGGAGGAATTCTTCGAGCTGCTTCAAAGGACAGTGGATGACTGCCTAGATGAAGTTATCATGCTCGGAGATTTTAATGCCAGAGTTGGAAATGACCATGCTAGATGGGGTGGAGTTATCGGAAGATATGAAGAAGATACTCTCAATGACAATGGAAAGCGACTCCTTAGATTCTGCAGTGAGCAGAATCTGATCATTACAAACACAAAGTTCCCCCATAAGCGCATACATGCATACACTAGATGTGAACCAACCAAAAATGAGAAGTCAGTGATCGACTATGCCATTGTTCGGAGAAGCTCATTCAGATATGTCCGAGATGCAAGAGTCTGGAGGGGGCCAGAGATTGGAAGTGATCACTACCTGCTAACAATCAAACGAACAACTGAAAGAGTTGCTCAGCCTAGGAACTGCCAACATCACACAAGAAACCAAGTAAACGAGCAGGAGAAATGAGCATTAGGACCTACAAGCTGAGAGAGCCAGAAATTAAGACCAGATATCAGGGGCTTATTGCTACAGCAGTGAGCAACACAGAAGAACGACCTGATGACTTGGAAACCCTCTGGAATAAATTCAAGGATATCATAAAGACAGCTGCTGCAGAAGCATGCGGTGAAGTCCGACTTGGGAACCAGAGAAAGAGGACACCTTGGTGGACAGAGGAAGTCAAAGAGAAAATAAGAGAGAAGAAAAAGGCATGGAAACAATACTTAGGAGCTAAAAACACAACAGGACAAATGGAAAAATATAGAGAATATGTGACACTCAGAACAGAAGCAAAGAACAAAGTGCTAGCAGCAAAACAGAAGTCCTGGGAAGAATTTGGAGAAAAGCTAGAAAAAGATGCACAAGAAAACCAGAAATTGTTCTATAAGACCCTAAAGAACATGAGGAAGGAAAAACAATGCCCTCTCAAATTTATAAAGGACAAGCAAGGCAAATTGCTTACTGGCCCGAAGGAAGTAATGGAAAGATGGAAAGAATATTTCTCAGAACTCCTGGATGGTGAGCATGGTGAAGCATCAGAAATGATAACAACTAGCACAGAAGAGAAAACCAATGATGGTGAAGATGACATAAAGATGGAAGAACTGAGGGCAGCACTAGAGAAAATCAAGATGGGCAAAGCAGCAGGGCATGATGGTATAACACCAGAAATGGTTAAGTACATGGGAGCATCAGGTGACCTATTAATCTTAAAGGTCCTACAGGCAGCATGGTGCAACAAGACCATACCAAAGGATTGGGAGATTGCCATCATAACACCAATTTTCAAAAAGGGTGACAATCGACAATGTGGAAACCATAGAGGCATATCCCTTCTCAGTGTCCCTGGTAAAATCTACTCTAGAATCCTAGAGCAGAGACTCCGACGCCTAGCTGAGCCACAATTGGATGAGGTCCAGTGCGGATTCCGAGCAAACCGAAGTACTCAAGACCTAATCTTCACACTCAGACAGCTGAGTGAAAAGGCCCTTGAGTATAAGAGTGAGATCCATCTTTGTTTCATAGATCTGGAAAAGGCGTTTGACAGGGTCCCCTGGAGCAAACTTTGGGACTGTTTGGCAAGGAAGAATATTCCAGCACCTCTGATTCATGCTATACAGAGCTTCTACAAGTCTTGCAGAAATTATGTGAGGACAGCAAACCATAAGTCAGAAGAGTTCAGGACCACCACTGGTGTAAGACAAGGTGATATCCTATCACCTTACCTCTTCATACTCCTTATGGACGATGTCATCAAGGCATGTAAGGAGAGAACAAGAAAGTATTCAGTGGGGTACTGGAAGATGAGACAGGTCTATATTTCGGAGCTGGCATTTGCTGATGATGTTGCCCTGATTGCTAAATCAGAGGCACATCTCCAATCCAACCTGCAAGTCTGGAAGGAAGAGCTGGAGAAGAGAGGGATGGTCATAAGCAGCTCTAAAACAAAATCCATGGTGATATCACGAGAAGAAAGAAAACATCAGATTAAGTTGGGAGAACAGGTCCTGGAGCAGGTCGACCACTTTAAATATCTCGGAGCTGTCATAGACCGAAAGGGAGGCATCAAAGAAGAGTTGGCCACTCGAAAAGCAGCGGCTGGGAGACTTTTTCAGGCCATAAATCGTGGATTCCTCAGCAAGAAAGAGGTTGGTAAGAAAACGAAGATGGCTGTATACCGCTCCACCTATGTCCCAGTCTTGACATATGGATGCGAGTCGTAGGCAATGACTACAACCCACAAAAGCCAGATCCAAACCTCAGAAATGAGGTATCTGAGGAAAGTGGTTGAAGTAACAAGAAGAGACATGGTCCGCAACCAGACGATCCGTCAAGGCCTAAAATCCCATCCGCTGCAGACCCAAATAGAACAGTCCCAACTAAGATGGTTTGGCCATGTCTGCAGAATGGGAGAAGATCGGCTACCACGACAAACATGGGAAACAAAGAGCCAGGGATCCAGACCTCCAGGACGACCCAGAGTCCGCTGGGAGGACAACATTAGACAATCTTTGAAGGACCGAGGACTAGAATGGAACCAGGCCAGGAAGAAGACAGCTGATAGAATAGTCTGGCGCTCTCTCTTCCAAACCTCTACACCTCACGGTAGAAGGGGAACGACTAAGTAAGTAAGTAAGGTTTTCTCAATGTGTGTCCTATCATGGCAATGCTGTCAGCAGGTTTCGTCAATGTTTGTCCTATCATGGTAATGCTGTTGGCAGGTTTCCTCAATGTGTGTCCTATCATGGTAATGCTGTCGGCAGGTTTCCTCAATGTGTGCCCTATCATGGTAATGCTGTCAGCCAGTTTCATCAATGTGTGTCCTATCATGGTAATGCTGTCAGCCAGTGTCATCAATGTGTGCCCTATCATGGTAATGCTGTCAGCATGTTTCTTCAATATGTGTCCTATCATGGTAATGCTGTCAGCCGGTTTCATCAATGTGTGTCCTATCATGGTAATGCTACCAGCAGGTTTCCTCAATGTGAGTCCTATCATGGTAATGCTGTCAGCAGATTTCCTCTATGTGTGTCCTATCATGGTAATGCTGTCAGCTGGTTTCCTCAATGTGTGTCCTATCATGGTAATGCTGTCAGCAGGTTTCCTCAATGTGTGTCCTATCATGGTAATGCTGTCAGCCGGTTTCATCAATGTGTGCTCTATCATCGTAATGCTACCAGCAGGTTTCCTCAATGTGTGTCCTATCATGGTAATGCTACCAGCAGGTTTCATCAATGTGTGCCCTATCATGGTAATGCTACCAGCAGGTTTCCTCAATGTGTGTCCTATCATGGTAATGCTACCAGCAGGTTTCCTCAATGTGTGTCCTATCATGGTAATGCTGTCAGCAGATTTCCTCTGTGTGTGTCCTATTATGGTAATGCTACCAGCAGGTTTCCTCAATGTGTGCCCTATCATGGTAATTCTGTCAGCAGGTTTCCTCAATATGTGTCCTATCATGGTAATGCTGTCAGCAGGTTTCATCAATGTGTGCCCTATCATGGTAATGCTACCAGCAGGTTTCCTCAATGTGGGTCCTATCATGGTAATGCTGTCAGCAGATTTCCTCTATGTGTGTCCTATCATGGTAATGATGTCAGCTGGTTTCCTCAATGTGTGTCCTATCATGGTAATGCTGTCAGCAGGTTTCCTCAATGTGTGTCCTATCATGGTAATGCTGTCAGCAGGTTTCCTCAATGTGTGTCCACTCCCTACTCAACGTCTCCTTATCATCTCTTGTTCCACTGGTAATGGTTTGGACCTAGTCACCAGTTCAACATTGGGTATCTTGACATACCATTTCAACCGAGTTCCCAGTACAGGGGATGTGATTTATAGAAATTGTTTTCAGAAACAGTGGTTCCTAAGGATTTCATAGTCCCCACTGATCGCCTGGGTAGTGATATCGGATGCCTAGCCTTCTCGAATAAGGGCGAAAAAATAGAAGGTTCCGTGTGCAAGCTGCGCACGTTAAAATTCCTCGGCAGTTGGAAATTATAAAGAGTAGACTATATGGCAGCTGCCCTGGCAAAATTTAAAACAAAATTCAGAAACCTACGCACAACTAACATATTTATAGAATGTGTAATTCTTATATACACACACTGGGATCCTCGCCGATGCTACGGAGATCGTGCACTGTGGTGAGATGCTCTTTGTGTGATCTATGGGGGGAGATTGGAGCACTGATGGAGTAGATCGTGTGCAATGAAGATGGTCCTTAAGACCCAACACGAAACCAAACCATTGCAATCCTATCCATAGTTTTTGAAGTTCTATTGTGGCTTAACATGTTTGCTGGAGGGGTCTCAGCACAGTGACCAACTCTCCTTTGTTGCCTGTTACGACATGCATGGTAATTTACAGTGTTACTAATCTTTATTTCCCGTACGGGCCCCAGTAATATATTTGTTTATACTTGTATTGCTAGAATACTTCGCCGCCGCAGTATTTTTTAAAAGGTCAAACTTTAAAAAAATGTCTTTCAGATGTACGCACACTAGACCTCAAATTAAATGAAACTCGAATCCCACCGTCGGAGACTAACTACTACTGCATGACTTTTGACCTTCCCAGTGACCAGGATTACCACCTCATAGCTGACGAGCCAATCATGGACAATCTCAACGTCTTACACCACATGATGATATATGGCTGCGACGACTGTAAGTACAACGTTTCTTGGATTTATGGATAGATGGATGTAAGATGGATAAATACATAGATGTATGGATGGAAGGATGGGCTAAAGAGTGAATAGAGAGACAAAATAGTTAGATACACAATCGATGAGAGAGATGTGAATACAGTCAGACAGATGCATATATTGATTTAGTGATAGATTTATATGTATTTGATGAGTTCGCTAGCTGCATGCACAACATCCCCTTCATTCATTCTGTCATAATATGTGCAAGACACTCTGGAATTGCCACGTAAACTAGTGTCTTTATGATAAATTATAAATTGCACAAGAGAAATTCTGCATTAACTTCATGGTAATGCCCCGAACATGATATTTCTTTCGAGATTTGAACAGCAACTACAAATGCATGTAATAATGGCAGCGGGAAATCATTTTCTTTAGTATTTGACGAGGAAATTATGATATTGTCGGTAAATTCGCACAAAAGCATTGAAATTTAACAAAAGTTTACAAGACGAGAAGTGAAATTAGGCGCGGACCTCTGAGAAAGCAACTTGACCTTATCTGATTTCCATATATCTCCCAATGCAATTAAAGTTCCTCCTGCCCCTTGCATCCTGACTTAAATATCACCGTCAGTCCTTCAAATTCGGTCTATATTGCCGCCAAGATATATGTATGACTCCATGACAGGGGTTGTCCTCCAGTGCAATTCCACCATATCTTCCTGCATCTATTTTCACTATCTCTGTTCTTTCCCTGCATATTCCCAGACCCACCCGCTGTGACCCCCATCAAGTACCCTCATTTTGTCTTGCATCTAGTTATGGTTAAGAGCTAGAAGAGGTCACGCAATGGAGCAAAGGTAGTAGGCAAAATCTAGATCGTGAAGCTATTTAGTCAGAGTCCACTGAATTGCATTTCCACCGGCTGATGGCGATGTTTTCATCACTCAAATCCATAACCAGTAAGAAGAGAAATGGAGACTTGCGTCATCCATGACGCACTCCAGCTCTCATCTCAAATAGCTCTGTAAGTTGTGTTTCGTGAAAATCTCTGCATTACGTCACACATTTTATTTATTAATTATTTTAAATCTCGCTAGCCTCCACAGTTGCTCTCTGTCCAAATTGTCAAATGCTCTCTCCCAGTCTACAAATCTAATGCAAAGAGATAAGTTCAATCCCAACTTTATTCAACTATTATTCGCAATATGGATATCTGATCTGCAAAGTATGTGGCTCATCGAATTCCTGCTTGTTCGTCTCTCATTTGCATATCTTCGGACTCTTTAATCTCTAAAGACGACTTCGTTTAATATTTTCCCTGGCTCTGACAGTAACATAATAATAACAATAATAGCCCTTCAGTAATATCTGACTATGGGAATGCGTCCCTGAGGTGACATCTATCAGCTGCTTATTTTCCTGGTGTTCCTTTCGACGTTTTCTCCTCTCTTCTAATTGCCGAGTGAGCTTCTTTTCGTCCAATCTGGGGTGGCGCCGTATAAAGCATCGCCACTTGGTGCGATCGGCAGCTTCATCCTCCAAGATTGTTGGATCTATGTCCAGTGCCCAGTAACATTATTCCTACGTAATGTGTGCTGTGACGGTATTGCCTGCCCTGCTTTGCAGTAGTGGTCCAACAGTGACCAAACTCAATAGTATCTAACATAGGCTTCAATTGAGTCTATTTGTACACAAGATTACTCTTGGCAGAAATGTAGATAGAAGAGTAGTAAAGCTTCTATTACATGGGCGTCTTCACAAGAAATTCAGGTAAGCGAAAACAATGCTGGCTGTCGCTAAGCACGTTAATTATGTACCTGTTTATAATGTGTGTAGTAATTGACTGAGACAAACATGCAGTAGCTTTAAAATGATCAAATCAAAGTTATTTTCGTAACATTCCAAATAACAAAATTTAATAATCACTTTAGTTTTAACAGTTTGAGTAAAATTTGAATAGTTATGGATAAAGAAAAGCTATCATCCTCGTATTTGGGATTGCGAAAAGGGTAAGAAAGTTCAGATGGCAGCATATATTTGAACTTAGCTGCCAATGACTGTTCTGTCTTTTCACACTGATCACTCGTCTCTGGTCAAGGTTGTCGGGTGTAGCTCGTCTCCCAGAATTTTCAAGGAAAGTCTACACAGTGTGTGTCCTGTGTCTTAAAGCGTAGGCCACTGATCCCATCTTGTTCCAGAAATAGTACGTTCTGCTGGTACCACCAATAACTGTGATAGAAGAATAGAAAAGAACGCTCTTCTGAGTATGGCATTCTCCGACACACAGTTATGTGTCCTCCTCTTCTATTTCACCATCCCACTTAACTCAGAGTTTACCCTCGACGAGAATTAAATGTAATCCCACGGGATAAAACTTCCTTTACATTTAAACTGAATAGCTTTAGCTTTACATTGCATTTAAATAAAAAAGGTTAAAAGTACAGATACAATATGTTTTACATTTACATCTCCACTGTTTGAAAAGTGTTCACAGTATACATTCATTCGTGTTTCATTTACATTTACACTTGTGGAAAAGTTTGAAACTTCTATTAATTAAAATGAATATTTTCCCACTGACATTTACACTTTTTTTAAAGCGTGAAACCTTACATTAATTTTAAAGTGAATATGTTGATAGGGACATTTACACTGCTTCGAAAATGTAAGTCTTATGCTTAGAATGGACATCATTTCTTTTCATCTTTCCCTCCCTGCTCCATAGGGAACCAGGAACTACTTTATGCTATTAGTTCTCTTTACGAAACTATCAATAAAGCAATCACCAGCCTGTGCAGTGGTGGTTCATGAATCATCATTCAATCCGCTGAGGTTGCCAGCCTCAAATGACTTTGACATCCAATAGCGAGTTTCACACAATAAAGTTCACATGGTAATATATACAAATATATGTTAGTTCACATGTTAGTAATAAAATATGAAATGTAACTCCAACTTACGCCAATCCTGGCTACAGACTTGTCGCACAGATGAATAAAAGAGATGAATCGTTCTCTTACAACACGTGCCTGGGATTTCTTTTAATTTTAACATAGATTGCCCCTTCTGACTCCGTGTTTCTTCAATTTCCTAGTCGCGGTTGTTCCTTATTAAAATTTAAACGAGATTTCCTGTGCTTTATAAGTCTTATCTGGTTCTCCAATAAAAGGTCCAGATAACAATTAGGAATTATGAATCTAGTTCTTCCTCTGGCAAAGGTCTGATGTCTTGGCAAGCGTGCAAATCACAGAGAAATAAAACTGTGAAATTGTCAGCCTATATTTCCACCAGTGATGTTATGAATCTAATCAGAAAGATCCAATCATTTCAAATCATGCAGGCTAGGCTGTGATATTTCAAAATAGTCTTACGTGAAATAAGGTGCGTGCCTGCAAAGGTCACGTATTACCATATATGGATATCTGATTCCTTGTATACACTTTTACCAACATATTTGTAGACTCATATTGTCTAAAATGTAATAAATCCATTAATCCTTTTTAACCAAGGACTGGAAGCAATTACATCACATTTGTCTGCCCACCCGTGTCACACATACGGTAATGCCGTCTTATCAGCGGTTCAATTTAAACGCGCCTGTGACTATCTTATCTCAGCTCTTCATAGGTGGGATGACCAGGTAACAAATCGGTGACATATTTGCAAGGAGTGTCACAACTGTGATAGTTATCACCTACAAGGTGATTTGATAATACGTAACGTTATTCAAATGCTTGTGTAGTTTTGGTGTCTGTATTAATTTGTATTATATGTCACGGAAATCCTCCCCTGCTTTGCAGTAGCGGTCCAACAGTGGCCAGAACTCAAGAGTATCTAAAATGGGATGTCAAATGTGTCTACTTTCCCGCAAGATTACTCTTGGCAAAGTTGTAGATAGAAGGGTAATGACGCTTCTATCTCAAGGCGGCTTTCACAAGATATTATTAGAAGCCAAGAACAATGTTGCATTGGGCTAAACAATTGTTAACTTATATCTGATCCGTCGCCTGTTGTGAAGGATTAAGCACTGGTTTTAGCCCGTACAAGCCTCCAGCTGATGTAAAGCCAACGAAATTCCCTGTATAGGTATCTGCTGTATAAATGTAAATGTATGTTTAGATATTGTTACGTGCAGTCTTTGATATCTTACAATATAATACATTTGTATGCTTGTTATGTTCGCAAATATTTTGTAAACAAAATAGATACTTTTTAGTGCTTAAGGAAAAGTCATTATTGAGTTACTTCCCTTGAAAGGAGTGTCGTCACTTTCGATCGAACTCCGCGGATGAATCCAGTTTTACTGCGATTTATTCTTTGTTTGGGTAGAAATAGGTTGTTCTTGCTTCAGTGTATCTATGGCCTGAATTTATGTGTATTGTTTGTCTGGGTAGGACGAGTCTGTCTTATATCTGAATATCTTTGCATGTCTAAGTCGAACTATATGGTCTTTTGTCGCTTGAAAGGTCAAAGGGCTGTTCGGTGGATGTGTCGCTAGAGAGGTGGGATTTGGCTTCGCCCTGATGATGGGGCTGTGGTTTTTTTGAATCGGCTTGTCGCCGGAAAAAGTGATCGATATATGTGTAGGGGGAAGTGATAGTAGTTTTAGACCTATCGTGTATGCTTTACCCCAGTGTTTATTTTGATTGCCAAGGGATGGCAGAATCATATTTCTGATACCAAGGTAACAAAAGCACTTCTTATGAACTCTTGCTAAGCCACCGTTTCTCGATAGACACGATTTGTACGTCTGAGGGAATATTTAACCAGATGGTTGACATTCATTTCTAGCAGCACTATATCTTGTATGATGAAGTCAATTGTATCATGATAGAATCTACGGAGCAATGAGAACATTTAATGAATGACTAACTTTAATACAGATTCATTATCTGTATCCAAACGTGAGTGACAGCTCACGAAAGAAGCCATCTTGTATCCAAATATTTTGTGACTTTCAAGAAGAGAAAGGGATGCCCCGTATTATCGCTTGATGAGTCCAGAGATCACTGCTACACATGAGAACCCATTACTAGCGGTTCAATATGATTATATGAAAAATATGTGCTGAACATTATTTAAAGGAATCTTCGCTAGACGAGGTTAGGTCTAGAAGCCATCTTGAATGTTGTTTATAATCTGACGTGCTTTGTCAGTAAACTCAGATGATATATATATATATGGGCAATACTGAGTGGTTGTCTACTGACAGTCCATTATGCTATTATTCTACATGAGTGCCCATGTATCATTGCAAGACCATTTATCCACTGTACCATGATGTATTATGCCAACCTGTGATTTGTCACTATCCGTGCTGTCGAGTGTGTACGTCCAATTAAACTGTAGCAAAGGTACACAGTCGTTGGTGTCGATGACTTCCAGCCATACATGAGTGTAAGAAAAAGACCAATTGTCAACACCACGAACTCTTCTTATCATTCGCGTATTACACTCTCACTTCATGCTTACACACCCCTGCGTAGGTCGAGTTGACATTCCATACTCAAACCACGAGTTACATAACAACACAGCATTTAACTCTGGTGATGTTCTAGTGAGCTTATATTTATCAACTGATGAGCAAAAGAGAGTTATCAGATATATATGTTAATAAATAAAATAGTCTTGCTCATACGTTTGCTGTCATACGTATAATAACTGAATCAACTATGATTGTTTAGTTTTAACATAACATTTAACAAATTTAATAGTCAGTTAATTTTAAAAGGTTAAAATAACGACGAAATGGTGATGAATTTTAGATCAGGGTTAAAGTTGTCTTCCTGGAGACTTAGGTGGAAGATATATATTTTTTTATTTAAATGTCCTGTTGCTGTTCCCTGTAACAAACAACTTAGCTTGACTGAGTGAGTCCTGCCGCTGTGTTTTCGTCAATTCTTCTGTGATAGGGACACTTCTTCCATAACTTGTCCGATTTAGGAAGGTAGTGCGGATGCTCTTCTTTTAACTCACAGCTTTGTTCCACGAACGGTCTATAGCTTAGTACCACGATCTTTTTAGACAAAATAGAAAGAACAAATGCCTCTGGTAAGTACATTTGTGGCCTGCCAATTAACAGGCGTATTGTCTCGCTGTCCACCCACCATTGTTAATCTCTCAGAATAATTAAATTCTTGAGTATACACAGAGTAACTCAGGAAAGATGAATAGAAATCACCACTATTCTTCTGGGTATTAAACTGTGAAACTATGTGCTTGGACAGCGCGAACAATGATTTGTGCCTGAAATAACATTAACAAGTTACATATATCTCACAAAATGATATGGTACACTTGAGGCACATGTGATGTAATCATCACTCATCACTGCTCCAGTCGGGGTTTGCGGTCGCTGCTGCTTTCACGTTTCTGAGCAAATTAGCATAAAACAAACCCAACGGTGGCTGTAGTGGTTTATGGATATACTTTTTTCATATGTTGAGGTAGTCAGCCTCATATATAACCACTAAGCAAGAAAAACGTGTCAAATTCACATTTGTACAATAAATGTTCACAACTTACCCAAAATGAGTTATACAATCTCCTCGCACAGTGTGGAATGGACACAAGCAATTTAGGTTATATGCTTTCGAATCACTTGGTCTGGAAAAGTTTAATTCCTCTTATGACGGGTGTTCTGCTAATCACTTGGTCTGGAAAAAGTATGTATTCCTCTTATGACGGGTGATCTGATTCCTTAGGACTCCAGTCTTGTATTTATAAAGGCAGGCTTACTTTAAGGTTTAAATTTTCCCAAATACATCGAACCGCCCTGATCCTTTTAAGTTTCCAGTCTTTGTATTTATAAAGACGGGCTTACTTTTTGAAGGTTTAAAGTTTCCCAAATACTTCGATCTGTTATTTATAATATAGGAATTCTTAGTCCGATCCTTCTCTCTCTCTCGCTTCTTGGAGTCGCTAGTTTTAAGTTGGATGCAGTCTGATCTGTGACTCAAATTTTGCTATATTATATCTCTCATTCTAAGTTCGAATCCCAGATTGTTCTTCCGAAGAATTTTCCAATGAGAACCATTGTCTATTCTGGCTTCTCAAATCAATCCAATCGAAAGCTCTGAACTATATAGGTAGGGGTGTTAAATTTGATTCTCCCCCACGTGTTTTAAAATATTACATTTTAAAATTAAATCGCGTGACCTCTTTCAAATAATACTGTAATATTTCAGCCGGCTTCTTTATGCAACACGCACTGACAAATTTGTGAACGAATTCTGCCCAGATGCTACCTTCCGCCCATATCGTCTTCCCACACAGATTTCACTAGTCAACAAATTTTCAAAAGTTATTTGTACCAGAAATTAAATATACCATTTCTTATTCATTTTGACATGCTCATTTCAAATATCATAATGAAATTCACCAATTGGCTCTGGGTTTTTTATATGATGAATTTACATTACAGTAATACAAATAATGTATGCTTGTTTAATTCTCTGGGGTGAACAGCTAGTCTTTCTACTTTAGCATTATAAAAATTGTGGTTACATTCTCAATTAATTGATATTTCAACATAAAATGATAGAAAAAATAAAAACATTATTTAAAGTTCACATATCATGTTTTAAAAAGACACATTTGAAACCATTCCGTCATTATTCAGTCGCTTATTGAGCTCTCTTTGCTTGCTTCTTGTAGTCAATCGATGAGGTGTCTCTTGTCACAGTCCAACAGTAATCAGCAAGCATTGAAGGGCTCCAATTGCCTTGATACCTTGTCTCCATAGCAGCAATGTCCTGGTGAAATCGTTCACCATGCTCATCACTGACCGCTCCACAGTTTGACGTAAAGAAATCCAGATGAGAATCCTGAAAATGAATTTTCACAGACATGTTGCAGCCAAGACTCTTATACTTCAGAAGGAGATTTTCTACAATTTCATTGTAATTATCAGATCTGTTGTTTCCAAGGAAACTGTCCACCACTGACTTAAATGTTAGCCATGCTGCTTTTTCCTTGCCATGCAACACGCAAAGAAACTCGTCATCATGAAGATGTTTTCGAATTTGCGGACCAACAAATACTCCCTCTCTTATTTTAGCTTCACTCAGTCTTGGAAATTTTCTGATGAGGTATTTTTTTTTTTTTTTTTTTTTTTTTTTTTTTTTGCGTACGCCCGCTAATACTCGAGGCGAAATCTCAGGTTATTTTTTTGTTGTTGTCTAACCTGACATTGATTTTACGTGAGTATCCCTTTATTTCTTGTACAGAGACAGGTGTCCCTCGCCATTCAGGCAAATACTCGCCGATTTCGGAGGTACCCATTGCAGCTGGGTCGGCTCAGGAGCCGCCAGTCCCTGGTCGACGACACTCCTTCAAATGTCTTCGCCAGGTCTCGAGTTAATCCAGTCCAAATCCCGGTCGACGAAAAATCCTCAAATGCCGTCGCCCGGGTTTGATCCTGTATCACCCGGTCGCCAGAGCGGTGTTGTAACCACTACGCTAGCGCGGCTCCATGAGGTATTTGAAATCCTCATCTGTTTTCTCCACTGCCTTGACAAAGTTTTTCATGAGACCCAGCTTAATGTGCAAGGGTGGCAACACAATCTTGCTGGTGTCGATAAGTGCTGGGTTCTCAACGTTCTTACTGGCAGGCTGCAATGACTGCCTGATTGGCCAATGTCTTCTAATGTAATGGTCACTTCGTGCACGGCTATCCCACTCACAGAGAAAGCAACAGTACTTGGTGTATCCACCCTGTAGTCCAAGCAAAAGAGCGACCACTTTTAAGTCACCGCAAAGTGACCAATGATGATGATCGTAGTTTATACACTTCAAAAGCTGCTTAATGTTTTCATAAGTTTCTTTCATATGAACTGCGTGACCAACTGGATTTGACGGTAATACATTACCATTATTCAACAAAACAGCTTTAAGACTCGTCTTGGATGAATCAATGAAAAGCCTCCACTCTTCCGGTATGTAATTGATTTTGAGGGCTGCCATTAAACCAGAAATGTTGTGGCACACAGAAAGGTCACCCTCTTTGAAAAAGAATGTAATAAACGGCTTCTGGCGGTTCCTATACACAGAAATTGTAACATCGTCTGCCAGGAGATTCCACTGTTTCAATCTGGAACCCGAAAGCTCCGCCTTGTTCTTCGGTAAATTCAGATCTCTTACAAGATCATTCAGTTCACCTTGAGTTATTAAGTGTGGTTTAGTGGATGTAGTTTGCTCAAAATCTGGGTCGCGTGAGGTTGATGGTTCAGGACCACCAATGTCCTCTTCTTCATCAGTGGAAGCAGCTGAAAATGATTCTGGCACTTTGGGAACTGGTAGGTCATCGCCATGTGGTACCGGACGCATTGCAGAGGGGATGTTTGGATATTCCAGAGTCCATTTTTTTTCTTTGATATGCCTTTCCCAATTGGAGGGACCATGCAAAAGTAACAGTTGTTGAGATGATCAGTGGGCTCTCTCCAAATCATTAGGACTGCAAAAGGCATAGCTTACCTTTTGCCAGTCAACCACAGTTTAAGATGTGCTGCACATGTTTTGCAGCAAATGTGTGGCGCCTAGCTCTTATCTTGATCTCCTATTCTGCAGCCAAAATACAAACTGTACACCTTCTTAATCACTTTAGTTATATTTCGTTTTTGTGATACAAATGTCACCTCACCACACATATAACAGAAATTATTAGCACTGTTCACACATGTCCAAGGCATTTCTTACTACGATACTTTTGATAAGGACAAATGCACTAACTAATGGCAACTTTTTTTCAGAGATAAGATATTTAAACACAAAGGTGATATAATTATAGGTAGGATTGCATCATTAACTTCTAGTTACATTTTTATTGGTCATTAGAAAAAAAGTATGCAATCGCCCACAACAGTTGCGTCATATATAAACTTGCCGCAATTAAATAAATTAGTAGCATATGTCTTGAAAACTAGAGCCAATCATCATTTTTTAATGTCATTTTCGTTTTCAGCATACCAAAATTAGTTAAGATCAGCTATTTTCATTTCTGGTACATTTTGGTTGTTGACTAGTGTTATCTGTAATAATCTCACAGGGACTGTCCCGGAAGCTATTATCTAATTATCATCCTGTGTTATCGTGCCTCCGTCAGACGAATCTCTCAGACAGACAATACGGTATTCTATTCATCACTCGCACGAGACCATATTGTGTCAAAGGAAGATCGTTTTTAACCAAGGTGGCCAGGCGACTGAACTGATAAACGTATCACCCGCGGACCTGGGATAATCAACCTGGTAATGTTATAGTTCCCCCGGCGGAAGATAAATACGTCTGAGACTGGTCACAGCAAAAAGAATGTAAGGGCAATAATATGCCAAATAGTAGGACGATGAGAGAGAGACATAAAGAAATGAAGTGATACTGCCGGTGTAAAAGAGAGCAAGAGGGGCACAAAAGAACATGCACAAAACCGTTTTGTCACATTATATAACGAGGTTGTCAGTCTCGTTCACAACCTAATATTAGTCGCATCTTACGATAAACCTGAAGAAGCAGTAGTCCCATTCATCGCCTCCCGAGAGACCCCCGGAAATTCACGGAGCTCTGATATGAATACACATTTGTAATAAATAGTATCATACTTATGTATAGTTATATAGAACCGATCTTGTCATATGAGAGTGAGTCATGGACAATTATTAAACAGGTAATGAAAGCACTGGAGGCCACAGAGATGCGGTTTTACAGAAGAATGTTATAAATACCATGGACGGTCAAAAAGAGTAACGAGGATGTCATGAAAGAGGCCAATACGCAAAGGAAACTTATTACACAAGTTAGAAAGAAGAAATCCACTTGTATTTTTTTGGACATGTTATGAGAAGAGAAAAGCTGGAATATATCGTAACAAAAGGAACAACTGAATGGAAAAGAGATAGGGAAGAGCAAATACTGGACAGTCTGACATCGTGATAAGGAATGAGGTCAACAACAGTACTGACAAATTGTACTTGAGACAGGAAGTTGTGGACAGACATGATCTCCTACACAACTAGGCATGTACTTGAAGAAGAAAAATCATACTTCGTTTTTTCATAATATGAGTATCATTCATTATTATAATTTACATGTTCGCTTCTTATTAAGCTCTGGGCGATCATTGCATCTTTTTTCGCGTGACAGAACCTGCCCCTAAGTATGCACATGATCTGGCAGTAGTTTTTTTTTTCTGTTGACATTTGTTTCAATAGGTGAAGTTGCCAACTCAAAACACAACCCCGTATAAGTAGTCGCGTAAGTCAGGCCTGATGGAGCGGTAGTTTTTTTCTGTTGACATTTGTTTCAATAGGGGAAGTTGCCAACTCCATACACAACCCCGTATTAATAGTCGCGTAAGTCAGACCTGATGGAGCAGTAGCTTTTTTCTGTTGACATTTGTTTCAGTAGGTAAAGTTGCCAACTCCATACACAACCCCGAATTAGTAGTCGCGTAAGTCAGACCTGATAGAGCGGTAGTTCTATTTGAGACCTCCTTTTGATGATTCGGTGTTTGTCGTGGCTGCACAAGAGTTCAAGCGTAAAGTGCTACTTCTGTTTTCTTTTATTGAAAGTTTGCTCTGATATTTGCGACGAACTTCGATCTATGTTGAAAAGGTGCGTCGCACTTCATTAGTAGGCAAAGGCTGGAAGGAAAAATTTTCAAAGACGCGTCGGAAATGGTCTGTGAAAGCAGTAAGCTCATTACTACAGTATTTATGTTAAGCATGTACAAAAACAGTGAACCTTTTAAGAAGGGATCATTACATTCTGTTACCTGTAGGTCATATCCTTTTACCTGTAAGTCATATCCTGTTACCTGTAAGTCGTATCCTTTTACCTGTAAGTCTTATCCTGTTACCTGTAAGTCGTATCCTTTTACCTGTAAGTCTTATCCTGTTACCTGTAAGTCGTATCCTTTTACCTGTAAGTCATATCATGTTACCTGTAGGTCCTGTCTAAGAGACATTTTCATCATCACTACCATAACCCTTCCGCTCCATTAGGGGTACATGCTTCCAATAAATTAATGTCCTGTATCGTTCGTTCATAATCTTGTCAAGCCTTCTTTATCGCTTTTAGCTCCACCTCCAGTCCTCTTCTCCGCGTGTTTGTCTGTCTTCTTGTACTGTTCTTACTCTGGAGATTCTAAAATAAGCGTTGTCTTGCAATGTTATAAAAGTGTTTCCTCAATATGAGTTCTATACAACGCCTGTGTGGTCTTCTCACCTCTTTGTTCCACAGGCAGTTCTTGTCGTAAGTTAACAGAAATAATACATGGTAGAAATTGCGTATCTTTCTTCCCTGTAATTTGTATTATCTTATTAAATAAGTGATGGTGATAAAGGCGCAAAATTACCTTAGTTGTTTGGGATGAATGTTTTCTAACAGTAAGGCTAGAAACGCCCTGTATAATTCCCAAGGGTCTCTCATGCTGCACCTGGCATGTCATTAAGGCGACTAATTTGAAGTTGTACACGGGGCTAGCAACCTCATCATATAAAAAAATTGCTACAGAAACACCCGCTTTAAGAGTATGTGAGGGCTTGGTGCAAACTAGACCACGTTTTATTGGCGGCTTTCACCGCGTTAAAGGCTGGGATAGCGTGGACGAAAAGTCCCTTGTATTGTAGCAGAAGTTTAGGCTCCGGCACTGTGTTCCACAGAGTCAAGACGACAAGCCAGGACCGAAGAAGAGTAAGATTTCCATAAAGAGGATTGGACCACGTATTGAGAATCTTCTGAAATTAACTAACAAGAAAACTTGACTTTTTAATATTGAAAACCACAAAGTCATCGGAACCTATATACAGGATAATAGTGGGATTATCATTGAATGAGGACCAAATGGAGAATGAATGACCGAATAAGGACCAGAAGTGCCTGTGTGTATATGTGTATTTGTTGTTTGGTTATTATATTCTCTTAATGGTGTTATTTAAAAAAAAAATTGTGTGTACTTTCCTTGTAGATGCATTATACCAACCCTACCCTAGCCGATAACTATGTAGATGCTAGTGGACTACGTCTTTATATCCGACCAGCTAGGCCTGAAGTTCAAGACCTCATTTCGTTTACTACTGGTCAGCTTTTGCTAGAGATTCCACCAGGTACGTATATCATCCTTCCCTTTACCGGATATAATACAAACAGTCACACAGTCCTTTATATTTGTACATGTGACCTAATAAATATAATATACAGGGAGGTCATAAAGTCTTTCCCTGATTTCAAAAATTAAAAAAAAAAAAACGGTATTCTGTGCACAGACACTTGGTAAAAATCGTTTGGCCGCAAAGCTTGAACGATTTGTACCTTGTGGTTGTTCGTCCATCACGGGTGATGAAGACCACTCTGTTCATCCAATTATTTAAGAATATGTTAGGTTAGTCTATGGGTACAAAGGTGACTGATGAGCCCGATGCGGGCCTGGAAAGATCTTGGACAGTGTGGGCAGGGAATGTTTGCTTCATGTGAAGGTTTTATTTCACGGTCCTTTCTAGCTTGTCTCCGCTGTTCCGCTGCTGCTCTTTTGGATGATTCGCATACCGCTGCACCTTTACGAAGAGATGTGCGCCAAGCAGTTCGGTCTTGCGCAGCAGCTTCCCATGTGTCTGGGTTTATGTCAAAGGTTTTCAATGACGTCTTTAACGTGTCTTTGAAGCGCTTCTTTTGGCCACCATGGGAGCATTTACCCTTCTGCATCTCACCATAAAAGAGTATCTTTGGCAGTCGATGGTCTGGCATGCGGACTACATGACCTGCCCAGCGAATCTGTGACTGCATCAGAATAGTATCAATACTAGGGATACCAGCTCTGTCAAGAACAGGGTATCCGGGATCTTGTCTTGCCATTTGATGTTCATTATCTTCCTGAGACAGACTGTATGGAAGTGGTTTAGCTTCTTTACGTGGCGCCTGTATACAGTCCATGTTTCACATGCATATAGCAGCACTGGAAGCACCGCAGCTCTGTACACCTTCAGCTTTGTCTGTAGACTAAAATGGATGAAAGAGTGACTTGCGCGGTGATTTGGATTAAAGTGAGGAATAGTTGCGCAATTCGTCGACCTCACTCTCTCGCCTGGGTCCATCTCAATCCAGTGGCAAGACAAGTCAAGACGACTGGAGATGAAGTCAGGTGCAGTGGATGACCAGGGCTTTCTACGTGCCTCGCCGTGCTCCTTACGTTCCACAGCGCGTTGCTGGTAATCGCCGTCATGCCCGTTGAACCAACAGGTGGTTTCTTCCGCGCAGTCTATCGAATCCAGTCTTCGCATGCATGGGTAGGCTGACCCTAACTCACCGAAGGTTTATAACCATTCGGCTACCCTCACCTAGTTTAGCCGGCCTGTCAAAGCCGTTGTCCGGGGGTGGCCGCTGTCGCATGCTGACAGCTACGAGGAGCCACAGGTGAGAGCTGGATGCCAGGTTTGGACCAAAGGTGGCTGAGCTGCCCTGAATGTACCTTGTATGCATAGAGTTGAAGCCGTTTGTGTAGGATTTTCAACACTGTGCTTCGAAGGATTGCAAGTTGTCTTGAGGCACGAAAGGTTGATTTCCGAGGACTGCGTTGAAACGCCGTGCGCACTGCGTCCACAGTTTCTTCACTCACACGAGGCCTACCTGATCTGGGCATGTCACCGACGCTGCCAGTGTCAGTAAACTTTGTATACCAAGCTTTGATGCTTTTAACATCTGGAGGATCTCGTCCATACTCCCTTCTAAACTTTCTTTGCACTGTCAACGGCGATTTACTTTCGTGATACCATAAAACACACTGCGCTTTCTCCTTCATTGAAGCCATGTTGAAAAAGATGATTTGTGCGTAACCTACAAAGGTAGCAAAAAAAAAAATTAATGCTCTTTGGTGCAATTTCCAAAAAAAAAACCCAATGTTTCTGCGCATGATTTATAACATATAAGGAAGGGAAACCCGAGGCCTGTAAACTGTAAATAAATTCCTGGGTAAGCCACTGACGTCTGTTGTTTTTCTGTTGTCTAGTGTTCTACTTCTTTATTTCTTACGAGTGCCTGAAAACATACCTTTATGTTTGTCTAATATTTATTTTCTGCGCATGATACTTTTTTTTACAAAAAAAATTTGAAATCGGGGAAAGACTTTATGACCATCCTGTATATAATATTCTTTGAGCTTTCTATCGTACACATGAACTGCTCTTTGAAGTTTAATTCGTATTAAAAAATTGTTCTTTGATCTTTCTATCGTACAAATGAAATGTTCTTTGAGCTTTATATCGTAAAAACGAACTGTTCTTTGAATTTTTCTATCGTATAAATGAAATGTCCTCTTTAACTCTTTACCTATACGGACAGATTGTTTTAATGCACTCTTCTTCTGGCTGTGACAGCAATTATACGATTATATGACTGAACTTTTCCCTTCTTCAAGTTCAGTGCCTAGTGACGTAAGCGATTATGCCTCTTCACAGCTTCCTGTCTCTAATATTGTTCATCAATTCTGTTGTTGACTTCTTTCCATGCCACGATGTCAATCAGCTTAGCATCTTCTCTCTTTGTCGTCCTCTACCTCTGTTACTCTCAATCTTTCCTGTATTCACAATATGTTCCAGCTTCAGTCGTCTCATAATATTCACAAATAAATTGGATTGTTTCCCTTATGACATGTGTCAAAAACTTGCCTTTTTTCAGTACAACCTCATTAATCTTTTTTAGCTGTCAAAAGTATTTTTAAAATTCTTCTGTAAGACGTTTTTCGTTTTGGTTGTAAGGACTATCTTTATTGCACACGGACAACTCCATCAGTGCTTCGATCTCCTCCTTTAGATCACACAAGGAAAATCCCAGCACAGTACACGAACTCCATATCACCGGCGAGTATCCCAATGTGTGTATACAGGATACACACATTCTATAAATATTCTTGTGCTGGGTAGGTTTTTAATTTTTTTAAATTTTGCCAGGTCAGCGGCCGTATGGCCTACTCTTTATGATTTCCAACTGCCATTTTTAACGCGCGCACCGCACACGGTACCTCTTATTTTTCGCCCTTATCCGAGAAGGCTAGACATCCGATCACTACCCAAGAGACCAGGGTATGACATAATTAGGACCCACTGGTTCTGAAAAAAAAAATTCCCTAAATTATATTAGAGGCGGACGCCAATACCTCTTAGTCACTCCGTTCCCCCCATCTTTTGTAAGATCACACCTCATGACCTCCAAGACCGTTCCCATTTGTCTGATTGCTCACGACTCACTTACATAAGTTAGGATTGGATCTTCATAACACTGAAGAACCCTTTTTCTTACTTCCACTAACAAAAAAAAAAAAAAGATGTTGCGTAAAAATACTTTGAATAATACGTATATGGCTAAAATAACCATCAAAGCAACATTTATGCCCAAAAGAGAAAAATAGCACCCAGGCCATATACAAATTTATGCTTATCATCAGCTATCTAGGCGAGGCCAGATCATTTTCCGCTTTCGCACTGGACACAACAGACTGAGATACTATCTATACTATAGCACAAGTGAAGAAGTGATACAACAGATTTCTGCACCTGTGGCACCAGTCACATGACATCAGAACTTCTGCTCCAGTCCTGCCCAACATACAGCAGTGAACGGAGTAGCATATGGCAAGGACCCACTTCTCTCCACGAAAACCTTTTGGAGTTGTCAGGAACCTTTATTAAGAGTCATTGAAAGCTGGCTAATACATGGCTGCTTTTATTAAGAGTCATTGGAAGTCAAAGCATCAGTGGCCATTACGCCTAGTGGCGAGGGCAACAGCGATAGGAAGAAGTAGAATAGGGCAAATCAAATTTGCTGTTGTTTTTGAATGACTGGCAAACGGGTGATCAGCCCGTTGTGACTGTTCGACTGGTCACCTGTAAATGTTCTTTGAAAATGTATATAATTTATATTTATATTTTTGTGTTTACATAGGTCAAAGCAGCGTGGAGCAAGTTGGTGTGTGTCCGTCTAGTTGTTCAAGATCCCTGATTACCAAGCCAGCCAATATCACAAGGGCACTTAACCACATGCACTATATGGGTCAGTGGATGAGTGAATAAATGATTTGCTAAATGGTTAAATGTTTAATTTGAAAAGCGTTACTTAGTGGTTATATACTTAGGTGTCTAAATCATACTTGGCTTGGGTCAATGTTTGCTTCTAGGGTGTGGGCGTATACAAATATTATAAAAATCAGACCAGAAACCTAATAGAAATTAGAGCTGCTCACAAAAAAGAAAAATGAAATTTAAAAAAAATGATGATAATACATGGTCGTCTATTTAAAAATTCGAAAGGAGCAGCATAAGAGACCAAACTTGGCTGTGTGTATTTTTACCGCTACGTAATACCTTTAGCTCTCTATTTGGAGATTTTCGAGTAATGCCTTTTGACAATACTGTCTGGGCTTCATAACAAATTCTATTTTAAAATATGCAAATAAAATAGTAACTTTGAGGAAGACTAAATTTAAAAAAAAAACAATTTGAGTCTTACATAGCCCATTAAAAATAAGAAGGAATATTGGCGTGGATATTTGTATTTTGTAATGTTAAAGTTAATTGTGGTGACTTGATTTAACCTTTCAGGAAGTAGGTTGAGTTTAGGCGCAGGATGTTAACGGTTAATCGGTTCTCCAGTTAACCGAATTCTCGGGTTAGTAGAAACGGTAAACTGTTCAATCCGTTTCTTTCGGAATTTATCATCCCGGAGCAGCAATAACAAGTATGCGAAAGTTTCACGCCGTGTAACAAGTGTACGCGTATTTTCTGCCGATAGTCATCGTTGCTTTGACTTGCAGAATCCGTTGACACGGAACTACATCAACAATCAATTTTTGTTTATTATCTTATTGTGAGAGGGCCATAATAAACACCCCAAAATCTTCCTGAAGTTCATAATTGTGTCTTCGCTTCTTAAATGTAAAGGATTAATACACATACAAAGCATGAACTAGAACTGGGGAACTGTACGATGGATTTGTCGACAAAGCAAAGTGGAGACGGTTGGTTGTTGCCCTAAAAGACGTCACCAGGAGTTATGGTCACTGATTGCTTTGTCAGTCAACTGAATCGTACCAAAGAGGAAAATTAGTGCACAAAAACGTAAGGATTCCCATACTCAACTTTCACTACCATTACGTGTCAAGACATCTACTGTTATGACCAACATTTATCGGGATAAAACCGACTGTATGATGAACGGTTATCCTGTGGAAGTTTTTCTCAAAGCATTCATGTGCTATCGCAGTGGTGGCTTCTGTAGCGGTTGGTTTTACGGGATGAGGTTGCCAGACTCATGCCCAACATCATATCAGTGGCCTCTTACGACATGGTTGCGGGGGCAATAGAACTATTCTGTCGTTGTCTCCCTAGAGACCGATAGTAACTATACGGACTGTCTTGTTACATAACGGACAGTTTTGTTGTTAACCACACGATGTGGAAATGATGCCAAGGAAACAGACAGGCGCCGGTGGAACGGGAGATGAGAGAAAGACACTAGAGATGGAAGTGACACGCACTGACAAAACCTATTGATGGCATTGTAGAGCACTCCTTGTTCTGGAATCCCCACGGTAGGAGGAATATAATAATAATATAATATCACCTTTAGTCACAACTGACTATGCTCATTTTCCTCGTATTCTTTTCGACGTTTTTTCCTGTCTTCTGCTTGCCTTCTTTTCGCCTAATCTAAGGTGGCGCTGTAGGGATCATCGCAGCTAGGTGCAATCAGCAGCTTCATCCTCCCAGGTTGCTGGATCTATGTCCAGTGCCCTAACGTCTCTCTTGCACACATCTTTGAACCTCAGCGCGGTTGTCCAACTGTTCTTTTGCCATCTGTCAGTTGTCCGTAGAATATATTTGTCAGAATAAGAGAAGTGGAGGTAGACAAAAAAGACACATGTAGAGGAGAGCTTCAGACAGAAATGGGAATGAAAAAGAAGATATGGGTGGACCTTGAGCCAGTGATGGCCAGCGACAGGAGGACCTTGAGCCAGTGGTGGCCAGCGACAGGAGGACTTTGAGCCAGTGATGGCCAGCGACAGGAGGATCTTGAGCTAATGGCCAGCGACAGGAGGACCTTGAGCTGATGGCCAGCGACAGAAGGACCTGGCTAACGTTTGTTGAAAGCTTGTGCTCCTTGTGGAGTTGAAGCGTAAAGATGTTGATAACCGTTGGAAGATGATGATGATGGTCTAATGTCCATTAAAGAGCGCAGAGAAGAAAAAAGAGAAAGAATATGAAATAGTTTTTATCTATGGTTTTTATTTAACGGAAACCTAGCTGATAATATAAACAGGCGGAAGAACTTACTGGTTTGGTTCCAATCTAGTCCTCGCTTTTTTCAGAGATTATCTAATGTTGTCCTCCTAGCGAATTTTGGATCGTCCTGGACGTCTGAATCCCTGGTTCTAGGAAGAACTCTGAATGAAAAAAAAATTGGATGATGGATTTCACAGTGTTTTGTTGAAATTTTTTTTTTTTAAATTGTATTGACTATATCTTTTAATAATTTTGTTTAGACAGACTACTTATTAACTCGGTAATTAATTGAGTTTTTTTTTATAGATATTCTTGGAATAGTAACTATGATGGTGCAAGTAGCTATTCCGCATCACAACAGCAACCCCATGTAAGAATAATAGAGAATGCTTAAAGAGAGTTCAGAACAAATGGATCAGAAATTAAGATACACATATATGTCAAATGATACGAGAGTAAGTGCAACAAACGTTAGTTAGAATGCTCTGGGAGATAATACCTGGAACCATACACATATCTTTGCAGCAGTATTGATACATTTGGAGTAACAGATAATGATATTTGAATAAGAATACAAAAGACAACCTGAGCTTTAATAGCAGTAGCGAATATATGGAAGTCAAAAGAAATCAAGCTCAAAGCAAAGATCAGAATCATCAACTGCAGTGTCTGGTCAATCCTATTGTATGGCACTGAAACATGGAGAACAATAAAAACAACAACCAAAACGTCACAGACTTTCATAAATGAGGGCTTGCGTTGAATAAAAGGATTATACAATTGTTTGACAAGATCACCAATGTGGAACTGATAAGGAGAACAAGACAAACGTCATTAGAACAATAGATGAGAAGAAGACGCTGGCGATGGCTAGGACTCATATTGAGGAAACTCAGGTCGCATAAAATATGATGCCTATGACCAGCTCTCTAGACAAGACCAGGTCATCATTTTCCGCTTACCATTTATATCACAAATACTTGATTGGTCCAACAGATCTCTGCTCTTGTGGCACCAGCCCCGTGACAGCCGAACATCTTCTCCAGTCCTGCCCAACTTACAGCAGCCAACGGAGTTGCACATGGCCACAACATACTTCTCTCCATGAAAAATTGTTTGGAAATGTCAGGAACCTTGAACTGACCACTACCTTTATTAGAGTCATTAATGTAGAAGTCAGAGGGTGAACATGATGTCAGGAACCTTGAACTGACTACTACCTTTATTGGGGGGTTTGGGATGTCAGGTATTGGTAGTACCTCTGGTTAAGGAGCTGTCATGCCCTTTTCAGGGCAGCTCGGCCACCTTTGGTCCAAACCTGGCATTCAGCTCTCACCTGTGGCTCCTCGTAGCTGTCAGCATGCGACAGCGGCCACCCCCCGGGAAACGGCTTTGACAGGCCGGCTAAACTAGGTGAGGAAAGCCGACTGGTTATAAACCTTCGGTGAGTTAGGGTCTGCCTACCCATGCATGCGAAGACTGGATTCGGTAGACTGCGCGGAAGAAACCACCTGTTGGTTCAACGGGCATGACGGCATTACCAGCAACGCGCTGTGGAGCGTAAGGAGCATGGCGAGGCACGTAGAAAGCCATGGTCATCCACTGCACCTGACTTCATCTTCAGTCGTCTTGACTTGTCTTGCCACTGGATTAAGATGGACCCAGGCGAGAGAGTGAGGTCGACGAATTGCGCAACTCTTCCTCACTTTAAACCAAATCACTGCGCAAGTCACTCTTTCATCTTTCATCCACTCATCCATCCACTCACAACAAGTCCTGTGGCGATGGGCGAGCGGCGAAGCGGCAGGCGTGGGTGCGCTGGCACTCGTAGTCGCAGACCTACACACAGGCGGCTCAGGCCATATGGTCGTCTTCCACTGATCGGAGCAGCAGTGGGATTCGGCAGCCCCCTGAGTGACTGAGCAGCCCTCTTTAGGAAAGCACTGCTCACCTCCATGGCATGAGGAAGGGGCTAGAAAAGGTGCCCTAAACATTGCCTGCTCCACCATTACCTAACCAGCTTACCGCGGTTGGTGGGTACCCTACTTCAGCGGGCGACACATAAGAAAAAGAAAGGACAGATTTTCCCCCCTCATTCTAGGTGCATGGAATGTGCGCACTCTACTCGACAAAGACTTTAACACAAACAGACCCGAGAGGCGAACTGCCCTGATTGGGAGAGAACTGGCCAGATACAACATTGACATAGCAGCACTGAGTGAAACTCGACTTGCAGGCGAGGGCCAACTTTGCGAAAAGGGTGCAGGTTATACATTCTTTTGGAACGGAAGAGGAACTGAAGAAAGACGAGAAGCAGGGGTTGGATTTGCAATCAAAACAGCAATTATTGGCAAGCTAGCGGAGCCCCCAAAGGGAATAAATGACCGACTCATGACGGTCAAGATCCCGCTGCTTTATGGAAGGAAACATGCCACCATCAATAGCGCGTATGCACCAACTATGACAAACCAGGATGATGTCAAGGATAAGTTTTACGAAGAACTACACGCAGTCATTGCATCAGTTCCCAAAGCAGATAAGCTTATTATTCTTGGTGACTTTAATGCAAGAGTAGGCTCAGATAACATCTCCTGGAATGGCACTATCGGAAAGTACGGCGTGGGTCGCTGTAACAGCAATGGACTTCTTCTCCTCCAGACTTGCGCAGAACATAACCTCCTTGTCACCAACACCATTTTTCGACTTCCTATCCGCAACAGGACCTCCTGGATGCACCCTCGCTCGAAGCATTGGCACCTAATTGACTATGTAATCGTTAGGAAGAAGGACAGGCAAGATGTCCGGGTGACCAAGTCCATGTGTGGTGCCGAATGCTGGACTGATCATCGCCTCATTGTGTCTAAACTTAAAATTCGTATCAAACCTGCCAGGCGCCCTCAGGGAAAGAAAACTCAAAAAAGGCTGGATATTACCAAACTAAAGAAGACAAAAATTAAACAGTCATTCACTGACACCCTAGAAGACCGTCTCAAATCTATCTCGTTAGACGGTCAAAGTGCGGAAACAAATTGGACAGCCCTAAGCGAGCAGATCTACAACACTGCTACAGAGGTCCTGGGTCCCGCCATCAAGAAACAAAATGACTGGTTTGATGAGAACTCAGATGATATAAAGAAGATGTTGGCTGAGAAACACCATCTCCATAAAGCATATTTAAATGATCCAAAATCTACATCCAAGAAAGACGCTTTCAACAACATGCGTAGAATCGTCCAACATAAACTACGCCAGATGCGGGATTCATGGCTGAGTAATAAAGCAGATGAGCTCCAAGGCTTTGCTGACAGCCATGACTTGAAACATTTTTACCATGCACTCAAAGCGGTCTATGGTCCAACATCATCAGGATCATTTCCCCTCCTTAATGCAGATGGAAAAACACTAATTACAGACAAGGAAAAAATTCTCCAACGCTGGGTCGAACACTTTAATAATATTCTGAACCAGCCATCATCTATTAACGATGAAGCCATCAACCGACTGCGCCGAATTCCTATAAATGAAGCACTAGATGATATACCGACTTTTAAGGAGACCCAAAAAGCGATTCGTCAACTTTCTAGTGGAAAGGCCCCCGGCTCCGATTCAATTCCTGTTGAGGTCTATAAAGATGGCGGTACAGTTCTGATAGAGAAACTTCACATGATCTTCCAGCAAATGTGGCAGAGTGAAACCATCCCACACAATCTCAAGGATGCGTCAATTATACATCTTTATAAACGTAAAGGTAATCGCCAAGACTGTAACAATCATCGAGGCATCTCACTACTATCAATCGCTGGGAAGATATGTGCCAGAATCCTTCTTAATCGCCTTACGGCTCATCTTGACAAAGGTCTTCTACCTGAAAGTCAGTGTGGATTCCGGAAAGAACGTGGAACCACCGATATGGTGTTCGCTGCAAGACAGCTTCAAGAAAAATGCCAAGAACAGCACTGTGACCTGTATACAGCTTTCATCGACTTGACAAAGGCGTTCGACACGGTCAGTAGAGAGGGTCTATGGAAGATCATGGCAAAATACGGCTGCCCAAAGAAATTTATCTCAATAGTGCAGCAGCTGCATGATGGAATGCAGGCTAGAGTTCAGGAAAACGGTGAGCTATCGGAGCCTTTCCCAGTCTCAAATGGAGTTAAGCAAGGGTGTGTACTTGCACCGACTCTTTTCAGTATCATGTTTTCTGCTATGCTGACTGGTGCTTTCAGAGACGGGGACACAGGAATTGACATCAGATATCGTATTGATGGAAAATTGTTTAACCTTAGGAGGCTTCAAGCAAAAACCAAGGTCAAATCACACACCATCAGGGATCTTCTGTTTGCTGACGATTGTGCCCTCAGTGCTGGCTCAGAGGCTGATCTGCAGCGTAGCGTTGATAGATTCTCCGAAGCCTGCTCCAACTTTGGGCTTACCATCAACACGGGGAAAACTGAAATCATGTACCAACCAGCTCCTGGCACAATTTATACTGAGCCAGTCATCAAGGTAAATGGTGAGAAACTGAATGTTGTGAACAGGTTCACATACCTTGGTAGTACACTATCCCAGAACATCGTCATTGATGATGAGGTGAACACCAGGATCTCCAAAGCCAGCAGCACATTTGGCAGACTATACACCAACGTTTGGCATCGAAGTGGCATTAGTCTACAGACAAAGCTGAAGGTATACAGAGCTGCGGTGCTTCCAGTGCTGCTTTATGCATGTGAAACATGGACTGTATACAGGCGCCACGTAAAAAAGCTCAACCACTTCCATACAGTCTGTCTCAGGAAGATAATGAACATCAAATGGCAAGACAAGATCCCGGATACCGCCGTTCTTGACAGAGCTGGTATCCCTAGCATCGATACTATTCTGATGCAGTCACAGATTCGCTGGGCAGGTCATGTAGTCCGCATGCCAGACCATCGACTGCCAAAGATACTCTTTTATGGTGAGATGCAGAAGGGTAGACGCTCCCATGGTTGCCAGAAAAAGCGCTTCAAAGACACGCTTAAGGCTTCATTAAAAACCTTTGACATAAACCCAGACACATGGGAAGCTGCTGCGCAAGACCGAACTGCCTGGCGCACATCTCTTCGTAAAGGTGCAGTGGCATGCGAATCTTCCAGAAGAGCAGCAGCGGAACAGCGGAGACAAGCTAGAAAAGATCGTGAAATAAAACCTTCACATGAAGCAAACATTCCCTGCCCACACTGTCCAAGATCCTTCCAAGCCCGCATCGGGCTCATCAGTCACCTTCGTACTCATAGACTATCCTAACATCCTAATAATTGGATGAACAGAGTGGTCTTCATCACCTGTGACGGACGAACAACAACACTACCTTTATTAGAGTCATTAATGTAGAAGTCAGAGGGCGAACGAAGATGAAGAAGATTATTGAGGAAACCGGCTGTTATCATTACAAATCACTCCTTGTTTTGGAATCAACAGGTAACAAAGATAGTGGGAGCCGGAAAATATAAGAATAAATCAGACGGAGAAGAGACATGTAGACAGAAATGAAAGTGGTAAGGACATGAACAGACCACGCGCTGGTAGCACGGTACATTAGAACTTTGGCATAATTGTGTAGAAGACCTATGCTTCATGGAGAGCTGAAGACAGATGATGATGATGGTGATGATGATGATGATAATGTGGGCATGTATAAAGTGTACAATCGAACAGCAAACTGCCTCCTCCCTTAATTTTCGATTGAGTATATTTTAAATTGCTTGTTCATGTATCAGTTTATAACTGTTTTTCAATGCTTAATATTTCGTTGACAGGAAAATCCATGAAAGTGCAGGTGTACCGAGATGGTGAAATAATTAAAGACCTGACCAATGATGAGCACTACAGCTATGACTCGCCTTTCACTCATTTGTAAGGAAAAAGGTTTATTTACAGAAATTGGTGTAGTAATGAACTTTATGTCTATCGTATTTTATTCATGCATTATACTTCAGGCCCCAAACGAGCATAGCCCTTCAACAAATTTCTGCCAAGTCATCTAGTCCTGGGCCGTTAGCTCAAGGTCATTTCATGTCTTCCTCATACTTTTCATTTTTGTCTCCAGGTCTCTTCCTAGGACAAGAAAAAGGTAAAACAGCAGCCCTGATTCTTTTCAGCTTTCATTGTGCCGTGTCACCAGCCTGCTTTATTGAGGACCTTTATTGTGTCTTGGATGGCTGACCCTTTTCGGCTGTCATTGTGCTGTGTCACCAGTCTGCTTTATTAAGGACAATTATTCTGTCTTGGATGGCTGTGTGGCGGTTTATTTCTAGTTGTGGCGGTACGCCTCTTCTTGTTGTGGCGTAAGGGCCCAACGGTTTTCTCGTTGCAAGGCTGGGTGTTATGTTATTGCGGGGAGAGTTAGTCAATCATGATCATTATAGAGCATCGTGCTGATAGATGGTTAATTTCGCAAGTGGTGGTGTAAAGCTTTGTATCCATTATACTGACGGTTGAACTTCTGATATTCAATAATGGGATAAGTCCTTTATGAGTCCACATGTATTTATTACATAGAAGATTATAGACAATATTTCAAACAATGGTTGTCATGAAGCATAAATATATAAAGTTCTGTTCCTTCCTTGAATTATGATTTATCTTCAATTCAGTCCTTGTCAAATAACAAATAGACAGAACGACATAACTGTATGCACGCGTGGCTAGTGATCCCAGCGACCGACAGTGAGATTATGCGTTCGTCAATAATTATAAATCTATCTCGACTTAGGTTTAGTCACTTACTAACCTGTAATATTCTTCTTCCAAATCATAACATTGGACTGACCCATGTCCATCATTAATTATAATATAATCTGTGTGGCACTCCATGCCCGACACTGCATGAATACAAGGACACGTCTTATCCGTTCGACGGTTATACAAGAAAGGGGTGTGGTAACCTAGTCACGGTGCGTGACATACCAACGCACACACGTCATAATCAATCGTGTGTATCGCGTACACTAAACTAACAATTATTTACATTATATTAAACGTGGTCACCTCTTAATCTTATGCTGCTAACCTCTAGCAGACCATGCCAATAAAATACCGTAACAGGCTGACCCTTTTCGGCTGTCATTGTGCCGTGTCACCAGTCTGCTTGAATGAGGGCCTTTTTCTGTCTAGAATGGCTGTCTGATTAATTTATTTTGTTTTGATGACTTGTTCATACTTGGTGATGTTTTGTTAGCTTAAAGTTAATACAGGAATGTGAAGCTAGCTCTATGTCCAACTCTCCTTAGTGGGCCTCTTCCGACACTGCATAGTAGGTAACATTATTACTGTTTCTAGCTCCAGGTATTACATGGGTGATCCATCCCATTTATGTGGAAAAAACGACATCTGTAGAATATATATTTAAAGCTTTAAATAACACGAGTTACGCTTTTCTTCATTGGGTATATATTTTATTGTCACTTTCATTTTGTTTATTTGTCCTTTGCTCAGACTGACCTTTTCTGGTCCTATTACCAAAGTTTTTTTATTAAGATTTCGTCATGCAAGCCATTGTCCAAGTGTCTTTTAAATGACTTTTAGTGAGTTAAAAAAGAACTCCAAGAATGATAATATTTTTGTACACCTCTTGTCAAACCATGTCTTTTAGTTGTCTTGTACACATCTCGTCAAATCATGTCATTTTCAGTTTTTTGTACACATCTTGTCAAACCATGTGTATTTTAGTTTCCTTGTGCATCTTTTGTTGTCAAACCATGTCTTTCACAGTATTTTTGTACACTTCTTGTCAAACCATGTTTTAACAGTTTTCTTGTGCACCTATTGTCAAACCATGTCTTTCACAGTTCTTGTATACCTCTTGTCAAATCATGTCTTTCCCAGCTTTCGTGTACATTAAACCATGTCTTTCACAGTTTTCTTGTACACCTGTTGTCAAACTATATCTTTCACAGTTTTCGTGTTAACTCTTGTCAAACCATGCCTGTTACAGTTTTCTTGTACACCTCTTGTCAAGCCATGCCTGTTACAGTTTTCTTGTACACCTATTGTCAAGCCATGCATTTCACAGTTTTCTTGATCACCTCTTGTCAAACAATGTCATTCCTTGTTTTCTTGTACACCTCTTATCAAACAATGTCTTTCCCAGTTTTATGTACACATCTTGTCAAACCATGTTTTTCCCAGTTTTCTTGTAAACCTTTTGCCAACCTATGTCTTTCACAGCTTTCTTGTAACTACTTGTCAAACCATGCCTTTCATTGTCTTCTATATCTTTCTTGACAAACCATATCCTTTCACAGTCTCCTCTCACTTTTTCTTTTCAAACATTATCTTTGACTGCCTTCTACATGTTTTGTCAGATAAACTCCTTTATTGGGTTCCTATTTTCTCTGCCAATCTAAGTCTGTTACTGTCCTCCTTACACCTTTCGTCATACTATGTATTTTACGTTCCTTTAATACTCCTCTTGTCAACCTGTCTGTATCATCTGTCTTCCAGACCTCTACTCCTCATATGAGACCTTGCCTGCATTCCCGTACTCATAAAGTACTTGATATTCCAGCGACGGGACGATTAAGTCACTCCCTGTTTTTATATTGTAATTACTTCACTCCTATTTAACTAATTTACACAAAACAAAAACCAGAAATTGAAATTGATAACAAGGAACTGGAAAGTGTTAATGAATTCGAATACTTAGGATCAATCATCAACAGCTCTGGCGACTGTGCAGTAGAAATTAAAAGAAGACTTGCAATTGCTTCACATAAACTTATACAGATGAAAAACTTATGGCAAGGCACAAGCAAAGAAACAAAGTTACAACTGATCAGAGCATGTATATTCCCAGTGGCAACATACGGCTGCGAGACTTGGACACTCAATAAAACAGTTGCAAAAAAGATTACATCATTCGAAATGAAATGCTACAGAAGGATGTTGAGAATACCCTGGACAGAAAAAAGACCAACAGAGAAGTACTGCACTCACTAAACGTACAGGAACATTGGCTCCTAAATACCATCGCAATAAGGAAGCTGAAATTTTTCGGTCATATAAAAAGACATAATAGTCTGGAAAAAACAGTGATGGAAGGCATGGTCCCTGGAAAAGGGGGAAGGGGTCGACCTAGACGACGGTGGACCCAGGACATCACAGAGAGTCTGAACTTGTCTTTGGCTGATGCAGGTCGACTTGCCCAGAATCGTGATGCGTTCAGAGCAGCTGTAATGGAGACAACGTTCTGGAAAGAATACGTCACATGATGACACAAAACAAACCTCAAAATACAGAGAATCAACTTTTTGTTAATTACATAAAATGCTATATCACATTAATATGACAACTCAACCGGGGATGCAGCTTTTTCAACACATAACTTCGTAGTGGCCAGCATTTTGTGCTCTCTCTCTCTCTCTCTCTCTCTCTCTCTCTCTCTCTCTCTCTCTCTCTCTCTCTCTCTCTCTCTCTCTCTCTCTTGTAAAGTCGGTTTATTAACCATTTATTTTGTTTTGTTTGTGACTTTAAAAAAAAGCAACTTATTAATCAAATGGCAGTTATTACCCACTGCTTTGTCATTTTTTTATGTATCTAATCTATATTTTTGAACGTCTGTCGATTTGTCCCCTACAGAAACAGGGGGCACAACAATGTTTTTATTTTGGTAATGTAAGTTAGACATTAATTGTATTATTTCCCGTAATATTAGTTTTGGGTCACTATATCAATGGATTTCCTATTTAACAAAACAAGGATTCAATACAGCACGAAACATCACATGACATTCTATTTAGAACCTGTGGAGTTGTTGACCCACCAGCTGCTAGTACCCAATCAATAATAACCGAGAACATAACAATTAACAAATAAGGAGTGACTTTTAACTCACCTGTTACAAAGTAATCTGTTAAATTGCACTATCACAATAAAACAACAACAACATTTATAAATTGATGCTATGTGTAGACTAGAAGGATTGAGAATAGGTCATTATGTGGAAGTGATGTTACGAAACAGATAGGTGCCAGTGAAGGAAGAGATGACAAGAAGACTCTGGCGATGGATCAGACTCACATTAGATAGCATTACAAGGTAGTCCTTGATCTGAAAATCCCCAGGGTACTCAAAGAAAAGTACATGGAGAAAAGAACTGGCGATAGAAATGAAAATGACGATGAACAAATGAACAGAACATGAGCTAAGGACACGTGACTGGGACACTTGACATTTGTTTGCTGAACGCCTATGCACCTTGGTGAGCTACATGGTATTGATTTATCAAAATAAAATAACTCAATTCATCTTTTCTCTTAAAATGTTAACTACAGCCATGACCCACCCTTTGAGCTGCTTCCTGGCGATGAAATCAAGACCACGTGTGTATACAACTCCCTCTCCACTAACCGGTACGTCTTCTATGGTGAAGGTACTTTCGACGAGATGTGTTTTGGCTACATCATAGCTTACCCCAAAGATGCGTTTATGTCTGACAGTAAGTGTTTTATTTCATTTGGTTCTTGGTGCCATTTTTAATCAAACACCATCATCATCATCTTGATTATCATCGTCCTTAATGTTCATGTCCCTCAGGTGCATAGTAGTATGACAAATTCACCATTGTGGAACTAATGAGAACAAATTGACAAGCGCCAGTGGAACAAGAAATGAGAAGAAGAAGTCGCTGGAGATGGATAGGACACACACTGAGAAAACTTGTTGATAGCATTACCAGACAATGTCTGTTATGGAATAACCAGAGTGAGTGAGATAGATAGGACACACACTGAGAAAACTTGTTGATAGCATTACCAGACAATGTCTGTTATGGAATAACCAGAGTGAGTGAGATAGATAGGACACACACTGAGAAAACTTGTTGATAGCATTACCAGACAATGTCTGTTATGGAATAACCAGAGTGAGTGAGATAGATAGGACACACACTGAGAAAACTTGTTGATAGCATTATCAGACAATGTCTGTTATGGAATAACCAGAGTGAGATAGATAGGATACACGTTGAGAAAACTTGTTGATAGCATTACCAGACAATGTCTGTTATGGAATAACCAGAGTGAGTGAGATAGATAGGATACACGTTGAGAAAACTTGTTGATAGCATTACCAGACAATGTCTGTTATGGAATAACCATGGTGAGTGAGATAGATAGGATACACGTTGCATTACCAGACAATGTCTGTTATGGAATAACCAGAGTGAGTGAGATAGATAGGATACACGTTGAGAAAACTTGTTGATAGCATTACCAGACAATGTCTGTTATGGAATAACCATGGTGAGTGAGATAGATAGGATACACGTTGAGAAAACTTGTTGATAGCATTGCCAGCCAATGTCTGTTATGGAATAACCATGGTGAGTGAGATAGATAGGATACACGTTGAGAAAACTTGTTGATAGCATTGCCAGCCAATGTCTGTTATGGAATAACCATGGTGAGTGAGATAGATAGGATACACGTTGAGAAAACTTGTTGATAGCATTGCCAGCCAATGTCTGTTATGGAATAACCATGGTGAGTGAGATAGATAGGATACACGTTGAGAAAACTTGTTGATAGCATTGCCAGACAATGTCTGTTATGGAATAACCAGAGTGAGTGAGATAGATAATAATAATAATAAATTCTTTAAGCACCAAACACGGCGCATAAGGCAGAAACCAGTGCTCTCCAGGTTGTACGTTGTGACGCCACTCCTCTTAGCTCTTGCACATTATTTAGGCCCAACGTTCTTCCTTCTCTTATTATTGTTCTTCTGAGTGTTTCTTTTGGTCTTCCTTTTTTCCTCTTACCCTCAGGAACCCAAGTGACTGCCTGCAATGGTATTCTGTTGTTTTGCATTCGTAGGACATGACCGATATATGACCATCGTCTTTTCCTTATATAGTTGGAGACATATTTCTGCCTAGAGTCTTCTCTTATTTGTCGATTAATCTTGAATTCTTTCCAACTGATGTTCATGAGTTTTCTAAGACATTTGTTCTCGAATGTATTCAGCTTGTTCTCCAATGATTTTGTTATTTTCCAACTCTCACAGCCGTATGTTAACACTGAGATAACATTTGAATTAAACAGACGAAGCTTGGTATGTATATTCAATGATCGTAATTTCCAAATGTTAGATAATCTATTGAAGGCGCTAGCTGCCAAAGCAATTCTAGTATGAATTTCTCTTGTTGTGTCACCATCCTGAGTCATTTTACTGCCTAAATAATTGAAACTTTCAACTTTCTGTAGTTTTTCCCCGTTCAAGATGATATCAATGGTCTCGTTAGAAAAGTTCATAGCTTTAGTTTTAGAGGCATTTATTTGGAGACCTATTTTAACCGAAAGATGACACAAATTATTTACTGCTTCTTGGGATTGTCTGGGTATTGAACTTAAGAATGCCAAATCATCTGCGAAATCCAGGTCCCCCAGGAATTTTCCATTTGTCCGTTTTATACCTAATTGTGAGATAGATAGGATACACGTTAAGAAAACTTGTTGATAGCGTTGCCAGCCAATGTCTGTTATGGAGTAACCAGAGTGAGTGAGATAGATAGGATACACGTTGAGAAAACTTGTTGATAGCATTACCAGACAATGTCTGTTATAGAATCCACAGAGTGAGTGAGGTAGATAGGATACACGGTGAGAAAACTTGTTGATAGCATTGCCAGCCAATGTCTGTTATAGAATCCACAGAGAGAGTGAGGTAGAGGACGACCAAATGAACACATGGAAAAGAGAACTGGAGACAGACATGAAGTGGATGAAGAAGACATTGAAAGAAACTGAGTTGATGGCACGTGTCAGGAAGACATGACGTACGCTTGTTGATCGCCTATGCTCCTTTGGGAGTTGAAAGATGAAAGCAGAAGAAGAAGAAAGTGTAAAGGCCTTTAATCTTTCCATCCTGTGCCATCTGTCACGCTCCTTGCATGTCATTTTTATCCCTTTCATGTCTGTTCCCAGTTCCCTTCTCCTCTCTCTCTCTCTCTCTCTCTCTCTCTCTCTCTCTCTCTCTCTCTCTCTCTCTCTCCTATCTCTTTCTACCACTCTTACTCTACGCATCCAGGAACATAGACTTTTAACATGTTTCCTCAGTGTGTGTTTTCTATCCGACGTCAGCGTTTTCTTATCCCCCTTGCTCCACTGGCACTTGTCTGGTTTTTGTCATCGGTTCCATATTAGTGATCACATCCTATAATTCAATCCTCCCAATTTATTAGTGATCATATCCTACAATTCAATCCTTCCATTTTATGCAAGCAGCCAGTCAGTGGGTGATTCGTTTTTCCTCCTAATAATAAGATGTTCGCATTAAGTAACATCAGTCATTGGAGTCCTCAAATTCCTTGCGGCGTGACGTAGCGATTAAAATCGTTCATGCATGTATATAACTGATGTTGTTCATCAATTATGTTGTTAATTTTCTTCCCATTACATATGTGGTCATACTATCCTTATCCGCAAAAAGGTACGAGTAATAGGAAATTACCACGAATTAAATGGAACGTAGGCCTACTTCACGGCTTATAAATTTACACAAGTTACAATCTAAAACACGTATTTAGTCTTAGAAACATGAGTACAGTAAACAAAATTAAGTGTTTAATTGAAGAAGCTCGTAGGCCTAAACATTTTATGTCACTAGTATCTCATGTTCCTGGTATTGGCTTGGTTTTCGGTATTTAACGACCATCTTAACTCCATCAGTGCTCCGATATTCTCCCTTAGACCACACAAGGAGGATCTCAGCAAAGTGAACGAACTCCGTGGCACCGGCGAGGATCCCAAATCTGGGTATACAGGACATTCTGTGAATATTTTTGTGGTGGGTAGGCTACCTAATTTTGCCAGGGTGGCTGCCGTATGGCCTACTCCTTACGATTTCCAACAACCGGTAATTTTTAACGTGCGCAATTTGCACACGATACCTCCTTTTTTCGCCCTTAAACGAGAAGGATCAGATTTCACTACCCAGGGGGGTGGGGGGGGGTGGGGGGGGGGGGGGTAGTATAACATCATTAGGAACTACTTGTTCTGAAAAACAAAAAAATAATTTCCATCAATTATATTCCCTGAACTTGGGAGTGAACCCACTACCTTCAGAACTAGATGCGGATGCAATGCCTCTAAGCCACTTTAACCCCTCCCTCTCTTCCTAGTAATATTGTTGTTATGATTAAAAATATCAAATAATCTTAGTTGAACATTATTCACCCTTTCAGCAACACGTTTATATCATTTCGTGTACGTAAAGAGAGCATACAGTTCCCCGGGATTTCTGAAGAGACAAAGAAGGATTGGACTACTGCAGGCTTAGGCATGTCGTACAAGGCAACTAATATGAGGTTGTGCATGGAGTCGGATTTTCCATCATGTAATATGTAATAGAATCCACTGGTGCAAAACCATATAAATGCTTGGTGCAGACTTCCTGTTGTGGTCGTTTCATGATCCGTTTGGAGCGCTAAGAAAAAGGATGATGACGATGGTCATAATGATGATAATGATGATGGTGAAAGGGATAATGATGATGGTGATAGGTATAATGATGATGGTTATTGGTATAATGATGATGATCATAATAATGATGATGTTGATGATTATGGGTATAATGATGAAGGTGATAGGGATAATTATGATGATAATGATGATGGTGATAGGGATAATGATGATGGTTATGGGATAATGATGATGATGCTGGGGATAATGATGATGATAATAATGATGATGAGGATGATGAAAAGGATAATGATGATGGTGATAGGGATTATGATGATGATGGGGATAATGATGATGATGGTTATTGGTATAATGATGAGGATGATGATGATGGGATAATGATCATGATGATGAAAGGGATAATGATGATGAAAATGATGATAGGGATTATGATTATGATGATAGGGATAGTGATGATGATGATGGTAATGGGGAAAATGATGATGATAGGGAAGTTGATGATGAAAATGATGGTGATAATGATGATAATGAAGATGATGATGGGGACAATGATGATAGGATGATGGTGATTGGGATAATGATGATAATGATGATGGCGATAGGAATTAAGATGATGATGGGGCTGATGATGATGATAGGGATAATGTTGATGATAATGATGGCGATAGAGATTATGATGATGACGATGATAGCGATAATGATGATGATAATGATGGGATAACGATAATTATAGGGATGATTATGGCGATATGGATTATGATGATTATAATGATAAGGATAATGATGATAGGGATAATGATGATGATGATGATGATGATGATGATGATGATGATGATGATGATGATGATGATGATGATGATGATGATGATGATGATGATGATGATGATAGAGATAATGATGATGATCATGATGGGGATAATGATGATGATGATAGGGATAGTAATGATGGTGATAGGGATTATGATGATAGGGATAATGATGATGATAATAATGATGATGATGATTGTGATGATAGAAATAATGATGGTGATGTGGTTAATGATGATGTTAATGATGTTGATAATAGTGATAATGATGATGGTGATGGAAATAGTGATGGGGATAATTATGTTGATGGGGATAATGATGGTGATAGGGATAATGGTGATGGGGATAATGATGATGATAATGGTGATGGCGATAATGATGGTGATATGGATAATGATGATGATCATAATGACGGTGATGGGGATAATGATGATGATAATGGGGATAATGATGATGATTGTCATGGGAATAATGATGGTAATGGGGATAATGGAGATGATAATGATTATGTGGATAATGATGATGATGATGATTATAATGATGAGGATGATAGAGAATGATGTTGATGGGGATAATGAGGATGAACATGGTGTTGATGATAGGGATAATGATGAGGATAATGATGATGAAAATGGTGATGGGGATAATGACTGGTGATAGAGATAATGATGATGATAATGCGAATAATGATGATGATAACGATGGTGATGATTATAATGATGATGATGGGGATAATGATGATGATAATGATGGTAATGGAGATAATGATTATGATAATGGTTATGTGGAAAATGATGATGACGATAATGATGATGCTGATGATAATCATCATTATCATCAGTGGTGTTGGTGATGATGATGATGAAGATAATAATGATGATGACAAAGATGATTATTTAGATGATGACTAAGATGATAATGATGATGATGATGAAGATAATGATGATGAAGATGTTTATGATTATAATGATGTTGATGATGATGTCGATACATAAAAGCCGTACTACATGCCTTTAATAATTAATTTTGAATTTCAGAGTGCACCTCCATTGGATCTTTGTCCTTTTGTGGTATATTTACGGGCTCTCCTATTGGTCAGTGCGACTGGGTATCTTTTATCAATTTGTCTAGAAACGCTAAAATGGTGAATGACGTATTGAAAAACTGCCACCTTGATGGATTTTGCAGGTGGGTAATGCGAGTTCACGTTTACTGTTATTGTTGTTTTGCTATTACCACATATTTTGCTTCTTCGTGCATTGAAAGAATAAATCCGAATTGAAAATAATAAATAATACTACTGGTTGAAACGATTGACAGTGCACTAACAGCATTCATCATTAGATTGCCATTCTGGTGGATACCACGATACACATGCATACCAGGCAATGGCAAAGCAGACAGAGCAGCATAGCCAGGACAATGCATAGTTCAACCAAACACTCCGGTAAATATGCAGGCAGCTAAACGAATATATAAGAACTACTTCAAGGAGGAATGGTTGAAACAATGTACAAAAGGTACAACTAGAAAATGCGGATTACGCCAAGAGGGGGATCCAGGCTGTTTGGTATTTGGGCTCCTTTTCGTCTGATAGGCAACAATTTTAATATTTCTGTTCAAACCCTTAGCATTAGTGTTATTAATAGACTGGTATGTTAGTTTGTCAGCATTGATTACCTCTTTTATTAGTAATTATGTCTTATTAATGTTTATTAGTATTATTTTTATTATAGTAAGAAACACATTTTATTGAAAAAATCTATGCATTTTTTTAAACGTTTGTGCGGGGTCCCCATAAGCTCCAGGCCCCCAGGAAATGTGGGCTCCCAGGAGCTCCGGGCCCCCAGGCTTCAGCGTACTTAGCCTAATGGATTATTCGCCCCTGTCTACTAGAGGTGCCAGGTATAAGCTTTTGACCCAAACAAGCAACAATAAAAACATAAATAAATTAAAACATAACAAATTAAACCAATTTTTTCAACACACCAGATTCCATAAGCATTAGAACAAATTCAAACCCTCACACGAGTCTAATTTCCGCAACTGTACCCATTTATACGAGACATTTCAGCAAGCACTTCTTACATGCCTAGGGCTCACCACAGACAGAAGAAGGCCACTCCCCAAAAATCACAATATCTCTTTACAGCACCAGCCAGTAGCTCCAGAACACATAAACATTCTTAAACTTGGCTTTAGCTGCAAAAGAGCGACAAGCTCAGCAGCAAAAATTAAACAACAACAAAAAACTGCATTGTTGTAATACAACGTAACCTTACATTCTACACATTACTGTTATTTTGTAGTGATGTTAGGAATGGTAGAAAAAGTGCTAGGTTAGCGGAAATGGCCGCTATAGCACATTTGTTATTAAAAAAAATACAAGAGCAGTTGTTGTTGGTGGTTGCCTAGTAGTTGTTGCAGTAACCGTGGTTAGTGATATTTTATATCATATAATATGAGTTGTATTAGCGGTAGACAAGTGAAATGTTCAATATTAATGGCTGCAATGGAAAGAGAAGCAATTGCATTGTTAATATAACAGTTGACGTAGCGACAAAATTAATAACCATTAAATAGTAATTGCATTTTCGTATATTTTTTGCTCGTGCTATATTCTTGTGTTCTTGTCAACACTTGTATCATACAGGTATTTGACAGGCAACGCTGATTGCAATACATGCGTTAACTTAACCCCGTATATCCTGCCTAATTCTGATGTTTTAATCTCTGCTTCCAGACCAGAATGTCAAGAGGTTCTCGATGGTTTGAAAGATCATCCATGCTTACAGGGTGACGCTTCTAAATGGGTCACGAGGATGCTGGAGGAATCAACCGAAGGACTTGCATTTCTCGGCCGTCTGCGCTCGTGTCCTGTGCAGAAGGAAATACATTGTTCAGGTCAATGTGGGAACCAATGTCCTCTCACGAGTGAAGAAAGGAATGGCGGCAACAAAATGGCCGCAGCATCTTTAATTATATTTCTACTGACCTCTGTTGCTACGATGTTGATCTAGATCAGTGTTTCTCAACCCTGATAGCAGCAACACCCCCTTTTTGACAACTAATATTTTTAAAAGCCCCCCCCCCCACCCTTTTAACACCCCCTTGCTCTTTATCGTGTATACACAAACACACACACACATACATATATTCCACCATACTTTTAAAAAAGCAATGCAGTTAATGAGTTATCTTTTCTTATAATATAAAGAAAAAGAGAAAACATATTTATAAATTTAACCATATCGATTGGAGGCCGACCTCTGTGCAACCTACGTTTTGCTGATGATATTGATCTGATAGCTGGATCAGAATCAGAACTTCAAGACCTTACCTCTAGACTGGAGAAAGTAACAAGAACGTATGGGATGGAAATTAATATAGAAAAAAGCAAGATATTGGTGAATAGCCATAAGAAACATGTTCCGACCAACATTACGTTAAATGGGCAAACGTTAGAAGAAGTTAACACCTTTAAATATCTCGGGTCCACTATATGCAGTGATGGAAGATCAATTAAAGAAATCAAGACAAGACTTGAGATGGCCTCAGCTGCCATGACAAGGTTGAATGTGATCTGGAAAAGTAACATCAGTTTTCCTGTGAAGATCAAATTATACAAATCACTTGTATTATCTATTCTCTTGTATGGGTGTGAGGCTGGACACTCACTGCAGATACGGAGCGAAGGATTCAGGCTTTCGAGCATAAATGTTATAGAAGAATTTTGCGCATTTGCTATAAAGAGCACAAAACAAATGTCTATGTTAGAGAGAAGATAAACACCTATGCAGGCCACCAAGAACCACTTTTGTCAACAGTGAAACGTCGAAAGCTTGCCTGGTTTGGGCATGTAACTCGTCATGACTCCCTTTCGAAAACGATCCTTCAGGGAACAGTCGAAGGTAAACGGAGAAGAGGAAGGCAGAGAAAATCCTGGGCTGATAACATCAAAGAATGGGCAGGACACGGTTTTTCCACACTTGTACGCATTGCTGAGGATAGAGAGCAGTGGAGGACCCTGTCTGCTGATGCTTCCACCATGGCACCCCTACGACCCATGACCGGTTACGGGCTGAGATGATGATGATATTTATAAAAGCATAGTTATATTAAATATGTATTTAAGTACGGAATTATATACACAACAAGTTCATTATCCTTGAATTACAAATTGGCGGAACAAATTATATAAAATTGGTTCTTACAACTCTATAACTATCATAATCATATCATTTTAATAGCGCATAAATTACTGCATATACAAGGTATATCTTCAAATCTGAATATTTAAGCCTCTCCTTATGTAACCACTTTAAACATGAAAAAATTGGAAAAATTATTAGTTGGTAATAATGATATAATTATATAAAAATTCACTTACTGATGAAGCTTAATGAGATCCTTGCGATTGGTGTGACTCAGCCAGTTTTGTAATATTTGTTTCTAAGTTTGTTAAAAGAAGTCTCAAATCAACTGTTACAAATCTGCAGTCGGTTTCGTTGCTTTTGTAGTAGCAACACTACTGCACTGAACCCCTTCTCCACCAAATACAACGTTGGGAATGCTGTAATTAGCAATTTAGTTTCATGCCAAAGAACGGGATACGCAAGCCTCTGCTGGATCCAAAATTTTTCGTAATGTGTGTTATGAATCGTGCTTTTGCCTATTAGTCATTTTGCAGCTCAATTAATTCTTCTTGTAAATGTTGACTAACTTGTTCCACGTCTGATTCAAACGGATTAATCATCCAATCCGGTATTATTAGTTCTTGCAAGTCTTTAAATTTTATGCTCATATCTTTTTTAATAGCGTCCAAATGACTGCAATAAACCTCTAAATCTGAATCTTTAAGCATGTCCCCACCTAACTACAGTAAACATGGAACATGAGAAAGTTCTCGGCGACTTAGATTATTTTTTTATAATGTCAATTTGTTGATGAACCCCATGATAATTCCTTTCCCTTTAATCAGACTGATCTCATTTCCTTGTAGCTTAAGAAGAACCTCATATAACTTTTCAGATATATCTGAAAGATAGGCCACATCGTTTCGCAATACTTCTCTTTCGATGCTAAATTCTTCTTTAATTGAATCCAAAAACTCTACAACAGTATCAAATAATGCCCATAATCTTTTCAAACAGTTAACTCCGGACAGCCTTCGTACTTCCGTGTGTAGGAGAAGACGTTCAAACTCTTCACCATTATCACAACAAAGTTTACGAAATAATCTATCGTTCAACGAATGCACCTTAATTTTAATTTTAAACACAGTTCAATGATTTGTGGAGTCTGTCACTAAGATGCTTGGCAACTAAATGTTGTCGATGAGTAACACAATGAATTGTTAAAACACCTAGTGCCACATTTTTTAAGTAGGCCAGAAACCCACGGTGACGACCAACCATAGCTGGTGCTCCATCTGTAGCACATGCGATGACATTGAAAAAAGGAATGTTTGTTTCGAACAAAAATGTTTCAAGGGTTTCAAAGATTGATAACCTCATTGTATCTGCTGTCAGTAGTTTTGCAAATAACATATCCTCTATGATATTTTCATTCTTTATGTATCTCACATATGCGAGCAGCAAAGCTTCGTTATCACGCACGACGCTTTTATCCAACTGTAGTGAAAATTCAGTAGACGGCAAATCAGTACACAGCTGATTTTCAACATCGCTTGCCATCTCATCTATTTTTCTTGAAACTGTATCATTGCTCAATGGAATAGAAGAAATGATGTCACTTGGATTTCGTTCCATCATTGTGCTAATTACCTCCCGTACAGATGGTAAAATTACGTTTTCTCCAATGTTGTGAGGTTTACCACATTTCGCAATCATGTGTGCAATTTTGAAAGATACAATGAGACCTTTATCATTGTGATTATACATTTTCTTAAACATACTAGTGACAGTTTTCCGGCTTTCAAACTTTTGTTTTAAATCCTGGAAGGAAGAAATATCTTTGCCAACTTTATCTGAGTGTTCCTTAGTAAAATGCTCGTTAAGCCGTGACAGTTTCATTGCTTCCTTAGAAAACACTTGCTGGCACAGCAAACACATTGGTAATTGTTCACTTACGGCCGAAGGTACAAAACCGAATTTCAAATATTCAATTGAATATTGTCGACCCTCTCTCTTTACTGCTGACATATTGAAAATTTTAGCTTCAAAACAGACTGAGTTTAATTCTCTACACTCGAAACTTCCAAAGATGCATTAAAACTAAGTCACAATTGCCCACAACGTCCCTGTTGCGAGAAGGTATTTACGGTGCACTCGCATCAGAGAAAGTTGAACACAAAGGTCACACACAGTTTTGTGTACTGCTGTGACTAACGTCAGCCACACTAAACAAAGAGGGGTTTTTTGGCAGGCACACGTGGGACACGTGATTGCGCGGGCAATGTTTTAGGAGGGAGTCGTGCTGAGGAAGTGGACAGAGTAGGGAAGGGGCTGTGATGTGTTCATGGGCTAATCAATGTTCAACTGGAATGTGTTTCCAGATGAAAATATGTGGAGAGAGAAGGTTAGCTTGGGTGTATTGAGAGGCTAACGAATGTTTCGAGATTTGAAGGGACTTAAATCTTCGCCTACTGTCTCCTGACAATGGTAACATCCCAGGTACTAAAATTTTGCGTTTAGAATCCTTGAAACACTCCATGGGACGCAGAGCAAATAAAAACTCGTGTTACAAGCAATGCGAAGGGGAATATCTTTTGTAAATGTTTTATATTGATTCTTGTAAAAATGTACACAACGCCCCCGTGAATGGAAGTAGCGACCCCCAATCGTTGCGACCCATCAGAACGACCCCAGACATCTTGAAAACGCCCCACAGAGGGCGGTACCTCTCCCGTTAAGAAACACTGATCTAGATCTTTTAATTGTTAAAAAAAAAAAAATTAGGACTGAACTTTAAGTTTTATTTGTTTTTTTTTTTTTTATTGTTGCCTTTGCCACAAGAATAAAATCGTCTCTCATTATTGTCTTTATATATATATTTGTGTGTGTTTGTGTGTGTGTGTATGTATGTAATGACTGTTGTAGAGTTTTGTGGAAGGGATTATCTATGACCAATTTATCCTGCTTTGATTTCTACAGTGTATTTATTGTTCAATTGCAGGGATTCTCAACTTATTCGCTCTCACACTACCGTGAGAGTAAGCTTAAAGTTCCCATCTCCCGTTCTTCGCCAAATTAATCAATGAACCAATCAAGAAATAATTAATTTGTTTTTATGTGGATTGTAGGTCTAGCCAATTCCTCAAATACAAAGAAAATAAAGTGGAAATAACTCCAGTGTTTCTTTGCGGTAAATTTTGAAAGCATAGCATTAAACACTGACACTTGACAGATTGCCTACAGGTATTTGACAGGCAACGCTGATTGCAATACATGCATTAACTTAACCCCGTACATCAATTAAAAGTGGTGATGAGCTCTTTTTTTTCAATAAAAATATATATTTGAAAACAAAAACGAACAAAAAACAGAAAGTTTGTAACTAAATTTTGAAATTTTATCCAGTGTGAAAACGGCTGATAAATATTTTGGGAGGCACCTAAAACCTATGCTGGGGACAGGCCACCTTCCAGGCTAAGAACCCCTGCCCTTTTGTTTAACAGTATTTCTATAGTGAAATACTGATTATAAAGACAGACTAAATGTGTACAGTTCACCAATGTAGCTATGTACTACTTACTGTACTTCTTCGGTGTTCGCTCTCAAATAGCCACAATTATCTATTTTATAAAGCTAGAAGTCCGTCTCAGCCTGTTCTCATCACCATACAGTTTCTTCCTCAACTGGGATGGAGAAGTCACGCTGATACCCTGCTTCTCTCAAGGAGCCGACAGTTTTGGAGTACATATTCTATTGTTTGTTTGCCCTTCCCACATAGGCACATAACTGTCTGTTCGATTTTCAGTTTGTTGTTCATTCTAACACATTTCTTTATTATTGATCAGAATCAACGTCATTGCACTCTGGGAAAATCCTCAGCAATTGTCGAAGGGTATTAATGCTGAAACATTCCTTTACTTTGTGACAGTACATTGAACAACTCAGAATAATTTATTCTTATTTAGAGTTTGTTTGTGTGTATATGTGTGTGTGTGTGTGTAAAACTAGTAACCATCTTATTTCAACTTGTTCTGTTATCCCTTGTTCAAAATGTTTATAGTCTGATCTTCATTTTCTTAGAACAGGGAAGGTGGTCAGACTGGCTAATAGGTATGGTGTCCGCCTCTAATTCTAAGGTGCTGGGTTCGATTCCAAGTACATGGAATATAATGTATGGACATTTTTTTAATGAACCAGTGGTCCTAATGATGCCATACTCACCCTGGTCTCCTGGGTAGTGACATCAGATACCTAGCCTTCTCGGATAAGGAGTAAAATATAGGAGGTCTCATGTGCAAGTTGCGCACATTAGAAATCCCATGGCAGTAGGAAATCGTAAAGAGTAGGCCACATGGCGTCTGCCCTGACAAAATTTACAAAAATTAAGAACATCTAACCACTACAAAAATATGTATAGACTGTGTGGTTCCTATATACACACATCGGGATTCTCGTAAGTGCTAAGGAGTTCGTGCACTGTGCTAAGATCCTCCTTGTGTGATCTAAGGGAGGAAATAGGAGCACTGATGGAGTTGTCCGTAAGCAATAAAGATAGTCCTTAAAACCAAACCAGTACAGGGAAAGCATTGTAAAACCAACCACTGTTCCTGTAGCAAAATTTGGTACCACGTGCTTTGTTTGTGAAAAATGTGTAACGTGACACACAGCGATATAAGGGTGAAGGGACAACTCGGTTGGTCTTGCTTTAAGTTGACGTTGGGCTGAAATATTTGCGTTTCGCCTAAGCCGTACAGCATTGGGAAAGTGTAGGAAGTAGCGAATATATGAAACATGGCCGACCTTAAAAATTTGCATTGGCAGGAAAGAAAATCTAAAGCTACAAGTGCAAGTTTGGTGAAATGTTACAAAAACTATAATAATTCATATAAGGAGATAGAGTATGAGTGATTTCCAACAAGATATTATTCAAATGTAAGTAGTTTTACAAATAATGAATATTTTTCATAGTCATCACATCTGCTAATAGCTAGCTCATGATCTTTAACAATTTATTATAAACACATACCTCAACGGATTTCGATAAAACTTGGATAGAATGAACGCTTCCTAGTGGGAAAATGAAAGGATAACTAGGAAGGAAGGAAAGATATAAGTGTGTAGTGAAAAGAAAAGAAAACAAGTACAGATGAGAGCACAGATCGCCTCAAACCAAGAGATTTAACAAAAATCTAAGCGGACTCAAGACAGTGCTTTCTCATACGGGAGAGTCGCCCAAATGTAAGGTCAGAGCGGCCCGTTTAAAATCACACACACAAAATCCAGACGCCAGAGTGAGAGACTGGAAGACAGTATCATGCAGGGCAGATATACTTCAGCAAATACAGCCTCGCCGTGCGCTTATTAATCCTAGAGGGTATGTAAGTTTTTTAAAGATATATGTGTGACTAATATCATTTTATTTCAGATTTTGTTGATGATTTGATTGTATTTTACATAATAAAAAGGGTTTACAGGAAGCCAGTGACGCTAACCAGAGATAACCTCCACCGGCATTGTCAGGAAGCATAACAATTAATTGGTTAGCCAGTTATATCATGGCTAGTTCTTGCCTGGAAGCTTACGACATACCAGCAAGTACATAAGTGACTTGGCATCCATAAGTGGAAGGCAAAGATTATATCTTACCCGTGTATCATAACATATGATTTATTCATGCATTTTGTTATCTTCTGCACAGTAGACACTATCGTATCATGCTATCTCTGTAACATACTACCATGAATCATTCATTTATATACAAACACTGAAGACATGGTCGCCTCATGAACATCAGTAGTAGGTGAGCTTGTTGGAACACCATAGCCACCTATTACCTTTTGTTCCAGGTTTTATAATCGTTCCTGATCGAGCTCATGATCGAGTGTCTGATCGAGTTCGTGATCAAGTATTAATTAAAAACCGGAGGACCTTTGATCCTGCTAACTGGAGCCTAGTGGTCAAACAATCTTCAACACCTTAGTCCCCCGTAGTTATGGGGCGGGCTGAAGGATAGTCTTCTTGATTACCAGTGTGTCTCAGAAACCTCGAACAGACGTGATGTAATGCAAGTTGAGTTTACGTGTACCTAAAAAGGACCTTAGATACAAATATGTGCTACTGTATTTGTAGCTAATTTTGAAAGTCGCGATTGGGTCCTTTTTCCAGCGATACGGGTTTGGCCGCCATTTTCGGGCTAATCTTAGTTGTCGTCACTCTCTATATACAGGGCACTACGTGTACCCAATCATACAAACACTGTTAGTGTTCCAAAGCGATAATCAATGATGAGAAATGCTAGAGACTAGATAGCAAGAGATACCAAAACTACTGTGACAGACTTTATAATTTCATTGGAAGATACCTCCAAGACTTTTTACTATTATTTATTTTACTTTGTTAATATAAATAATCATACATTTTATCATCTTCCAACACCCATTTCTCATTACAAGGCTAGGTAGATGTACATAATAAATTATGAAATTATACTCATTTGACTCGTTAAATTTGTAGCTGTTAAATTTTGAGTTACTTTGTCTAATTTAATTATATTATCACATAGGGTTACTATAGCGAAAGTGGCGCCGTATACGTCTGAAGCCTAAATCTATTGTCCAGCTCAGAGTATTCACAGCCGTAACTCAATTGTGACATCAGTGTACTTCTCTGGCACTGGGACTTCATACTTTCTAGAGAGAAATTCTACTTCTTCTCTACCACCATCATCACACTATAAAAACCTTTCGCTACAGTTCCATAGACCTTCATAACAGGGTGACAACGTAGAATATATAATATAGTATAATTATTTGTTATAGATTAAGATGGTATAACAGGATCACTAATTATGAAAAGGATCAGGCACGTACCAGTGGAGCAAGAGACGAAGAAAAAAAGACAATGGCTTAGAATTCGACTAGTTATGAAAAAGGTGCTGATAGCCTAACAGGATAGTCATGAACTAATCCCCTCCACCTTATAACGATGAGACCTAGTATAGTGAAGTCTCTAGCACTTCACTTCGGTATATGCTGACGGACCATATTGACTTTTAAATATTTGTTAACAGCCAGTTCTTGCCGTCGATCTGGACCAGCTCCAAATCGGAGATCGAACATGAGAGAAACCATCATCAGGTACCATCTCCACATCAAAGGTCGGCTACTGTGGATTTCCAACTTCTTTAGCCTCTTTTCTTGATGGTGTACTCTGTGATAGAATCTTTCCTGTCCATCTCTTGATGTTATATTCCCACTTATAGCGCCATCTTCCTCTTGCACGTTAGCCTTCAACCCTTGCATCATAGTTTCTTTAGGAAGGTTTTGTGTCTTTTTATGTGGCCAAAATTTTGTAGCTGCCCAATTTTGATCTCCTTAATTAATTATCTTTTTTTTCCTAGGTTTTCTATGACCTCTTTATTTGTTTTCTTCTCTTTCCGTAAGACGCGCCCTATTCTTAAATACTATTAAGTAACCGGTCAAAACAGATTTGTTTTTAATTTTAGTGCGCTCTTTCTGTTACATGTCCTAAAGATCGGCATTATTTCTATTTTTGTCATTTCATTACCGGTCACTATCATTAGGTCTTTGTAATAAAATAAAACAAGGCCGACACCCCTGTTTATGTAAAAAAAAATCGCACGTTACGGAAACAACAATAAATGGAAAAACTTTGCTGCGGGACGGACATCCGGAGTCTCAGGCTCGTATGACTGACAGTGGTGAAAGCCGAAAGGCAGCCACTGGCATGAAAACGGATGCCCCGACCGCAAAACACGAAACCAGAATTGGTTTTTGGAACGTCAGAACTATGAATGAGGCAGGAAAGCTGAGACAAATCACAGCAGAGATGAGGAACTACAAGATACATATCCTGGGAATAAGCGAGAGCAGATGGACAGGGATGGGGAGAATAAAAACAGCTACAGGGGAAACAGTACTTTATTCTGGCAGAGAGGATGGTCAGCACAACGAAGGTGTAGCCATTATCCTGAAGAAAGGAATGGAAAGGTCTTTACTGGAATGGAAACCCATCAACAACAGACTGATAAGAGCAAGACTAAGAGGGAGGTTCACCAACACCACAATTATACAATGCTATGCACCAACAAACGACAGCGATGAAGAGATCAAGGACGAGTTCTATCAACAGGTACAAAAAGAAATGAAAACTACACCCAGGTACGATCTCATTATAGTAATGGGAGACCTAAATGCGAAAGTGGGAGCACACAATAATTATAATGAAAGAGTAATGGGGAAATGCGGCAGTGGAACAGCAAATGAGAATGGGGACAAATTAATAAGCTTCTGCAGTATTAACAACCTGGTCATTGGAGGAACACTTTTTCCACACAAGGAAGTGCACAAGTTAACATGGGAATCACAAAACGGACGAGACAGAAACCAGATAGATCACATAATGATCAATAGCAGATGGAGACATGCACTACAAGACGTGAAAGTAAGAAGAGGCGCAGATGTGGGAAGTGATCATCACCTAGTAGTAGCCAGACTGAAAGTAAAACTCAGAGCTGCTGGACCAGTTGCAGTCAAACAGAAAAGATACAACATCACGAAACTGAAGGATCCCCTCACCAGAAAAGCTTTCGTGGTCGACGTAAAGAGAAGATATGAGATTATCAAAAGCCAGGACAGAGCATAGACCGATGATGTTGACCAGAGATTCAACACCATCTCAACAATATACAAGGAAAGCAGCAAGTCGTGCATGGGATTCCAGGAAAGAAAGAGCCAAGACTGGATAACACCAGCTACGCTAAACACCATAGCGAAGAGAAAGGAAATGAAAAGAAAGAAAACAGAAGCTAAGTCTTCCAGATTAAAGGCAATATGTAGTGAACAGTACAGTCAGCTGGACAAGGAAGTTAAACGTCAAACCCGTGCTAACAAAAGGACATTTCTGGATGACCTTGCAAGACAGGCAGAAGAGGCAGCACTGAGAAATGAACAGAGCACAGTATACAAAATCACTAAAATCATCAGTGGAAAACGAGGTGCAAACAATATTACATTAGTAAGAGATAAGCAAGGAAATCTCATCACAACAGTAGAGCGACAGGAAACAACATGGGCAGAGCATTTCAGAGAAACTCTGAATAAGGAACCACCAGAGACACAATTGAATGTTCCTGAGGCTGAAAATGATCTAGATGTTAATACAGACATCCCACGAAAAGAAGAAATCATCACAGCAATCAAAGGGTTAAAGAATGGAAAAGCTCCTGGTCATGATAACTTAAATGCAGAGCTATTTAAGACAGACCCAGAGCTAGCAGCAGAACTATTAGAACCACTATTTGCACAAGTCTGGAAAACAGGGACAACACCAACAGAGTGGAGAAAAGGAATAATTGTCAAACTGCCCAAGAAGGGAGATCTTGCAGACTGCAATAATTGGAGAGGAATAACTCTTCTCTCAGTTCCCAGCAAAATACTAGGCAGGATAATTATACAGAGAATCTCAGAAGCAGTAGACCACAAACTGAGGAAAGAACAAGCAGGATTTAGAAAGAACAGAAGATGTGTAGATCATATATTTACCCTCAGGAACATTATAGAGCAGTGCTCAGAATGGCAAAGACAGTTGTACATTAATTTCGTTGATTTTCAAAAGGCTTTTGACAGTATACATAGGGACAGTTTATGGAAAATACTGAGGGCTTATGGAATTCCAAGCTGCATACTGTCAATCATAAAAAGCCTTTATGCCAACTTTACGTGCAGCATTGGGCAGAGCAACCTAACCTTTGAAGTGAAGACAGGAGTACGATAGGGATGCCCCTTATCTTACTTACTTAGTCGTTACCCCTCTACCGCGAGGTGTAGAGGTTTGGAAGAGAGAGAGCGCCAGACTATCCTATCGGCTGTCTTCCTCCTGGCCTGGTTCCATTCTAGTCCTCGGTCCTTCAAAGATTGTCTAATGTTGTCCTCCCAGCGAACTCTGGGTCGTCCTGGGCGTCTGGATCCTTGGCTCTTTGTTTCCCATGCTTGTCGTGGTAGCCGGTCTTCTCCCATTCTGCAGACATGGCCAAACCATCTTAGTTGGGACTGTTCTACTTGGGTCTGCAGGGGGTGGGATTTAAGGCCTTGACGTATCGTCTGGTTGCGTACCATGTCTCTTCTTGTTACTTCAACCACCTTCCTCAGATACCTCATTTCTGAGGTTTTGATCTGGCTTTTGTGGGTTGTAGTCATTGCCCATGACTCGCATCCATATGTCAAGACTGGGACATAGGTGGAGCGGTATACAGCCATCTTCGTTTTCTTACCAACCTCTCTCTTGCTGAGGAATCCTCGATTTATGGCCTGAAAAAGTCTCCCAGCTGCGGCTTTTCGAGTGGCCAACTCTTCTTTGATGCCTCCCTTTCGGTCAATAATAGCTCCGAGGTATTTAAAGTGGTCTACCTGCTCCAGGACCTGTTCTCCCAGCTTAATCTGATGTCTTCTTTCTTCTCGTGATATCACCATGGATTTTGTTTTAGAGCTGCTTATGACCATCCCTCTCTTCTCCAGCTCTTCCTTCAAGACTTGCAGGTTGAATTGGAGATGTGTCTCTGATTTAGCAATCAGGGCAACATCATCAGCAAATGCCAGCTCTGAAATACAGACCTGTCTCATCTTCCAGTACCCCACTGAATACTTTCTTGTTCTCTCCTTACATGCCTTAATGACATCGTCCATGAGGAGTATGAAAAGGTAAGGTGACAGGATATCACCTTGTCTTACACCAGTGGTGGTCCTGAACTCTTCTGACTTATGGTTTGCTGTCCTCACATAATTTCTGCAAGACTTGTAGAAGCTCTGTATAGCATGAATCAGAGGTGCTGGAATGTTCTTCCTTGCCAAACAATCCCAAAGTTTGCTCCAGGGGACCCTGTCAAACGCCTTTTCCAGATCTATGAAACAAATATGAATCTCACACTTATACTCAAGGGCCTTTTCACTCAGCTGTCTGAGTGTGAAGATTAGGTCTTGAGTTCTTCGGTTTGCTCGGAATCCGCACTGGACCTCATCCAGTTGTTGCTCAGCTAGGCGTCGGAGTCTCTGCTCTAGGATTCTAGAGTAGATTTTACCAGGGACACTGAGAAGGGATATGCCTCTATGGTTTCCACACTGTCGATTGTCACCCTTTTTGAAAATTGGTGTTATGATGTGTTGCAAGTGGTCTGTTGCAAGTAGTGGTTTGGTTAGCTCTGAACAATGTTCCATATAATGTCAATAAAGTAGTTATAAATTCTGGCCATTGTTTTATCTTCTTGATATTCTTGAGTGATCGTGTATCGTGCCTTCTATGTAAGATTACGCGAATGCAGGGGTGGAAGATTCTGAACAATAATTGAACCTTGGAATACGATTGATGTGACAAGTCGGTTCCATTGAGTCCACAATTATTTAATACAGATTACACGTCAAGACGATTCATGCATGTTGATCACAAAGGTACATATTATAACTTGAAAATATATGGCATAGATATGTAGATATCCTATCAGTCCTTGTCCAATAATCAAATTACTGTATGCAGATTGTCATAGCTGTATGCACGCGCGGTTGGGGTTTCCAACGGCCGACAGTGAGTCTATGAGTCTGGCAAAATCAAATACTATGGACTGTAATTCATCCTTCCTTAATTTTTCACTTCGTACTGACCTTTAATCATTTCAAATCTTCGTAATAGCAATGGACTGACCCATGTCCGTACTTGCATAAAATATATCTGTATGGCAATACCATGCCCAACATTGGAAGGAAAGTCATACGCGTCTTAACAGCTTGACGGTCAATGTGAAAAGGGTAGCGTTTCTTAGTTACCGACTGTGTCCTAAACAACTCTATACACGTCATAATCGATCGTGTCTAAAGCGTTCAAAATTGAAACCTCTATCGCAATATATTAAATGCCTTAACCTTTTACAATTGCACGTCTGGTAACCTTTAGCAGACGGCGTTAATATCATATACCGTAACAATTCCCTGTACACCGGGGAAAAAAAAAAATCGATAGATTTTTTTTCAATATCTATCCGACTTAACAATTTTTCAAAAAAAATTTAACACAATTGTGACATATGGCCGACGATGTTCTGAGTAGAACTGTTGCGGTCGTGTCAACTAACTATTTGTCATAGTCATCTAACGTTATATATCAATATTATACATATTATTATATCAACTAAATAAATGTCCAATGTTAATAGTGAATGATAGAATTAAATTAAAGTAAGGTCTGTCGTATTAGTATGTCATATATGAATTAATTTGACTAATTAAAATTAAATTAATTAATTAAACTAAGAGTTAAATTATTAAGATTCTAATTTCACGCGATGTTATGAGAGAAGAAAAGACAAACTAAGTAAGAAGAAATAGAAAGAAATTCGAATATAAGTTTTAACTTAATTGTGTGTGTTAAGTGTTAGTGAATAATAACTAACTAACTTAACTAACTAAATACTGTATAGGTACATTAAAAAAAAAAAATTATTAATCTAATACTTGTGTGAGATTTATTTTCTCTTTTCATAATTTCTTCTTTTTAGTATTTCGTTCTTTTTTTTTTTTTTTTTCATTTAATTTTTTTTCTCACCTTTCATTTTATTGATAATAATTCAATTAAGAAGTTAAGTTAACTAATTAATTAGTATAGGATATGATGATCCATCCGTAGTCTTGATCCTGATGAATTCTTTTAGGCAAAAGTGTTCAAATGTCCACGTCGGAAAGAAATGTCATTTATAACTGCATCGAAGAATTAAGAGTCCATAGGATAATAAGTTCGACTTGTCGTCAGATATTATTCCATGATTGTTCAATGATATTCGTATATCGTGTATGGATATTATACGAAGTTCGAATGTAAGTATATATACCTTGATTGTCTTGTCGTTCAATTCTGTGATGCATATAGTGTTTATAAAGTTTGAATTGAAGGCAAGGTTAGTTCCTTTATAGTTGATACTTCGTTCAATCCAATGTAGTTCTGATTGATGTAGTTTAAGAGTGTCAATGTTGATTATTCGTCGTCAATAGGATTACGTGACAACGCATCTGCCACACAATTTTCAGTGCCAGGTATGTGTTCAATGGAGAACTCGAATGGCTGTAGGATGATTGAATATCTGGCAAGTTTTTGGCTTTTGTGGTTGGATCGACGCAAGGATGCGACCGCACGTTGGTCCGTCTGTATGGTAAAGGGGGCACCGAGTAAGAATTTCTCCAGCTTCGTTATTGCCCAGATCACAGACAAAAGTTCCTTGTCGACTGTGGAATACTTTGTTTCAGCCGGCTTCAGCTTTCTTGATATATATAAGGTGGGGTGTAGAATGCCGTCATGGTTCTGGAGCAGGCATGCACCAATGCCGTAGTTACTAGCATCTGTTCGTAAGAAAAATCTTTTGGAAGCATCGGGAAGTCTTAAAATTGGTTCATGTGAGAACAAATTTATAATTTTGTTGAAAGTTTCATTGCATGTACCAGTCCATGTCACCTTCACCGGCATATCTTTTTTTAACAATGAAGACAATACAGCCGTGATGGATGACAAGTTTGGTATGAATCTACTGTAATATTGAACAAGTCCTAACAAACTCCTGACCTGTTTCTTCGTCTGAGGAATTGCTATGTTTAGAATTTTTGAGACTGTACTAGGTAACGTTCGGATATATCCCGATCCAATGATATGTCCCAAAAAGGTTATCTCATTACACGCGATTTGCACCTTTGTAGGTTTAGCAGTTAGATGATAATTCCTTAGAGTGTCAAAAACATATCTAAGTCCCGAAACATGTTCCTCAAACGACGAACTAAACAAGCATATGTCGTCAATATATGTAATAACGTCTGGTCTACCTGATAAAATTTGTCGCATCAGGCGAATGAAGGTAGCTGGCGCATTAACAAGCCCAAAAGGCATCACATTCCACTGGTATAGACCTTGTGGCGTGGAAAATGCGGTGTAGTACTTAGCCTTTTCGGTCAGTGGTATCTGCCAATAACCTTTAGTTAAGTCTATCTTACTAAATATAGTTGCGTTGGATAGACGTGGTAGTAAGTCGTCGATAAGTGGATGTGGTTCGCTGTCAACTATAGTCTTAGCATTTAATTTTCTATAATCAACACATAGTCTAATGTTATTGTCCTTCTTCCGGACAATCACTAATGGAGAAGAGAATGGCGAATTACTAGTCTCAATGATTCCCAGAGACAACATCTGTTCAAGTTCTTTAGTAGTTTTAGCAAGGAAATGTAAAGGAACAGAATAGGGATGTACACGAATAGGTGTATCGTCATTGAGAGTAATGTCATGACTGATAGCCGATGTGCGACCCGGAACGTCGGTCAACACATCTGGATAAGATTGTAATAGATTAGCAATCTGTAGACGCTGTTGCGGTGTAACCGTTGAAGAGATGGTTACATCCCGCCAAGATTCAGTAGGTTGAACTACTGGTACAGGTAACGGTAACTGTACCTCAGGAAAAGAAGATTCTTCTTCCTGGATGACAGATAAGTTAGTATAATGACAAGTGGATACTGTGTTGTCATCTAGTTCATGAAAAATTGACTGTAAGTGTTCAGGACGTGTATGAAATTGCTTGAGCATGTTAATATGAAATATCTTTTTGTGTCCCTTGATATCTAAGACGTAATCAACGTCGGAAATTTTATCAATGACTTTGTAAGGACCATTCCAAGATATCAATAATTTATTGTTATTGTGAGGAAGTAACACATAAGCCTCGTCGCCTGGGAATAATTGGCGTAATCGTCGAGACATATTTTGTAGAGATCGAGCCTTAGCTTTTGCAGCCTCAGAAGAAGCTGTTGCCAACTGGCAAGACTCAATAATGTTCTTCCGAAGATTAATCACGTACTCGTAAGATGACTGAGTGTCCTGAGTCATCTCGTCGTCAATTAATAAGTCTTTTATTAGTCCCATAGGACCTCTTGGGGGAGCACCAAAAACTAATTCAAAGGGAGAGAAGCCAGTTTGTTCATGCGGTACCTCCCGATAAGCAAATAGAACAGCTGGGAGTGCTCTGTCCCAGTCATGAGGGTGCTTAGCAGTAACCTTATGTAGTAGTTGTTTAAGTGTACGGTTAAGTCTTTCAACCGCACCATTACTCATCGGATGATAAATACTACTTAAATTCCTATCAATGTCCCAAGTTTTCATGACTTCCTTCATGGTGTCAGATATAAACTGTGACCCATGGTCTGATAAAAGTTTTCTAGGAAACCCTATTCTAGAAAAGATGAGATGTAGTGCATCAGCTACATCTGTGGTAGTGGTGGTCTTTAATGGGATAGCTTCCGGCCATCGTGTGCACAAATCAATGCACGTAAGGACGAATCTATGTCCTCTGGCCGATGGTAGCAATGGACCAATAATGTCTATTGCCATCTTGTCAAAAGGTCTCACTGAGATATCGCAAGCCTGAATAGGCGCCGTGTGAAAAGCTCCACGTGCTTTCACTTCTTGGCATGTAGTACAGGAACGTACATACTGCGAAATATCTCTTGACACCCCTGGCCAAAAGAATGAAGACAGTACTCGAGATCGTGTTCGAGTATATCCCATATGTCCAGCACAATGTGAGTCATGTGCATGTTGAAGAATGTACCGTCTAAAAGTATACGGGACCATAACTGTTGTTTCATTTGTGATTTGTCATGAAAACATCTAATCAATATGCCATTTTTAATAACAAAACAATGTTTGTTATTATTACCTGAGGATAGATTGTCAACTTTATCAACCAACGTAAAAAATTTTTTTAAAGATTTATCCTCTTTTTGTTTGGTTGCAAATGTTTCCCTGTCAATAGGTGAATTGACTACAAATTCCTCTTGGTTGTCTGCATCCATTTTATTATCATCAACTTTCTCCATGAGTTGAGTCTGTGCTCTAGTCGTCACGGCGTTTCCAGTGCATAGGTTATGTTTCTCCCATTCTATAATCTCATCTGGAGTACAATCTTTACTGCCGTGTATACGACCAACCATCAAATCAGCTATAGGCTTTTTTAGCATACATACTTTTACGTTTCCTGTGAAGAAAGGAGTGTTGACATGAATAATAGCTGTGGGGTAAAACTCTATTGTTCCACCAAACGTCATGCAACGAACATATTCCCCCGTTGCACAGCTGGGATGTACCAGCGACTGTCGTACACCAATCGTTGTGGATCCCGAATCCCTCAATACTGAGACGACGGTTCCATTAACTAATCCTCTGTTAAAAATTAGTAGGCCTGTTCCATCGTTGACTGCAAGACCTACCTGTGGTATAATATGTCCGCAGTTAAGCACTGTTTCTTTCGCCTTCTGAAAAATAAGATTGCATTGCTGGCAACTATTTGCCACATTATAATTAATAGCAAAACATGCAGCAGAAGACTGTGTTGTATTATTGTCAAGTGGAACCTGAGCTATAGGGGTAGTATTATTTGTAACTGCCGCCCCTGTATTATGGTTGTAATGAGATGATCCCCGAGAATGAGATCGATTCCGAGTATAATTGTTAGAATTATCTCGTCGTCCTCTATAGTAACTATTATCTCGATGTCTCGAGCCATGATTATTACCCTTCCAGTTACTATTATCATTGGGAGTATGTGATCGATTATAATGAGTGTTATGTTGACCATTGTGGTAGTTTGTTTGAGGTGAATAATTTCTATCTCGTGATCTACCTCTGTTGAACTCATTTTTATTGTTGAAATCATTATTATGTCCCTTCTGAAAGTTAACATTGTGATTTCTTTGGAACCTGCTTCTGTCTACACTGTGATGTCTTTGTTTGTTATTGTGATTGTAGGCCATATTAGACGCCACAGGTAGAGGTTCTCTTAATGAGGAGTTAGAAATGGTTGCATTCGGGTGTGCCGAACAGTAGTTTAAAGAAATTTTTTCTAACTCATCCATAGTACCTGGTTTACGCTCCTGCAAATATGCAAAAAATGGCTGGCTAACCGAAGATAATACCTTATCTCGTAGTAGTAAATCAACTAATTTGTCGTATGATTTGTTGACTTCTGCCAGTTCAACCCATCTGTTAAATGTATTGCGTATATTCGCAATGAATCCTGCAAAATCCCTTGGAGATTCAGGTAAAATTCCCTTAAATTTCAACCTACAGTGTTCCTCGTCCAGGTGAAATCTTCGTAGAAGCAAGGACTTAATAGCACCGTAGTTATTAGCTATTGATGGGTCAGCATTTTGAGAAGCTGTCAGTGGTTCTCCAACCAAGAATTCATTTAACTTGAGTACCCATGACTCTTCAGGCAAATGGTTTGTTTTGCAAGTCTGTTCAAAACGTGCCAGGAACGATGAAAGGTCGTCGACGTTCAAGTTGAAAATGGGTAGTTTAAAGTTGTAGAAGTGTTTAGGCTGGCTGGATGATGATCCATTTTGTGCGTTATTATTCTGGTTTGCATCAGCATTTTGTGCTTGTAATCTTGCTGTCTCCAATTTAATACGCGCCAATTCCATTTCTTGTTGTAAAATAATTTCCTCTCGTTTCAATTTATTCTCTTCTTCCTGCCTGGAGATTGCTCTTTGCTCTTCTCTTTCACGTTGAGCAATCTCTCTCAACCTATTTTCCTTGGCAATTTGCTTCATCTCAAGTTCTGCTTCCTCTTTCTTTAATGCTGCCTTTTGTTCCTCTTCCTCTTTCTTTAATGCTGCCTTTTGTTCCTCTTCCTCTTTCTTTAATGCAGCCTTTTTTCTCTTCTTCCTTTCTTTCATATTTTTCGAGTTCTGATTCAGCAAACTGACGAAGTTCTTGAGATTTATAACCATATTCACGACCAATCTTAACGAAATGGTCTATAGTAAGCATTTTGACTTTTATCTGTAAGTAATTATTGATAATTACTGATTAAATTAGTCAATAGTAGCTTCAGAGTAATTATTATACTTACTCAACTTAGGAATATTCAATATAGATAATCACAATAGTACTGAACTTAATGTCTAAGTTCAACTAATAGACAATATTTTGTAACAATATTGTATCTAAATAATACTATATCATAAATAGTTATGATATCTGTTAAATATAATGTAATTATATCACACAATTAATTTCAATGTCCAATAATGTTGGGTATAATTCCTAGTAATGATATGTTCAATGTACTAAGTCACTCTCTTAGTACCAGAAAAGTATATTAAATAATATACAATGGGTCTATTACCTCAAAGGTAGCTATAAGATTATTTATTTTGTCAATATATATATTATATTATTATGCCCTAGGCATCTATGATAAATTGTAGTGCTACTTTCTTGGACTATCACTGCATAATTATGCAATGTCCCATATTACCCTTAAATTTCAGAAAAAATTAATTAAATTAGATTACAAGTGTATTATTGCATATAATAGCATATTATTAATGTAATATAAATATATATCATGAGGACAGACAAGCAATGATGCAACTAAAGGGTACAAACAATGTCAAGACGCAAACAAGACATTTTCACAATTAAAAATGAATTTATGAACTAAATAAAATAAGCGGAAATGTCACAGACCAAATGAAAGGTCATGGTCTGACCCGAGGTCAACTTAATATTCAAAGTACACAAAAAATAAAAATGACTGCGAAAAATGATGACGTCACAGGACTCATAACGGACGAAAATTAACAATCATAAAATAAATGATAGTCAGAGGAGAATGGACGAAATAGTGACGAACATGGTACAGAACTGAATAAAATTATTAACTGAATACGAATAAAATACACCAATTATCTACGGGACAGTACAGCTAACGCAAATTGTCAAACGGTAGCAAATTTGGACAGACTGTCCAATGGCAACCTCAATGGGCTTCCAAAAGTGCGATCGTTTAAGTTCCCTAAGAACGACTGAAATCTAGGTGGTCAGCTGTTCGCGACATTCCCAGAGATTTCAGTTCCCTCTCCAACCGGCCCACGAATTAACAACAAATACATACGATGGAAAACAAATTTAACATATATACATGAAAATACATAGACATGCCTAATCAAAGCGAAATGGACTCAGTATTACGGTTTTGCAATGACGACAATTTAAACAGCTAGACTTATCTTTCCCGTTGCTTCGGTCAGTGCTATAGGTCGTCAACAGCTAGGCTAATGCCCTTGACTGCCTGCTCCTGTAGTCCATTTCTTGTGTCTGCTTCAAATGACTTATTTTTCCCTTGGTTAGGCTTAAAAGAACGACTTCAGTTTTTCTCCGATAGTTTCACCTACACGAATTTCAGTGACGTCGCGTTGTTAGGCATTAGACTGAGTACTGCGTCATAGGTCATAATTCAGCACATCATGTGATCGTAACTTGATCGTAAACATTTCATTCGAAAGTCATTCAGAAATTTTTTTGTCGATCCCCAGACACCGGACACCACTGTTGCAAGTGGTCTGTTGCAAGTAGTGGTTTGGTTAGCTCTGAACAATGTTCCATATAATGTCAATAAAGTAGTTTATAAATTCTGGCCATTGTTTTATCTTCTTGATATTCTTGAGTGATCGTGTATCGTGCCTTCTATGTAAGATTACGCGAATGCAGGGGTGGAAGATTCTGAACAATAATTGAACCTTGGAATACGATTGATGTGACAAGTCGGTTCCATTGAGTCCACAATTATTTAATACAGATTACACGTCAAGACGATTCATGCATGTTGATCACAAAGGTACATATTATAACTTGAAAATATATGGCATAGATATGTAGATATCCTATCAGTCCTTGTCCAATAATCAAATTACTGTATGCAGATTGTCATAGCTGTATGCACGCGCGGTTGGGGTTTCCAACGGCCGACAGTGAGTCTATGAGTCTGGCAAAATCAAATACTATGGACTGTAATTCATCCTTCCTTAATTTTCACTTCGTACTGACCTTTAATCATTTCAAATCTTCGTAATAGCAATGGACTGACCCATGTCCGTACTTGCATAAAATATATCTGTATGGCAATACCATGCCCAACATTGGAAGGAAAGTCATACGCGTCTTAACAGCTTGACGGTCAATGTGAAAAGGGTAGCGTTTCTTAGTTACCGACTGTGTCCTAAACAACTCTATACACGTCATAATCGATCGTGTCTAAAGCGTTCAAAATTGAAACCTCTATCGCAATATATTAAATGCCTTAACCTTTTACAATTGCACGTCTGGTAACCTTTAGCAGACGGCGTTAATATCATATACCGTAACATGATGGCAATCTCCCAATCCTTTGGTATGGTCTTGTTGTACCACGCTGCCTGTAGAACCCTTAAGAGTAATAGGTCGCCTGATGCTCCCATGTACTTAACCATTTCTGGTGTTATACCATCATGCCCTGCTGCTTTGCCCATCTTGATTTTCTCCAGTGCTGCCTTCAGTTCTTCCATCTTTATGTCATCTTCACCATCATTGGTTTTCTCTTCTGTGCTAGTGGTTATCATTTCTGATGCTTCATCATGCTCACCATCCAGGAGTTCTGAGAAATATTCTTTCCATCTTTCCATTTCTTCCTTCGGGGCAGTAAGCAATTTGCCTTGCTTATCCTTTATAAATTATGCCCCTTATCAACCACTCTATTTTTAACAGTCATAGACTGGGTGATGCGCCAGACAACAGAAAGCAATCCAAGAGGAATAAGATGGACTACATTTTCTACATTGGAAGATCTGGAATATGCAGCTGACATTGCACTGCTAGCACATTCACATCAACACATCCAGGAAAAAACGGATAGACTTCATAAGTATAGCCAGCAGGTGGGCTTGAACATCAACATAAAGAAGACAGAGGTCATGACGCTCAATGTGAGCAACCCTGAGCCCATATCAGTAAGGAATCAGCAACTGGAACAGACAGATGCCTTCACATACCTAGGATGCATAGTAACACCAGACGGCGGAGCAAGCAAAGACATCAACAACAGAATGAACAAAGCAAGAACAGCCTTTTTTAGTCTAAACAACATCTGGAAGTCCTCTCAGTACAGCACAAGCACAAAATTAGGATTATATCAGAGCTGTGTGCTTTCTGTGCTTCTCTATGGCGCGGAGAGCTGGAGAGTTACAGAAAAGGAAATGTCGAAATTGTCCTCTTTTCACACAACATGCCTAAGAAAAATTCTCCGAATCTTTTGGCCGAATATCATCACCAACCAAGATCTGCTTACTCGGAGCAAGCAAGAGGACGTGCACACCATCATAGCTGGCAGACGCTGGAGCTGGGTTGGCCATGTCCTCAGAAGAGACCCCGATGCCATCACAAGAACAGCTATGCTATGGACCCCTGAATGAAAATGAAAGAGAGGCCGACCAAAAACAACTTGGCGGAGGACTGTGGAGGCTGAGATGCAAAGAATGAACCAGAGTTGGGGCACTGTACGAAGGATGGCCGCCGACCGAGCAAAGTGGAATCAATTTGTTGTTGCCCTACAAGACGCCACCAGGCGTAATGGCCACTGACTGCGTTGACGGTCTGCGGCTAAGGATCAAAGAAGAAGAAGAAGTAAAATAAAATTGTTATGCTTTCACGAAATTACTAGCGCTCGATGGAGAAAAAGTGCGTAAAAATTGGTGAGCAAGAGCCAATAACATACCAAAGTGAATTGTATTAGAACGGTTTGACACATAATGATCAAGATGATAAGACACGCACTTTCACACGAAATGTTGTTATCAAAGAACTTTTAAATTGAATCTAACCTAACATAATTATCGCCGTGTGTACGTTGATCACAGCTAAAAACCGTGTTGAAAAATTGTATTGTTTCCATTATATATACTCTCCCGAAAATAGTTACAATCATCAAACAAAAGCGTTCAAATGACGGTGTTCATGAACTGTTTGATTACACTGTATAATGGAAAGAAACCAAGAACACTCTAGGAATGTACTTCTATCTGCTCATCCGGGAACGTAAACAGCACACTATAATTAAAAACCCGTCAAGTTTGACGGGTTATTGCTAGTCTATTAATAATGAAGGAGACTAGCGTGTTTGATGGTGATCATCCTCTAGTAAAGAAGTGACTTTGTGACAGAAATATTTGAAATCGTTGTCGGCAGATTTTTCGGAAGCAAAGTTTAATTGAGTGGCAAAACTGGCATTCAACGTTCATCCGGCCACAGTTATGAGCTTGGACATCATTTTCATTGAATATATCATGGTTTGAAAATAGTGGCGGATTAGAAATATGTAATGAATCGCTGTCTGGCACTTTACAGTGTTTCGCTGCGATTTAGTAACAATATGCAAATTAGGACCCAATATAATTATTTTCCAATGATTCAGCATTTTTTATTGGATGCTTTGATGTCCTAAACATGCCCAAAAAAATTGGAGATTGTAAAGTCAGAAAT